>JAHBCN010000528.1:0-110000 GCA_019359885.1 Listronotus oregonensis
TGGAGAGACTTTTTTAAATAAGAACAATATCTGATGGTCTAATTATACATTAGAAGCTCATACAAAGGATTTTATTAAGTTTTTTAGAAAAATGTTTAAATTTCCCCTTTTTAGTGGGCTCAGGGGTTTTGTTTTTGGCCAGGGGGGTTTTTTTTAATGACAAATTTTTTTTATTGGTCATTTGGTAAAACAATACAGTTTATTAAATGATTTTTAAATTTTTCATTTTTTAAATTAAAATTTTTAAAGAGCTGTCCCCTCAACCAAAAAAGATAGAAATGAATCAATTAAAGAACATCAAAAACAAAAGGGGGGTTATACAGAAGACAATCTATGAAACGGTAGAGGATAAAGAAACATAAAGTGCGCTGTCAATGAAAGTGGCTATGCAGACACAAGCTTGAAGAATGACAAATAAAATTTGAACCAAAATGATGGGGGAGACTGTTTTAATTTTAAAAAAAACGCCTTGGGGGTACTCTAAAACAGATTGGGGAAAGTGGTCAGTGATCCTGGTCAGCAAGTGGGCGACCTGGGATCGATTCCGGGGACCGGAGAGACATAATAAATAATAAGATCTTTGCCTCGTCGAACCACGACCCCGTAATCGGAAGTTGGGGACGCCGGGAGGAAAACGTCGGGTACCGCCAATGAGCACCGTGTGTTGTTCAGCATGGTTTGGATCCACGATAAACTGTATGGTCTAAGAACAGACCAAAAAAATCATGTTATTAGTACCTGAATTTTCCCCAAAAAAGAGTTCTTTAATTGTTAAAGGTTGCCGCGGGGGACCCCCATTGATACAGGGGAAAGGGGGGAGTAATTTTTTAAAAAACTCATCGATAATAGTGCAATTTTGGCCACAAACTTGAACCCCTAAGGTTTTAAAATCCAAAAAGGGCGGAAGTTAGTGGATACCGGGGGTTAGAACGGGGTCAAATTATGAGCGCTTACTTTTTACAGGGTGAAATAGTAAAATTTAAGGGGGGAAAAAATTTTTTGGGTTCATTTAAGAAGAAAACTTTAATGAACGTATTGCAAACGTCCAAATTTTAAAAAACATTTATTATTAAAACAGTAAACCATTTGATTTTAAATAAAATTTAACATTATATGTATCAAAGCATTGTTTAGACCATATTTTTTTTTTCTTTTTGGGGCCTAAGAATTAGGTACGTCATGATTTTTTAAAAAAAAAATATTTTCAAATCCAATCATTTATAAGCAAAGTTGATTACTCAATTTTTTTTCAATTCGATGTACGGTTTTCACTTAAAAAAATTAAAACTATTTATCTGCATGATCATAACAATATCTGTAAATAATATCACTATGCAAAGAAATATCTAGATTTAATTTTTCCTGGTGAAAACCGTTCGTCGGACTAAAAAACTTATAAGCAGATTTGATCTCTTGTTTTTTTTAGTCCTACGCAGCGATTTTACCTAGAAAAATTAAATCTGGATATCTCTCTGCATGGTGATTTTGTTTACCTATATTGTTTTGATCATGCCGAGAAATGGTTTTTATTTTTTAAGCAAAAACCGTACATGACATTTAAAAAAATTAGGTAATCAACTTTGTTTATAAATGTTTGGGGATTTCAAAAATATTTTTTATTTTAAGAGAAATCAGTGACGTACCATCAATATCTGACAAAATAGGCAGGTCAAATTCCGTACGAACGCCACTGGTGGAAATAAAAAAAAATGAAGTACACTAAAAATGCCTCTTGATACATAGTACATGTATGCCAAATTTTATTAATATATCTAAAGTGGTATTACTGATATTAATAATAAATGATTTATTTTTTGAAAATTTTACCACCCTGTATCTCAAAACTTAGGACGTTTAGGATATACGTTTATATTAAGTTTTTTTTTTAAATGAACCCAAAAATTGCCTTCTTAAATATTGACATTCAATTAAAAAATACTCTGTATAAAGTAATGTAAATTGGGATAATTTGACCCCGTTTTACTGCCCTCGGTATCCATTATGTCAGCCCTTTTGGATTTAGACACCTTAGGGGTTCAACTTTAAGTAGCCAAAATGGCTGACATATTATCAACAGGGGGAAAAAATAGGTTAAACATCTAAAAACCCGAAACCCACGGTACACAATACTTACGCTCCAAACAACCCTTTGTGGGATGTCATAAAGATAAAAAATTTATGGAACAACTACAATAATAAATCTGCTTGGAATGCAGTGGTAGAAGACAGATATGCCCTCCATTACTTCATTACATTTAAAATATTTTTAAAATGTATACACTTGTAACATTACTCTAATCTTACTTGGGTAAGTATAATGAAATAAAATTATCCTAAACTCGACTTTATTGCAACCCTAATAAAAGCCTTACCACCACAAAATTCTCATCTGGTCTTACGCTGTGCTATATTCACTTTTCACGGTGGAAAGAGCAATCCCATTTTCTCCCATGCCCCTTGGAAACTTAGATTTACTCGACTAAAATCAATTTATTTGGAAAAACGGCGAAAACTGCTATGAGAATAAGGTGAAAAGTAGCAAAAATAGAAGCCCGGTAAAAGGTATTGTAGCTTTTAAATTGCCAGGGCTTCTTTAATAAGGTTTTTAGCAAATAATTATGCAACATTAAAATGTAATGTTTTGTAACGTTTATTTTTAAAAAAGTATATCATACGAACAAATAATAATAGGGAAACAGTCTAAAGGTGCACATGTCATTTTGTTTTATTTGAAAAATATTATTAATATACGAGTACACATAAATATTTTACGATTTTACATAAAATTACGTCGTTATGCAGTGCATTTGTAAAGTAGTGTAAAAATTCGTTTTAAATTTAGGAAATAACTTCTGGGAAAACTGTTTGATAGTCCGGTCAAATAAGACCAAAAAATAAGAGTAAAGGTACATAAAACATCAAGCTGAAAGTAAGTAAAATTGTTAAAAACCTAATTCAAAATACCATTTAAAATGTTCCCATCGTTCCGGTACATGGAAAAAAATGGACTCGAGGTCAAAGGTTACAAAAAATGAACTTTTCACGATTTTCTTCAAAACGATAAGTTTTATCGTAAAATTACTTTAAATAAAAATTGTAGATCATAAAATCATCTTTAAATAAGTTTTTAAATTTTTTTTCCTAAAGCCACCGTTTCTCAGATATAATGATTCAAGAAGTTGTAAACGTCATTGTATGCACTCGTTTCCACGTAACCTCTGAGGACGTATACTTAGCGTGTTTTTTTAACGTGGTTTCACCAGTAGGCCTATTCCACAGATCTGCTGTAATTCTGTTTAATTGGAAACTATTGCATAATAACAGATATTCGCAAGGGTTGGAATTAATAAAAGCGATGGAAAAACAGTATAAAAATGTATTCGTCCAATTCATAATCTTCAATTACTCCTTCTTATTGTTCGTCTTCTTAATCTTCTTCTCCTTCTTTTTTTTTGTATATGTAATATTTTGGAATAGTATTATTATGTGTCCGCCATTTGGTTGTGTACTTTTTCTCAACTTCTTTATTTTTGTTAGAACTTTATATCAATCCTGTGTCTTAAATATTTCTGTATGTGTAAATATTTTTATATAGTTTTTATGGCATTTTAGGTGTTTTTGTAAGTTTTTTTTTACTGATATCATTTTGAGGAATATAAAAAAATAGTAATGATACTTTTTGCGTTTTTGGGTGTTCATTTTAATCTTTAAATTATAAGAGACTAAATCGAACGTGGTCTCATAAAATTCTTGTTTTATGATGTTGTCAGTATTTTAATAATAATAATTGTAACTAATTTTTTTTTTATATTTTTTTGTTTTGTTTTGTGTAATTTTATTTTAGAAGATTTCTTGTTTAACTTTAATATTGTTGTTTTAGCTTTATCTCTTGAAAAAGACACAAACTATGTCGAAATATAGAGAATTAACAAATTAAATGTTTTCCTGGTCATTTAACCCATAACAGACCGCATTCCCGCTATTTGTTGTTCTAATTTATTAGTACGGTCAAAAAGAAAATTAATATATATATATATATATATATATATATATATATATATATATATATATATATATATATATATATATATATATATATATATATATATATATATATATATATATATATATATATATATATGTTGTAACGTAGATTTTTACGGATGGTAGAATGTAACATTTGTATTTTTCGGGTTAGCAATCCATTTGTCAGTAGATGAGTTTTCACGACGTTTCGCCAACATCTAAGTTGGCATTTTCAAGTGTTGCTTCCTGGGTGGCTGCTTGACTTGTTTTGTATCATTTCGATTTAACCAAAAATGACTAGTACTTTTAAATTTTAAATAGACCCAGTGTTATATTAACTGGATATGACATTTTAAAAACAATGACACCTTATATGTAATTTTTGACACTTCTGCGGTAAAATATTTATTTTTAAAATTCTAATCTAAAGCGCTATGAATACGTTAAAATGGTAAATTTTAAATTAAGTGGCCATGGAAAATAAATTTGATCATCTTTTGTTTTTTACGGCTTTTCCAGACAGAAAAAAAGTTTACAAAAATTTTATTTGTGGGCATAATTCTTGTTTTATTTAAACGGAACGAAGGCAATCAATGACCTGGTTCAGATTTCCGAAGCTAGAGGGTCAACAGCCCTTGCGGCGTTGAAACACCGCTTCTCCTAAGATCAGCTATGTTCAGCGTCGCCGAGCATGGTTATTAATTGGATAGATGACAGTGAACACCGTGGACTGTTGGGTGTGGTTTAGAAGCCACGTTAAACTGTAGGTTCCGTGTAGATGACATTACCCAGACTTTAATGGGGGTAGTTAAGACATGGTAGTTTTTTTGTATAACGTCCGTGGTGGTACTACCGCGTGTCCTAAAAAGTATGGAGAATAAAATGAGTTAAACATCTAAATACTTGGTTCTCATGGTACTTACAACGGCTCCATATAAGTCTTCGTGAGCTGTCATAAAGATTTAAAAAGAAAAAAGATAAGCTATGATCACTTAAATTATTTAAGCTGCAACTTTTGCTTTTATTATAGTTAAATGATTGAAATGCAAACTTTTCTGTTTGGTGACTATTATACTTACATTTTGTGACCAATTATGGCTATATAGCTAAATGAATGCCAAAAAAATTACTTTAACTTTATCTAATTCGCAGGCAAGTTGGTACTTGTACTGATTCACCCTGTATCGCCTAAATCAGAATACAGTTTTAAATCTTTGGTATTAAAAATAAAATTTTACACCTGTTTTTGACACAAACGTCTTTTAAATGTCGTATTAAATAATATTTCTGAAAAAAGCTTATTAAAATTTTCATAAAATAGCGAGCCGTCTAAAGTTATTTTATCATAAAGCCGGTAAAGTTAATTAAATGTTGGTTTCAACTGGTATTGTTAGATAAAATACTTAGTTTTTGCACAGTAAGGCCAATTTATCTTCGAAAAATTTACGTAAAAAAAGAAAATAATAAGAACCAGTAGATAGAAGGGCGGTAATGTTTTTGGTAAACGGTTTGCTTTTCTCCTTTAAAAAGAAAAAGTACTGATCACGTTCGCCAACATAATATACAGGGTGATTCACGTTAAGTGTCCTATTAAAAGTTCTGGAAAACCAAAAAAACGAACTTTTTGAAATTTGGCACACGGTCATAACAGGTGATAACAGCGAACAAACACTACTAGAAATCCAAACCTCGTGTTTCTGAACGCAGCTATTTTCTGTCAGTACAGTAGCGACAAACGCCTGGATAATCAACTAATAAAAGCACATAATAAAAAGGCGAATGCGCTGGTAGTACTATAATTTTTTATTTCTAAGTTATTTTTCCCCAATTCCAACAAAAATAAGATTTTGCTGAAATACATTACTTAACAACTGATTATTTTAATAAATAAGCAGTTGTTAAGTAAGATTTTAGCAAAATTTTATCTTTGTTAGGATTGGGTAAAATTTTAAACTTGCAAAATATAAAGCAAACAAAAAATGTTATTGTTAACAATATATTATAAATTAATTTGTTATAAATACAAATATTTTGAGAAAACCAGGAAAATCTTGGGACGTTTGCCCCAAATTTTCAATAAACAACAACAAAAAATTACATTCCAAAAATAACAGTAACAAATAAAACATAAAAATAAAACATGAAATTTCAGAATAAATGAAAAATATTCTCTGATAACAACATAAATTCTTATACCTGAAATAACACAGGCAAAATAAAATATATTCTAAAAATTAACAATAAAACTTCTAAAACTATCACAGCCGGGGTTGGATGAGATCATGCTGAAAGGTTCCTATAAAACAAAGAAGCTAGGCAGTATTCGCTTATTCAAAACAGACTAAAAATACATAAAATATGATATGGGAACTTAGCTATTAATTTAGGCAAATAAATATTCAACAGACAGGCAAAAATATATAAAGAATTTAAATTAATGTGGTAACTGAAATAAAATAAATATTTATAAGAACATGGTAATAAAATTTAATTAGTGGTAATGAAAATAACATAAAATTTATAAGAAATGGAAATTATTGTTTAAATTTTTGTATTATATTTTTATGTCTATCGCTTACTCTCTTTTTAGATTCAAAACTATTTTTCCTTTCTTTAAGATGCTTATAAAAACAAATTTTTAAAGTTAGGTTAAATATTTCATAAAATTACGGTCTGAACAAATGAAAAAGCTTGCAGTAAGGTTCGAAATATTGTTGCCTAAATAAATTTTTAATTTTATTCTTGTAAACCTTCTCATCCAAATATTTGTAAATATCAGCATGTAGTCTGGCTACAAGGTTGACTAAAGCTTCACTAGCATATTTAAGCCTTCGTTCATTATCAAACTCTTTAAACATTACAAATAAATGTTTGTCGGTTACCTCCACTAAAAAGAGATTACTCTGACAAGTTAAACATGAAATTGAAATTTTGTAAATAAGGTATAAAATAACATTATTTAAAATTTTAATTTTAGGGTTGTCCAATGGTTCGAGAGGTAAATTTTGAAAAGAATTGAAACATTTTCCGTAACTGTGTTCTTTTAAAATGGAATTCATAAAGGGTGACCAAGGTGCAGCTCTATATTTTGAGCGAGAAGGATCCTCAAGAATTGCATAATTTAATTTTGAACAACGGTCCTTACAAACATACATTTTTACAATCTTTTGAGGGACTTAAAGTACATTTAATTTTCCAAGCTTCTAACGATAAGGGATCTCGAAGAAAAGAATTAAACTTTTTGTTCTTAAAATCTGTGCTTACAATTTTACTATAATAGGCGTTTCTGCAGCAAGGATAATTACAAGAATATTTCAGCCTACATGTTGTGTTGGTGCCATTGCGAAGATATTTACAAAGAATCTTGGTTTAATATCGAAGAAGGCTTACTACAATATTTAAATAACATATCTTACCTTATAATTTTTTCACAATAGTGTGGAAAAAATAAGAACGCAAATTTAAAACAGTCAACCCAAAGTCACTTACAACCCAAATACTAGAATAGAAAATGGCCGACGCAAACACAACACGGGGATTTATGGTTAAAAAGGGATATAAATAATTCTCACTTCTCATTGGTTAAAAAAAAATCGACGTTTCGCCATCTAGAAATTTAATACCAAGTTACTACAAAGCAAAATATGGAAAAATATAGATATCTACTTATTCCCTGGCAATGATATAATTGTCAAATGTCAATTTTTCCAGTATCCCCATAAGAAGTTGGCCAGGGCTGGGTGATAAGCTAGATTTTAAAAATATTTTGGCAGTGCAGCGTTGCCAGATCTAACCGAAACCAATGGCATCATAGTAATTTTAAATAGAACACCCTACTTTTTTTTGCATATACGAATTAAACACAAAATTCTAAATAATTTTTGTTTTCATCTTCCTGTACCTATATCTGACCGTTTGTGAGAAAATAATTAATTACTTTAGAGAAAATAATTAATTTCTTTAAAAAAAAACATCACCATGTCAAAAAGGTTTAATATTTACGTGCCTAACCGAGCTGGATACTAAATTTTTTTTGGGGTTAGACAATGCATGTATTTTAAAGATCTACATGCTATTATAGCAATATATCTTACAGGTTGTCCCAAAAAAATTGCATTTTTACCAATATGAAATAATGATTAAAACTCATTTTTTTTAAATACAACATATTGTATTTTATTCCATATTAGAATAGACCAATAATTTACCCACAAAATGTCCATACATGTTTCTATACCCATCTGCCACCGTTTTTTAAATACAAGCGAATTTTAATTTTTTGTTTGTGTTTTTAAATACCATCCACAATAAACCACCGCACCGGCTTAATTTACAATTAACCTAGGTAGGCCATGGAAGTTTTTATTTTAAATTGTCCTGACAACTATTTGACATATAAGTTAAAATTTTTGTATTTTGTTTAATTAATAAGGCCTTAATGCTTAAAAAATTAAAATTCGCTTGTATTTAAAAAACGGTGGCAGGTGGGTATAGAAATATATATGGACATTTTGTGGGTAAGTTATTGTTCTATTCGAAAATGGGATAAAATACAGTATCTTGTATTTAAAAAAATAAGTTTTAATCATTATTTAATATCGGTAAAAATGTAATTTTTTTGGGACACCCTGTAAGGTATATTGCTATAATAGCATGTAGATCTTTTAAATACATGCATTATTTAACCCCAAAACAAATTTCTAGTCTCAGCTCGGTTAGCCACGTAAATAGTAAATCTTTTTAACATGGTGAAGTTTCTTAAAAAAAATAGTAATTAATTATTTTCTCAAAAACGGTAAGATATAGGTATAGGAAGATGTTAACAAAAATTACTTAGAATTGTGTATAGAATCCGAATATGCAATAAAATTGAAATTACTCTTTAAAATTACAATGTTGCCATTGGTTTTGGTTAGATCTGGCAACGCTGCACTCGCCAAAATATGTTTAAAATGTAGCTTATCACCTGAATTGTGTATAGAATCCGAATATGCAATAAAATTGAAATTACTCTTTAAAATTACAATGTTGCCATTGGTTTTGGTTAGATCCGGCAACGCTGCACTTGCCAAAATATGTTTAAAATGTAGCTTATTACCTGTTATGTCCGTGTGCCAAATTTTAAAAACTTTTAATAGGACACTCAACGTGAATCACCCTGTATGTTTTTATAACATAGGGCTGTTAATTTGGGTTATGGTAAATTTTTTAAATTGATTTTATCTTCAAAATACTAATATGTTTTTTGTTGTTAAAAGCTTTTTGTTGTTTTTTTTTTACTTTGTTTCAGGTAACTTTATAGGGGTCAATCGATTCTGTATACGCACATAATCTATATTCTGGGACCAGGACTAAGACTGCGTCCCTAAAGTAAAACAATAATCTAGAGACTACCGTTGTAAAGCCTGTCCATACACGTCATATTTATTGACGTTAAAAAATCTTTTGTTATTTGAGCGTTATTTTCTTACTAACCACACTTTATTTGAAAAACTTTAGTGGGCTTTTATAAATGTTTGTTTTTTTAATCCCTTCTGTTTTGCTATTTTAAAAATGTTTGTTTTTAAACAATATTATTTGCTGCCACATTTTCATATGCTTCACTCTAAATTAGTTTATCTTTATCTACAAACTCTTACAAAAAATATATTTTATTCAAACGTCATAACGTTAAAGTTTTACTTTATTACTTTACGGTCTCCGGCATAAAAAAATTAACATTACCACATCAAACCCTGAAGTCTGTTAGTCATTTTCTGAAATGACTAGTCAGTACATGTATTGCCGGATAGCAACTTGAACCATTATTTTACATCAGTGTTTTTGGTGGCAAACATTCTCTAGAGTTAAGTCAGGATATTTATTTTGACTTAACTTTAAAGAAAAATATTTGCTTACTTATTCAATGGTACAGGGTCATCCAACGAGGTCTGAGCCGAGCCACATTTGTAGCTTTTCTATAATTTAAAAAGCAATGTAAAATTATTTTCTGGTTTATTTATTTTTGTTAAATCTAAAAGAAAAATTAACAAAATATTTTGAGTTAAAACAAAAGACGATACGATATAACATTAACATTTTTTTAAAGGAACACCCCATTAATTGGTTCGTTTTAAAAAGCTTCTTATTATTCGATAGATTTCAATAAAAAAAAGCATTTAATTTAAGTAACAAAAGAATTATTTAATTTATTTAAGAAATTTGTGTTTTAAATTAGAAAAATAAAAAGGTAACAATGCAAATACCCTTTCATACTTCATGCGCTATCTATTCGCTGCTGCCAGCCGCCACAAAAAAAAATCAGTTCGCAGCTGATAAAAGCAACAACGAATAGCAAAGCAGGCTCTGGCGGAATCGGAACAGTTATCAGAATACGAAAAATACCGGTCTATACCTGTTTGGATCTGGTCCGAATAAAAGCCTATTCCGAAAGAAACTAGTCCTCTTCCAAAGCGCCATCGTTATTTAGTGTTACCTCTTTTACTTTTTTATTTAATTTGCAAATTTCTTGTATAAATTAAACGAATTCTGTAATTACTTAAAATAATTACGAACTCCTTTTTAACAAAACGTATCGGAAAAAATGACGTTTATATAAAAGAACCAATTAATTACATATCCCATTAAGAAAATTTTCTTTTTATGTCGTATCTCTTTTGTTTTAATTCAATTGTTTTGTTTTAATCAAAATCAGTTTTTTACCTGTTCTTTAGATTTATAGGTGAAAAAATACACTAAATGGCCACTTTTCTTAAATATGCGAAAAGTCACAAATTCAGCCATGTTTAATCCTTGTTATGAAACCATGTCTCTTTAAATGAGGTGTTCTGGGCTCTTTAAATTCAAATAACTAATCCTTGGTATTTTTGGATTTTTTTATATAAATTTATTATTATGATTTATGATTTACTTTAAGGGCAAAAGCGTTACAGCACAAAAAAATTAACACAAAGTTAAAGCATCCTTAATAACCAAAGCATACAAACAAAAAGTTGTTGTTGTGGAAATAGGATAAATTCAATATGACATCTAAAAGAAAACCAATTTTGCATTGGGCATTTCTTCTTTTTTGCTATCTTTCTTCTTTTTAGTGAGTATATTTACTACCCTGGGAGCAATGCCTTGGAGTCACTTGAGCCTATTTATAAAGGTCTGATGCAAAAACTACATATTTAAAAAACTAGTACATGGTATCTGGAAAATATATCTATAAAAGTTTATGCCAGTTTTTTCTATTAGTATAAGTATTCTAGATTTCAATGTATGGGCAAAAAGGCAATATTTATAATTTTGTTTCATTTCCGCGGTGTTATACCTATATATGAGTACATTTACGGTAGAAAACCGTCTGGAATTGCAAAGCTGCGCTGACCAAACTGGGTCAAAACAATAAGGTTGCACTACTGTGGATACCTGGACACACCGGCCTAGAGGGTAATGAATCCGCAGACCTCCTTGCCAAAAGGGGGGCGGAAACAAAATTCACAAGGCCGAAACCGGTAATCGGTATATCTTATGGAATGGCCAAGCAGTTCATATCAGCTTGGACACAAAGAGAAAATCTTCGGTACTGGCATGGACTTCCGGGTCTCAGACACTCGAAGGCCTTCATAAGCCCACCGAACCAACAATGTAGTGTCAAACTACTGGAGCAATCAAGGGTACACCTTAAAACTCTAGTGGGACTGTACATCGGCCTAGCGAAAGACGCCGAGTGCCGCATGTGCATGGATGGCTGGATCGGCAGAGCACATACTGTGTTCGTGCCCAGCGATGGCACGACTAAGATTCGCAATCCTCGGCAATGACTCCTTGTTGCCGAGGGAGGTGAAAGATCTCTCTCCCAACAGGATCATCAGATTTATTAGAAGTTTGGACTTGGTGGAAGAAATATAACAGGGTGTGAGCCACAATAGACCGATCGGTCGCGGTGGAAGGTGTTATACCCTCACTTTAAACCTACCTAACTACCTACCTACTTTTAAGTACACGACTCTTCCGCCCCCTGCAACCAGCTTACCCCCTTCCGTTCTTGAAATGTGTCCCATCTTACAGATTTTCTCAATCCTCAGAAAAACTTTACGGCTAGGACAAATAAGTCTAGGACTTAATTGTTAATTACTAAATAACCTACAAATAAGCTTTTACATTAATTTTGATACGAGTTATAGATTTCAAAGTTGATTAAAAATGTATGGAACAGTCGCAGATGACCAACCGAACTGCTTTAAAACAAAATCGATTGGGGAAAAAATCTGCGAAACACTGAAAGATGGAACAAAATTTGGAGATGTCAAATTAGAGCGCATTGACACCGTCAAAACGATTTCGTATTCTAGCAAATCGGTAAAATAACTGATAATGGAGATATTATTATAGTCGAAAACATAACTATTTCAATGGATTGTCTGTACCATCCACTCCCTAAACGATTTAGGCGACTGTTTTTATCATAGGTTAACGAGAGTACCTCTTTTATTGTTTGAAGAAAATGTTGGGATGGGAAAAACCAAAAAATCAGCCCTATATGACGTTTTTAATGCTGTCCCTGAGCCGACACTGGACAACGATCGATTTTACGTTTTAGATGGCGGTTTTCTGATCCATAGAGTGATTTGGCCAAAATAAGCCACATACTTTGATATTTTACGTTGCTTAGAAAGATTGAGACGAATGCTAAACCAAAAGTGTCCAGAAATCGAATTTAATGAGCACACTCGTATAACGGAAACAAAAGCAAGCTTTTTGAGCAATATGAAAATAAAGGATACTTTATTTTGCAGCTTAGCAACCGACTAAATCAGGAGAAGATAAGAACAATAACAGCTAATGACGCCGCAGATATGCTCATTGTTTACACTGCAATAAAAAAAGACAAAAGAAACAAGAATGTCGTAGTGGTTGGGCAAGATATAGATTTATTGGTACTTTTACTGGGTCTCACTCAACTAAACAAGAATATATTCTTGCTAAAAGAAGGTTAAGGAACTGTCAAGAGAAGGATTTACAGCACTCGATGCTTAATTGATGAAGACGTAGTCAAAAATTGCAGGAAATCCATTCTTTTTCTGCATGCAATAAGTGGTTGCGATACTACATCAGCATTCTACGGCAAAGGAAAGGTTCAGGTTATTCTGCTGAGGAAAAAACAACTTGCAAGGTACGATAAATATTTTCAAGAACCCAGATTCCACATACGAGCAAGAAGTAGAAGCAGGAGAACGATTTATTTTTGCCTTGTATGGGGCTAAGCAAAACAAAAAAAAAGTTTGAACGAGTTACGGTACATCCACTTCATCAAATATATTGGTCTAAGGACGAATACAGTAATATTATCAAAGCTAACCCCTTTTTTAGCCGCAGCTCGTCAGCAATCTATGCGTACTTTTTATCGAGTTCAATTATGGTGAGGAAACGCATTGAACCCAGGAAACTGGGGCTGGAATAAGAATAATAACTTTTTATCCCCTGTATATACCACAAAGTCACCAGCTCCACAGTCGATACTTACAAAAGGATGCAGAAAAAGATGTGGATATGTAAAAGTTGGATTGCGTTGCTCCACCATGTGCATACAGTGTCACGGACTTACTTGCTTTAACAAAACTCCAGAAGATAATATTGACGATACTGATTTGTTTTAAATTATAATAAATACAATATAAACTCATTTCTCGCAAAAAATAATAAATATTATTGTTTGCTTTGTATTAAATGTTTTATTTTTGCAAAGTGCAGAATTTTAGTCCACTTTGACGCAGCATACTTTGGAAACAATAACTCGTATCAAATAAATGTTAAAGATTATTTGTAGGTAATTTAGTAATTAACAATTTAGTCTTAGCCCAATTTGTCCTAGCTAGTGTAGTTTTTCTGAAAATTGAGAAAATCTGTGTATTTTAATGTATGTACTCATATTATCATTATAATACAACAGCAGTTTCAAAAATTATAAATTTAAAAATTTATAATTATTATAAAAAAAATATTGTTTTTTCATACTTCCCTAAAATCGTACTATTTTATTTTATTTTTTTTTTTGGTCATCGGCTAAAGAAAATTAAGGTTTGTAAAAGTGACGTCATCTTTCGATTTAGATATAGAATATTTTCATTATTTTGACAACCAGGTATTTTTAACTAATATGTCATTAAATGGATTTATAATATTAAAACTACTAATTAATTGTAGTAATTAAACAAAAAACAAATATTGAAAGTAAATTTAAAATAAGAAAAAAAGAAAAGCAAATGTTCAAATGATCGTCAATGTTGCGATCTAATCAAATACTCTCCTCGATGACATAATAGACAGAGAATCTGCTTGCCACGCAGGTACCCGAGTTTAATCCCCAGCCGGAAGACATATTTAGGTAGAGTTATTTAAAATAATGTCCAGGTTTAAAATGCAACACTTGCATGTTTCAGTGCTTGGACAACAGTGACGAAACTAGGAAAAAATAAATTAAACATCGAAAAAACCGGCACCCACAGTACTCTAGTACTAAACATCGTGGGCTGTCACAAAGATTTTAAAAAGTGTCTCGGGACTATTAAACACTGATGGAAAAGACAGACACAGGATAATCAGGGTAGGTAGAATTTGTCAGTAAAATGTTAGTAAAGAAATTGGCTTTTTCTTTTAAGGTAGATAAAATTTCGCCAATTTCGGAAAAATCAAGGAAATTTACCGTCTTTAGAGCAAGAACTGCAAGAAGAAACTATATTTTTTATGCGACTGCTAAAGCTCTTTTTCCTAGATGTAGGAAATTTTAAAAATCACACCAGTCCTATACTAAAGATAACTGGAATTAAAGCTTTAAGCGTTTATTGCAAAATCTCCCCTATATTTTTATATAGTTTTCCCAACTTTATTAAAAAATCCACGCTAGAATGCATCTCTATGGAAATTTAAAAATGCAGTTGTTAATTTCAGATGAAATTTTATTGTATGTTTTGTCGGCTTTAAGCGAGGTTATATTGTGAGGCGTTAACCGCATTTAAAAGTTTTATTTTTCCTATATATTTTTAAATTATAATTTTACTGAATGTGTTGTACGGTTTTTAGTATAATTTACTTTATTAGGCTTAAAAATTTCCTTTAAAACATGTTTGTAAAATATGATTATTTGTTCCATTTTTTTGCTTTGTTTACTTAAAAACGTTTTATTTCTTTATTTACAGCAAAAACAGAAAATACATCAGACAGATCATTTTACGCAATTTTTGATTTTGATTTTAGGACGGAGCTTTAAGATACATCGCTTCAATGCTAAATGTTAATAAAATAAAATGCATTATAATAAATAAAAATAGGGTAATTACACCTTCAATATCTATATAAATTAGTTGCAGTGCAGAGTTACAACATTTGGAGAAGGCGTTGATAAATAACGGCTACACAAGAAATGAAGTAAGACATGACAAAAACCAAAAAACAAGAAACAGAGAGGAACATTCTCCAGAAAAAACAACGGTCCTGACCTACATTAAAAATGTAACAGACCGAATAGGAAGGATATTGGAGAAGCACAAACAAAGAACTGTTTTTAAACCTACAACAACAATACAGCAAAGTTTAAGATCAGCTAAGGATAAAAGAAACCCCCTCTCGACACAAGGAGTCTACAGAATTCCATACAGCTGTGGGTCGGTTTACATAGGTTTAACAAAGCGCAGTATCAACACTAGGCTTAAAGAATCCCAAAGAAGTTGTCGATATGGACAAACAGATAAATCCGCTGTCGCTGGGAAATCATAGGATCCTTTTTGACAACACACAAGTCCTAGATAAAACATCCATTATTACCCAATAATATACAGGAAGGAAATAAAAATACAAAAACATAAGAACAACTTTAATAGAAAAGAAGAGGGCCTTAATCTTAGCAAAACATGGATACCAGCATTAAAAGACACGAAAACGCTGAAGGTTAAGGCAGAAAATTCAAGCCCTTTCCTACTGGCTGAAACGGAACCGAAAGCTCCGCCCACCAAAACCCCAACAAAAGCAAAAGCCTCGACAGTCGCCGCAACAGTCAACCGTGAGCCATCAGGGAGAGTACTTCGACCTCGGACCCACCTTTGATAATGTCTGCCCAAGGAAGTTTAAAGGTGTATGGAAGCCCAATACTGTAGAACAAAATTGTCCAGGCGTGCAGGGCAGCGGGAATAGGGGATTGGCCCCGCGGAGTTTGCGCAATGAATAGTAGGTCAGAGCCGGACTTCCATAATTCTTTGTTACTATCTATAAAGTTGACATCGTCAAATTCAAGCATTCACTGTTTTTTTATGCACAAAATTGTTGGTTATTAAACGATACTACCATAGAATATTTAAAATTATTGTGTAATATTGGATTTTATATCTGATATAATAGGGAAAGAATAGATGGCGCCACTTTACAGCCTTCCATTTAAATGGTCGATATTTTTGGGAGTTTTGTATTTTTACCAAAAATCTTTGTAAATAAATAAAAACACGATTTTTTAAAAATAAATTTCAAACATTGTATGATAGTTTCATGTACTTATCACCAATTTTGTGATAAAAGAAGAGCAAGGTAGTGTAAATGAGTTTAATCTAATCCTAAGATTGTGGTTGTACATTAAAAATTAAAAAAAAATTATAACTGCTTTTTAGGCATATACTTTTCACTAATAACAAACATTCATGAGACAGAATAACAGTGGTTAAAAAAGTTTAGTAACCTTTGGTACCTAGGTATCCATTGTAACAGTAACCGTTAAATATTATGTGTCTACAGTATGTCGAGCTTAAAAAGTTGATAATGTAAGTTTAAGAAATCAAAAATCTAATTTCTTTTTAAACAAATACAGAAAAAGCAAAAAGGAACTTTAACACAAAATTGTACTTCTTTTTATTCAATTAGAGGGACCTATATATATTAAAATTTGCCTGGTCTGCCCAGTATTTAATAATTTTGATCCTTTAAAAGAATGTTCTAAATTATTAAATGAAATAAAAGTACCTAAATGTAAACCTTATTTCTTTTTAATAATCCACAGAAATACACAAACATTGTGGAAATCATCTAAAAGATAGTTAAGATTGCCTTACTTTTCTCACTGCTATTTCCTATGAAATTTTCATTTTCTAGTATTCATAATTGATATATTATTATTTATTCGGTTACCTAACGTTACGTCTCATAAGAAGCACCTAATTTAAATATAAGAAATACTTACCTAAAGTAAAAAATGCCGGGTATGTTACCCTTAGATTTGCAAGACAAAACCATACAACCTTTAGTCATTTTGTTACGAAATTATAAGTAACAAACAATAAACACAAAATTATAGTCACAATTTAATAAACACTAATCACTAAAATAAGTTTTTATCAATCCAAAAAACTTCTCCAACTACAAAATATAATCACACAAAGCAAAACAATCGAAACTAATACGGCTTTCATAAAAGTATAATGTGTGGCCTAACTACACACTGATTTATCAGTGTGTAAGTAGGCAACACATTAAATTATTTCGTGGAATTTCGTTATTGCGCAAAATCGGCGGGGCCAACTCTGACAGTTATTTTCATACTGGGCTGGACATTTTTTGATCGAATGGGCCATAGCATTGGGCTTCCATACACCTTTAAACTTCCTTGTGTCTGCCGCAGTAGTAGACGAAACGTTAGGTAGAAATACCAACAGACGACGGCAAATAAGCCCGGAAAACCCAGTTAATGTAGTTAAAATCGGCGGTGAAATGATGTGCGATAAATAGTTTTCGAGATACAGCCGGCGTCCTAGACACCCAGTACATAAGTATTTTTATTTTTTAAATTTTATAAAAATGTAATAGCACTAAAGAATACAAGTAACATTTTATGAATTCGGCTTTTAAATGTCCGCCTCGAATGTATTTTCAAATAATCGAAATTATTGGTTGCTTCTATATAGCAACACAAAGTTACAAAGGACTTTTATGACTTTTACCTGTAATACTTTGGATCGTAAAAAACTTGTTATTTCGCACAGACAGTTGGATTTATTGCCCTTTTATTATTAAATGGTTATTACCCTCGCTGTGTTTTACTGCCAAAGGTATTAATAACAATACTATGTTACATTTTATGATTTGAAGATTAATTATTCCTAATTTTATTATGTCCCTTAAATTTTCTAAATCTTCAGATACGGTGTTTTATTTATACACAGTGGAAGCAGTAAAGTGAGCATATTAATTTTTTTAATTAATAGTTTTACTCTTATTTTGACTTTGACATTAATTTTTGCTTCGATTAAAATAGAAATTAACCCAAAACTATTATTTTTTTAAACAAAAATATATATTTTTTGAATATATAAAAAAATATAGAAACACAATTTCTAAATGCATTTTTTAGCCCATATGCAAAAGAATCCCGCACAAAACATATGGAAATTAAACACCGGTCAATTTTCATACAACTTCGTATTTTGATAGCTCCTGTAATGCTAATAATTAAAAGTGTCAATGTTCACGAAGCCCAACCCCCCAACTGGTCAAAACTGGCCATAGAGGTCGGGGGGCAGCATTTTACAGATTTTTTGGTGGATTGTCTTACGGAAATATTTTACAACTAGTGTCGATCCTACAGCCCTTACACAGTAATCTATGCTTAGTTCTGCCATTTCCAAAGGAGCAGAATCCAACCCCACCCCACCTCTCATATCTCGTCATGTACTTTTTCCCGTTTAACGATTCTAAAATCGTGAATTCCATATCAGAGCCCACTAAATGATTACATTTAATGCCGTTCGACCCCGACGAATAAACCTTCTACCCCTAACATTAGTCGAGTTCCCCTTGTTACCCCACCCAGCGATTCTACGAAAGAGGTTTTTTTAGCTAAAACCTGGTGGAATCTGTTTAGGAAGAGAAAAAAAATTGGTTTTTAAGAAACATTAAATTTGAAGGGTTGAAACGGTCAAAATAAGCGTGTTACTACCCTCTAACTTAGTTTTTGACAGTTAATTCGGCATTAGCGAAAATACCTATTAGATCACATAAAAATAAAAAAAAGTTTTTAAGGAAACAATAAATTTTAAGGGTTAAAAGGGTAAAAATAAGGGTGTTTTAACTCTCTAACTTAGTTTTTGACGTTAAATTTAGATTTAGCGACCCAAAATACCTACTAGATCCCATAGAAAAGAGAAAAAATCGGTCTTTAAGAAAAAATAAATTTTAAGGGTCAAAAGGGTAAAAATAAGAGTGTTATAACCCTCTAACTTGGTTTTTGAGGTTAGATTCGAATTTTGCGACCCAAAATACTTACTAGATCCCATAAAAAAGAAAAAAACACTGTTTTTAAAGAAAATTAAATTTTAAGGGTTAAAAGGGTAAAAATAAGGGTGTTACAACCCTCTAACCTTATTTTTGACGTTAAAATAGGATTCAGCGGCCCAATATACCCACTAGATCTCTTAAAAATTAAAAAAAGGTTATTTTAAACTTTTTGGGTTAATGACGGGGGGGATGAAAATTGGGGGTGTTTTTCACCCCGTTTTCATTGCGGGATTTTTTTTTGATTGACCCTTTCTTGGGTCTTCCTGAACAGATTCCACTAGGTTTCAGCTAAAAAAAATTTTTTCGTAGAAACCTAAGCTTTGACCTTTTCTTGACACAGGAAACTTGACTACATCAACCCTGAGGGAAAAACAGCTCCAGTTCGCATCAAGGCCTGCCATATGTAGGGCTTCCCAATCCGGGTGATAGTGAATTCCACAGCCCCCTGAGACATTACTATTTAATATCTTTTCGAAATGTATGGATCGCCTTTAACAAAGAAAATAATCAACAAGAACATGACGAGGTTAAAGAATTTATATTAGGGCATTACAGTACATGCAAAACCAGAGGAAAACTTTGGGAGCTTGTGAGCATGTTGCATCCATGCTTTGGTATCTGCGTTTTGCGCTTCATCAACAATATGTATTTTATCCTCCTACAAACCTCAAACGAAGAACATCACACGTTTAAAGCGGGAATAACTAGAAATAGCCGGTTTAGGACGGACTGGGGAAGGGTGGTGCTGGGGATATTTTAAAGGATTTTAAATAGTAACCCCTCAGGGGGATGTAAAATAAATTTCACGATCGCCCTGATTGAGAACTTGTAAACAGACACATATGGCAGGCTTTGGTACGAACTGAGGTTGTTCCTCACCCCCAGGGTTAGTGTTAAGGGTGGAAGGTTTATTTCTCGGGGTTAAACGGTATTATGTGTGATTATTAGGCCGGCTTTGATATGGAATTTACAATTAAATGCTTTTAATGAAAAAAGTCACATGGCGAGCTATAAGGGGTGGGGTGGGGGTGGATTCTGCTGCTTTTGAAATGGCAGGACTAAGCCTAGTTACTGTGTAGGGGCTGTAGGTTTGACAACAGTTGCAAAATATGTCTGTAAGGCAATTCACTAAAAATCTGTCAAATGCATCCCCCGAGGCAATTTCGGAGGAGTTGGAGGAGTTTTCGGGCTTCGTGCCCATTAAGACTTTTAATCAGCATAGAGTTATTAAAATACAAAAAATTTTGAAAATTGATCAGTGTTCAATTTCCATATGTTTTGTGCTGGGTTCTTTTAGATATATAGATGATTTTGATTTTTTATCTATATATCTATAGATAATTTTGATTTTTTGTATATTTTTTGTAACATGCACTACTGTTGCAAAATAATTAATTGTCAAAATGCATTATTCCTTACATATGTTATTTGAAGAAGCGCAATACTAATTGCGTGTTTTTTTACAAAATCCAAATTAAGCTCTTAAAATTTGATCACATGTGATACAAAGTTTATTTGTTTTCTAAAAATATCTATTTTTAAAAATGTTGTTTGTGTCTAAAACTAATATACTTTATTATAAAAAAAAAGTTTAATTTAAAAGAGTAATTTTTTTTAATAAAAAAAACTATAAATAAAAATTAAACGCAATAATTTTTATTTATATTTTTTATCAGAAAATTTCACTCTTTTTAATAAATCTATTTTCTTAATATTGATGTTTATTACTTTTAAACATAAACCACCTTTTTAAAAGAAGATATTTTATAAAGTTACCTTATACAGAGTCAAAGTTAAATACACTTTGCATCACATGTGACCAAATTTTAATAGTGCAATTTTGTCAAAAACAACCTTTTAGGGCGGTACTTCAAAGAAAATATGTCTAGAACAAGAAATTGTTAAAACTAAGGAGTATTATTAAGGTTTCCTTAAGTCTTATTATGCATCAGTGGTGCAATTTACAAAAAAAAGGCAAAAAACAAAAAATTATCTTATACATCTAAAGTTTTGCCTATTCGAATATGATATTATAAATTACATTCGAGGGCTTAGAAGGGCTAAATGTTTTTTACCCCCTACACCCCTAAAACATACTCTTTCTGAAAAAAAAGTGTTTTCCTATTTTTAATGGTACATGTAGGTTTTTTAGGCCACTGATGTCGAATATGATATTAGAAATTACATTTGTGGGTTAAAAACGGCTAAATTTAACCCTTTTTAACCCCCTATACCCCTAAAACATACATTTCGCTAAAAAAAGTTCCCTATTTTTAATGGTACATAGGTTTTTTGAGCCACTTATATCAATACCAGGAATAATAATAAGAGGGGTTAGTTTTGGTTAGTATTGGTAAGTTTACTCTCATTTTAATTCTTTTTAATCTAAAGACATTATGTTTTCTAAAATAACTTTTTTTTTAATTTGAAAGGAAGAGGTAGGTTAATTGAGTCGTTGAATTCAAATCTCAAGTCAGAAGCGATATACAAGGGGTTGGATTAAGTTTCCCGTAAAATACGGGTTTGTTTTTATTTTTTTAATATATATTAATGTGGATCTAAAAAATAAAAAGACGATTAATTTAAAAAAAAAAATAATTTCTTTGCGAAATGTATGTTTCAGGGGTGTAGGGGGTAAAAAAAGGATGAATTTAACCCTTTTAAGCCCTCAAATGTACTTTTGAATATCGTATTTAAATTTAGTGGCCCAAAAAACCTATATTAATCATTAAAAATTAAAAAAGAAACGTTTTTTTAATGATTTTATCCTTGGAGGGTAGATAGGGTGAAAAAATGGGGTAAAAACCACCCTCTCTCGTAGGATCCAAAATCCCTTTTCGACACTTTGTAGTTAATCTGTTTCTTAAGAGAATGTAAAATGTTTTATCTCGACTTATGTTCTTCCAAAATCATTTAACATTGAATTACAGATTTACCTGGACTAATAAGGTTTGAATTCTCTTCGCGATTTATATTCAGTTCCGTATTTCTACTAAGCGATTTTCACCTGTTGAATCCCTTATTATCACAAAGTAAATAATTCAACAAATAAAAAACCTTTGCGAACCTATAGTCACTGGTTTTCTTTTAACTTTTAATTAACATGTTTTCTGCATTTCGCTCACACCATCAAAAACTTTTTTCCGAAGAAAGTTAAGCTTTCTGGGCAAGTAACACGACATAAACATCCTAATTTGCGGGAAAACTTTTGGGACCGATCCGCTTTGACAGTTTTTAAAAGTGGCTTGTTTCACCCAAAGGCTTTAAAAGCGACAAAATTAAAGATATAGAGCTACCAAATAATTTTAACTTAAACATGTGTTTTTAAGTCTGTAAATTAATTAAAGGGAAATATATGGTATGTTCGTGGATATTAATAATAAAAGGATAATAGGGTAAAATACAAATACTATACTCTTAATAAAAGTTTTGCTTAAAACACAAAAAACAACTTTAATTTTTTTGTGTACATGCAAAATAAATATGACATACTTTTTAATGTCTTTATTTAATTAAATTGAGAGTGACTGCGATTTATTGACTAGGAAATGGACCTATAAAGTGTAAAAAATTAATCATCCTGAAACAATATATACTCAGAATGCCATCTAAACCAAAGAAAATTTTATTTAAAAAAATATGGCGAAAAATTATCTCCATACGTGTAGGTATGTCTGTCTGTCGTCCTAAGAGCCAAGATCGACGTTGGCTTTTCTTAGAAAAAGAGAGGTTCTGGAACAATCATTATTAGTATGCTAAAATAAAGTTTTCAAAAAGTTATTTATCGCGCATATATCGATTGGATAGCACCCTGGGTATAATTGTTCCAAGATGGCTATTTTTTGCACTCTCTGGGTCTATTTTTGAGCCAATAAACCGCAATCATTCTGTAAAACATATCAATAATTATCAGCGCATGGAGAATCAATGTTCACTATTTAAAAGTGCATACTGAGTAAAATTGGTTCATTTATTCTTCGGCAGGCTGAGGGTCTTATAGCTAATAAATAATTAGATGCTTAGCCAAATCGGAACATGAATAACAAAAATTTAATTTTACAAAGTGTTTAAACATCCTTTATTTTTTATACACCCAACGGCACATCTGTGCAATGATCTGATAATGTGATCTATGTCCTTAACTCATCTCTAACTGCTACTAGGGACTGAGAGAAATGCCGCAGTTTCAGCAGTCTGCAACCTAGGATGTCCCCCACATGTTCGATCAGATAGAGATAGGATGATCTTGGATTCTTGTGGTTCTACTACTTCCTGAATCTACTGAAAGTCCATCAAGACAGAGTAGAGGTGTCCTATTCGATGGCACTCCATACCATTACATCCACGGTGTGGTGAACTTGTCTGTCCACATCAAACTGTGTGATGTGTAATCACTAAAGGTCACCTGGTTTTATTCCTGATCCCCCAGAGGTCTCCTTCTGTACCATTACAGTCGGTTAAGTCGATGCTTTGGAGTCAATGCAACACCCAATGGGGACGGTAAGAAAAAACCCAAAACTTCGGCGATACACGATACAAATTCTGACTATCCATTCGTATACTTGAAACCACTCCAACCAATCACAATCGTCTGAGTCAAGCTTAAGTGATCCTTAGAATCATAAGTAATAGTCGGCCATCTTGACGCTTTGTTCTTCCCCTACGACGACTGGTGCTCCTACTCTATGTCTTTGGCCTTCTTAAATTCATGGATAATAAATCTTAAATTGGCAAGTGAAGATCTTATTTGCTTCCCGTTTCTCTAATTGACACACCTATCTTACGTAGACCCACAATTTGTTTCCTTTCTAAGACACTAGCTATACCTATAAAATTACGTATATTTGTTTGAAAGCCCCAGTAGATTATATATGGACACTTTATTTGGTTAAATCAATGTATCCACACGCATTTGTGAGCCTTGGTTGCAGTTTGCTAGTAGAGCGGTAAAATTAAATCACATCAAAAAGAAAATTCATTGGCCCGTATATGCAAGTGTAAACGTAAATTGTCCTTGGTTCCCAACATGTCGACTGTAGTGGTTTTCCTGTCGAGCCATTATTTTTATCGTAGTGCCACCTGTGTATTGGCATTATTATGTTTTATTTTTTATATCCCATAATGAATTGGAGTAACACAGCTTCATAAGACTTGAAATAATGATATCGTCGTCAGACATGTTGACTTAATAACACTTACTACAGAACCTTGGCGAACTGTTTGGTTCTAAGATGTTCGAGTGGTGTAAACAATACTTGGATGCCAATCAATTGGCGGCCAAGCTGTTGGTACTTAGTTTTAACGTTGGTTGTGGTTAGTTGTGGTAACTCATCAAATGATAAACCACAAATGTGGGCAAACGTTCGTTATATGAAGATACTAGAAAAATGAGATTATACAAACTAGATGTTTACCTCTCTCACGTAGTATATTAAGTCTCGTATTAGAAAGTTCTAAATTTGTTTTACTGTATATACTGTAAAATAAAGTTGCCATGTATATAAATAAATATAATATTTTTATCTCTAAACTGCGAAACTCATCGTCATCAAATATTTGAAAATATACCAAGTTTCGAAAAGGGAAAATTAAAATTGTTGACCTAAACCTTAACAGGGAAAGTAAGTTATAAATTGATAAGGCGTAATGAATTATTAATAGATTTTTTAAAAAATCTCCAGAGCTTTATATTTTTTATTTTTGGACATCGTAAAAGTTTGTCTTTCGTAAAAAAAGTAATATATTTAAGTAAAGATTTTAATTTACTTAATAATATTTGTGTACTTTGTTAAAAATATGTTTTTAGAGATCTTTTGGTTAAAACTTAAAGTCCGTTATACCAAGTGTTTTCTAAAATGCGAGTTATAAGGAGCCAAAATTAAGACTTAATTCGTTTTCTTAAAGATGCTAGACAATTTTTACCATTAAGCAGATAATGGAGAAATGCTGGGAATATGATTGAAAGTTACATGAAATGTTCATAGACTTCAAACAGGCATTTGACAGAGTATGTAGAACGAAACTGTGGACAGCAATGCAAGAACTCGGCTTCCCAAAAAACTGGTCAGTCTGATAAGAATGTGTTAGAAGGAGCACAGTGCAAATTTAGGATAGGACAACAATACTTAGAGCCAGGAGAGCGGGAATTGAGGCACTAACTTCAGTATTTCGTCGAGAAGGTTCCAATCTACTATTGGCCTTTACAGACGATGTAGATCTAAAAGGAAATAGCAGAATAAAGATAAGGGAAAGTTTCATTAGATTTGAAAAGAAGGCAGAGAAGATGGGACTCCAAATCAACGAAAATAAGACCAAATATGTGTACACAAGCCGGAGGGTCCAGAACAGAGATATAGTTGTTCAGAATATAACTATCGAAGACCACAACTTTGAAAGAGTTAAGGAATTTAAGTATCTCGGAACAACCATCACTGAAGAAAACATCGGATCCCAGGAAATACAAGCAAGAAGTAGATGTCTCTACTCTAGCCCACAGGAATATACTAACCAACCAGTCTCGGGGTTATACAGACTTGTAGAAGGAACAAGACTAATGAAAGGATTGGTATAAAAGATAATGGGAGATTAGGCACAAAAAGCCCCAGAGGCTGCCCTGCCTGTAGTAGTGAATCACGACGGCTTCCAGAGAAGATGAAGATGTCTCTACGCCCTTTAAGACCTTATAAGATCTAAAGGACTCACCAGGTTAACCAAAATCAACCTAAATGTAGCGGTGATAAGACCAGTAGTGACATGGACGATGACTGTCGCAAACGAAAAACGACTGCGCCTATGGGAGAGAAATGACACACGATGGCGTAACCAGAACATGAAGAATGAGAACCAACAAAGAACTAAAAGAGCTTTTTGGAGTCACTAATATAATAAAGGAAATAAAATCCAGAAGACGACAGATTATCGAGGCTTGTATGGGAGAGGGCACCAACTTGAAAAAGGCCGCTAGGATGACCTTGACTTCGGTGGCGAGATAAAATAGCAAAACACCTGGATACTACCCACCCAGGGTTGAGATGCCATGGAGTAAATAAGTAACACCTTTGACTACCATTGTCTTACTTTGTTCACACGAAGTTTCGGTTAATATATATCTCTAACCGTTTTAAAGTGATAACTAAAAACTACTTTTAGCTACGACTTATATACTATAAAAAAATTTCGACTTTTTCGCTCCTTGCCACAAAATCTCTAATAGCTCATACCTAACTTGCAACAGGGCTTTAATTATGGCAACTTACTTTAAAAAAATTAAAATTTGCATGGAGTTACCCTAATGAATAATGCACCATAACTCAAGATAAGCAGTTTACATATCCTTCCTCTACAGTTACTACAAAATAAAAAGTATAACATTACTAAGTTTGAAATCGACGAAACAATAAAATAATAATAAGAAAATTATTTTAAAAAGCGAGTTATTAATTATAACTATGGCAGTATATATATATATATATATATATTTTATATATATATATATATATATATATATATATATATATATATATATATATATATATATATAATATATATAAAGAGAGAGAGAGAGAAGAGAGGAGCAATTATTTAAACATTTTTATTGATTGCATTGAACATGGAAGTCAGGAAAAAAAAATTTAATTAACAATGGGCATAGTTGTTAAAAAATAAACTTTGAAACTTGATTTCTATGGGAATTTAAGTGTATAGAATATACTATGGTTATTTTCACATTTTTAAATTTATATTTAATACTACAAATAAATTATTTTCTGCGCTTTAGAGGTGGCGCGCGCATACCGTAGGGGTAACGCGAAGCCCTATTTTTAGTTTAATTAAAATTAATAATAATGGAGATGGAACTTCGGGACTTGCAATTTTTTTTATTGGCAATTTCTCCCCTCTTTAAAAAACTATTTTTTTAATTTTTAAATTATTAATAGTTTTGGAGTTATTAACAAAAAACGAAAACCTTTTTTTTTCAACACAATTTGTTAACAACTTTTACAATTTTTTTGTGCTGAAAAATTCTTTAAATACATTTTTCTAGACATCATTCCAAATCCAATATGCTATCGCTCATATTTTTAGGAGCTTTATATCGGATTAACGTTTTTAAACACGTTGACTAGACTACAAGCCAAATACGCAATCATTTTTATTAAAATGTATCAAAAAAACGAGACGCTTTTAAAAACAAATCAATAAATCAGGTGTCACATTAAGAAATTGTTTATTTTATGTCGGATCACATTTATTTCAATTTATAATATTTTTTAAGTAATATTTTACATTTTACTGAAAAGAATAAACAAAATGTAATTTTTTTTAAATTTTTTTTTTGAGAAAAACGTTCGATTAGTTACTAAAAAATATACTTAAAAAGCTTGTGTTAAAGTTTGAGACTGATCGGTTAAGCCGTTGCCGAGAAATCTTGCTTACCGACTTATTCTATTATATTAAGTATTAAGAGCACATTACATATAGTAAAATAAAATATTGGTAATGTTTGAGAATAATTACCAGATTGACTAGAAAGTTTTTGTGTGTTTACTTAAATAAGTGTACCTTATAAAAATAAATTCTTACTGTATATAATTCTTTTAATAAAATGTTGTTTTTTTTTAGTTTTAATTATACAAATTATTTTCTTATCTTTTTTTAATCTTTAGACAGTCCACAAAGGCTAAATTAATAACTAATTAATATTTAATAATAGTCTTAGTGGTGATTTTAATGGTATCCTATCGACTGCGAATAACAAATGTTTAATAATAATTCTATTCAGGAAGTAATAAATAATAAAATCACAAAAATTACATTAGTTTAAGGTCATAAATTCCCGTTTTATACCTTCCTGTAAAATATTGAATAGTACAGTCAGCTTTGTATGTCAAGAATAAATTAAAAAAAACGATAATAATAAAAGAAAGGTAGGAAAACCAAGTAGTTTTTATTGCACTCAAAGTCTCTTAATGAATTTAAAACAGTCCTAAGGGAGATATTTCAAAGCAGGCAAACATTTTTATTTTGCAGCACTAAAAGAGTCCTATACTACCTGTTTTATGCATTTAAATACTTTTAGTGGTATTAGGCACGCAATGTTTGAAATAATTGAAAATGCTTTTTTCAACTTTGTTACTTATGCTTCATAATTTCATTACATATGATTCTTATGTCTCTGTTGGATTTAATTATTTACCTGAAGTATCCTTACTGATTTAAATAGACTAAATGACTAAGAAAAAAACACCGGTGTATACAGAGTGATATTTTTAAAGAATTACAATGCGAATTCTCCAAAACGGTTTCAAATATGCTCAATAAATTTTAATGACGTATTAGGTACAGGAGGGCCTATTTTTTAAATTTGTCCATTGGTTACGGAATTATGTTAAGGAATAATTTAATTAAATTTTGGTAATTTACGTTATAAGTCCGATAGGTTACTTGTTACAGTACGAGTTAGACTTTAAGGACGAGGCTACGCTAGGAGTCAAGAATGTCTAAACGAGTAACTGTAACAAATACTATCGGATGTGTATCGTAATTTATTTTGTTTCATACTGTAAGTCACTTCTGCATCATTATTTGATTTCAAAAATCAAAAAATCACATTATATCCTGTGGCAAGAGTCAAAAAGTGGAAGAAAATGTCATGTTGGCATTTTTTAAATATCTAATTTAATTTATAAAAATGAAACAGTCCCTTAAGTTGTTGCTTAGCGACACTTACCGGCTCTGATACTGTAATAACTAATCTACTGGACTCAAATTGATAGTATAATCGCAGATTCTTCCAGACAGTATAAAATAAAAAATAAATCGTATTAATAGCTATTTATGGTACTAGTGTGTTATTATACATATAAGTCACGCAAGAAAAGTTTAGCCCTCGAGGCCGTAAGCCGAGAGGACTAATTTTCTCGAGTGACTTATATGTAATAACACACGTATTCCAAAACTGTCATATTATTATAATATAAAGTTAAAGTAAGATACATAGAAAAGATCCTTGAAATAAAAAAATTCCTGTAGTATATTTCTAATTTGTCAGATTATGTGACATAGTAAAAAACAGATGGATTTTTCTTGCAATAATGCAATTTTTCGAAGAAGGTTGCGGTTTTGTAACTAAGGTGAATGTTTATTTAAAAAAAAATTGATGTTCATAACTCACTAGTGAGATAAAATCTATAACTCACTACTTTATCTCACTAGTGATTTATGGGTCACTTTATTCGTTTAAATTTAGATCTATAATAAACATATAATTTGACAGTTTTGGATAAAATATATTATTGAATTAAGACGTGTTTCCACGGAAATCAGATATGTCTTTTTAAGTCAGTTGAGAATTTGGTCGTGTTTTCCATGGGAACACATTTCAGTCCATTGAAAATCTACAATTTATTTTTTAATTGAATTAAACTCTTTCATTATTATTCCGCAACCAGTGTGTGCAGTTTTTTGCACACAGATCTAGTTTATTACGTAGCTTCGTTATTTAAAGTAAACCCAAATTATTTTATTTAAAAAATTAAAGTACCCCAATCCTCCAAAAGGAGGTAAAGAAAAAAATGTCAAAATTATTTACCTTGTACTTACTAACCACAACTAACCACAACTAAGCACAATTCGCTCCACCTAAAAGTCCCCAAACTAACGCATATTGTCTGTTAAAATTAAGCACTTAAACTGGTTAAATTTTAATTTACAAACATGAGCAAAAATTTGTAAAATTTTAATGGGACAGGTCTAATACACTTTAAAAATCTGACAAGACAAGTCATAGGTAGGACTGAAAATTCAATCGGCCTTTGCATATTTAGTATTTGGATAGGTAGTTGCCAACGAACACTGCGTGTCGTTGAATGTGGTCTGAAATGGGGTATCGTTGATAAAACTAAGAAAAAAATGGGTTAAAACTCAGCACCCACTTTATAATAAATTCATAAAATTGATTGCTTTATAACAAGTTTTGTAACAAAATGGTTATTCGTTTATTCATTTTGTTCCAGTTATATACAAAAATACATTTTTTTTTTAAATTTTGTAAAAAAGTAAAAAAACGTTTCAATCTACGGGGTGTTTCAATTTCGACTCTCACTATTGGGATCTTGAAAACGTTAAGAGATACAAAAAAGTTTAAATTAAAGCAAAGTTGCGTATTGGGGAGCCCAATAATACACCATTGAAAAATTAAAGTTCCTCTTTGTACTTTTGAAAATATGGCAAAAAAATAAAATTTTTGTTTTTTGTTTTTGTTTCCTTACTAGTTTATTTTAAAAGTAAGAAACATTTTAAAAATACATTCTAATTGGAACTTCTTGCGCTTTATGTACTGGTAAAGTCAAAAATTTCTTACTATGTTTCAAATCAAACTAAATCAATAAAACTACTTTAAAAAAATGCAACAAACAATCGAGGGCCGTATTTAAAAAAATAAAGTTGATGATGGTTTAGCAAAAACGAAACGTCGTAAGAAATTTTTGACTTTACCAATAGATGAAGTGTAAAAGTTCCAACAAGAACGTATTTTAGATTGTTTCTACCTTTTAAAATAAACTCGTAAAATAATGAAAACGAAAATCGCAAATTTCAGTTTTTTCCCCATATTTCCAAAAGTACAAAAGATAACTTTAATTTTTTAACGATAGATTATTGGGTCCCTATACGCAACTTTGCCCCAAATTAAACTTCCTTGTATCTCTTACTGTTTCTTAAATCCCACTGCAGAGAGTCGAATTTAATACACCCTGTATAAATATAGCCCTGTTACCCAAGCACGTAAATTAAAACCTATTTTGTTTTATAGCCCATCTACAGATTGGAAATTTCGCCAAATCTATTGGTTCGCCGCCAAAACAGGTAAGAGTTCACTAATTCATTACCCTATAAAGCGTTTAACTGCTACAAAGTAACCTTTTAAAATAGGTCTAAAAAAACAGACATCTCTGACTTTGTTCAAGTGCAAATCAAGAAGTGTAAAGTTTATTTATTAATATTTAAACTAACAAAAAAACCAGCCATAAATCTCCAAAATGGTAGCAAAAAATACCATTAAATATCCTAAGTAAACAATCCGTACAGGTACCATGAAACCTTTCTTTGGCCGAGCTTTTCTGAGAATGTTTAAAAACCATTCTTTATGTTGAGACGAGTTAATCGAAAAATTACCTGAATTTAGGCATTCATCTAAAACAAAGCAATTTTTCGCACTAAATTATTTCGTTAAAGGGATATTAATACGAGAGGATTTGTGTTTATAGATTTTTAGTATTTGGAACCAATCAGTAATTATAATTTAAACCTGAATAAAAATTTTCGAACGTACAGTGACGGAATTAAAATCTCGTACACCTAATTTTTCCCAGTGTGATGTTGGCTTTTGCGTACCTGGATCACCTGGAAATATACCTTACTTGACAAATTGTTATCTGTCACACATTTCAAAATTATATTATTTTACTTTTTTTAATTTTGGATAATGAATGAACTAGAGAAGGCGAGAGTAATTACTCTATTCGAAGAAGGTGTTTCTTTGGGAAGAATAGCTCAGCAGGTTGGGAAACCAAGAAGCACTATTCAAAACCTCAGAACTAAATGGGAAAATACAGGATCATTGGAGAGAAGGGCTGGAAGTGGTAGAAGAAAAATTTCAAACGAAAATCAAGATAATGATCTGATAGATTTTTTGCAAAACAATCCATTTCAGACAGCTGTAGAAGCACACAACCAAACTAATTTTCCTGGGACAGTAAGAACGGCAAGAAATCGTATTAGGAAAAATTTGGAATTGAGAAGCAGTGTAGCTGCTAAAAAGCCATTTTTGACCGATATGAATAAAGAGCAAAGAATGGGGTTTGCACTGGAATATTTACCGCAAGGTATGGATTTTTGGAAAAGGGTAGTATTTACCGATGAGAAGATTTTTCAATCTTATTATAGCGGGCAGATTAGAGTGTATAGGCCGCAAAATACACGGTACGAAGAAAGATATACCCAACATGTTAAAACAAGTGGAAGATTTTCTGTTAATGTATGGGGGTATATGTCTTTCAGAGGGCTAGGCATATGCCACCGTATTCGAGAAAGATTTAATAGTCAAGCTTATATACACATACTCCAAAATGTTATGTTGCCATCGGTAAACAATATATTTAACAAGAAAATTTTATATACCAGCATGACAACTGCCCCGTCCATACAGCAAGGAGAGTTTTGGACTGGCTACTGGAAAATAACATTTCATTGTTACCTTGGCCCTCAAGAAGCCCTGATATCAATTCAATCGAAAACGTTTGGGGATATATCGTAAAGGAAAATACCAAGAACAATGATTTCCATCCACAAAACAGTGATGATTTGTGGAATAAAATTGAAGAAACCTGGAATAATTACAATGTTCACCATGCACAAATGCTGATTGCATCAATGCCCACACGTTTAAACTTATTAGTGGAAAAAAATGGTGCCGCTTTGAAATATTAAGCCAGTGTTTTTCTTTAATATTTGAATAAAATAAACTATATATTTATTTTGGAGTCATGTATTTTATTGAATATTAATTAAGGTGAGAAAAAGGTAAAAAGCCAAGTTTACCAAAATATTCAAAATTGACATAGAATGTTAACCTAAGTGTAGAAATTTTATTTCCGTCACTGTACTTTCAGCGGTATTGAAAGTTTAGTTGTGCTACCGCTACCGAAAATTTTATGACTGGTTTTTTCTTGGTTAAAATATAAATAAATACACTACACCCTAAGGACTTTTTATACAACAAATCAAATAAATAAAAATAAAAAACTTTTTGAGCTTTTACTTCTTACTTCAAACAAATACATGTCAAAGGGCTAAAAATCTTTTCCATTAATATCGAAAGGCAGGTTCTATACAAGGTTTTTGATACAAATAGGATATAGTAACTTGAAATTTGATTTTTACATGAAAACTTACTTCGAGCAAGTAATATTCTAGCATAAAATTTGAAAGAGTATTCAATGTCAATAAGCTTATAAGGCAACATTATTCAAGTATATTGAGTTTCTCAAAGAGTCTTAGTAAATATTTGAGACAGAAAAGTAAAAGAGACCAAACATTTTCCGGAATTCTTTGATGTATGGCTAAAGCAGCCCATAAATGAGTGATTCTAATTTTATATCGAAGAGTTTTAGCACACATATATAAGTAAATATATTATTTATTATGAAATTATCAAAATTTTTTCTAATAGCCCAAGAGATATATAATTGGTTGCCAACAGAAGTATTGCACACAGCTGTTCCCCTTTGCTTTAGTGGATCATTTTGAAATAGTATATATATATATATATATATATATATATATATATATATATTATAATATATATTATATATAATATATAATATATATTATATATATATATATATATATATATATATATATATATATATATTATATTATATATAGGTTTAAATAGCAACTTTTTTATTGAACCGAATGTACAACTTGTCCATATATTAAAGATCATATTAGGGTCACATAAGATCTAAGATTATCTTTTCTAAATTCAATATGGCGGCAATTATTCGTTTATTATTATCACACTATTTATTTTTATTTTTAAAGATATCGGTTATTTGTAAAGAGTTTAAGTAAAACCATATAAGATTTATATTTTCCAACAATTCTTAAATTGATAACTTTTACAAAAATAATAAATATTATTGACCAAATGACCCTTTTTTATTCATAACCAATTTCAATTATCTAAGTACGTATTTTGTTTAGTAAAATGCAGGTTGGCATAGAAACAAATAATTGCTGCAATATGTTGTATAATATTTACGCAATAAATAAGAATTACATACTGCCAGCTTTTCATGTTCTTAAATTTAAAATAAAATAGTGTGGAGTTTAAAAACTGTGAGATATCTAACATGAATGCTATATTAAGAGCACGAAAAAATGCAAATGCTTTACAAATGTATTTTGCCAGATGATCAGAAAGAATGCAACAAATCATTAATACTTTTAAAAGACTAGATGAAAACATAGTTAGGCTAAAATTTATTTTACTTTAGTTGATAAATAAAAAAAACTTTTAACCTGCCTTTCCTGATATTCTAATAAAAGAGATTTAAAACCAAAATTTACAAAAAACCTACATACTACATAATCCCATGTAAATTTTAAGGGGGTCAATTATTGGCTCTCCTGTACATTTTACAGAAAAAAATGTAGCATAACTTTTTGAAGAGACCAATCTGACAAGCCTTTGTGCCAAGTTTCAAAAAATTTTAATAAGCCAATCTTGAATTATTCAATTAAATTTAATTGCAAAATTACCAACTTTTTGGTTTAGGTAAAACCAAATAGGCACCAGTAAAATAAATATTGTCCCTGACATGAGAAGAAATGTCAATAAATCAGTGACAGTTGGTATCTGAAAAAAATATGAATTATTTAATCGACGAAAAAGTATCCATAATTAAGTGGCATTATGCGGGAAACATTTTTAGAGCAGTATCTAAAATGTATTCAGTTTATTTCTCCACCAAGCCCATTCCGTCCATTTTAACTATTAAACGTATTGTCAGTAAGTTCGAGTCCAAAGGTACCGTAATAAATAATTGTAAATGTTCAACTCAGGATATCAAAAATAGAGCCGAAGAAATAGAGAACAGAGATCTTAATATTCTACTGAGTGTGAGGAAAACAAAATGGTTAGTACGAGGGTTCTTGGGCAAGAGGTAAATAAACATCATACAACGGTATTGTGCACTTTAAAAAAACACAAATATTATTTGTATAAATTCGAAAAACATCAAGAGCAGCAGGCAAGCAAATTGTTGGCTGGTGGCTGGGGTCTGTTTGGTTTTACCTAAACCGAAAATTTGGTAATTTTGCAATTACATTTAATTGAATAATTCAAGATTTGCTTATTAAAATATTTTGAAACTTGGCACGAGTGTTTGTTAGATTGGTCTCTTTAAAAAGTTATCTTACATTTTTTCTGTAAAATGTACAGGGAAGCCAATAATTAACCTTCTTAAAATTTAAATGCGATTTCCCATGTTCCGCTCGGCGACGCACCACCCGGTATACAAACAGATACTTAAATTTTACCTTAAATTACTTAATAATGAAAAGAAAACAAAATTAAACTGCTTTCCTAAATTTAAACAACCAAGTTAAAGGCAAAATCAAAATAGACCTCTTACAAATTTATTTTTACCATATATTCTTGGCTTATTAAATAAAATTCATCAAATAAGTAATTCGTTTAATATTCGTACTATCTTTAAAACACAAAACACTATTTAAAAACAAAACCCCAAATTATAAACGGAAACACAAAAAATGTTATTTATAAGATCCCTTGTAAATGTAATAAAGTTTATATAGGTAAAACTTTTAGACCATTAGCCAAACGCATAAAAGAACATCGACCATACATTAAAAACAAAGAATTTCACAAATCAAAAATCTGTCAACACGTATTTGATAACAACCACATAATCAACTGCAAGGCTTCGCAGTCAATTATAACTATTTTAATTTATATAAGAATATTCTTAAAGTCACTTAACGTTTTTTTTGTCTTTGAGTCTGGAGTCAAATGTTAACACGGAATTGAAACAAACTCGAGGCTCAGATCAGCAAAATAACGACTTTTTTTATAAATTAGAGGGTACAACGCAAAATTATTTCTACATCCATCTTATAATAACAGTCTAAAGCAGTCTTTCTCAAAGTGGGCGATAACGCCCCCTTGTGGGCGCTGGAGGCCTAGAGGGGGGCGGTAAGGGACCCAGAAAAAATTGAGGGGCGCTGATGTGATTTGGAGGGCGATGAGTGATTTGTAACTTCAGCTACTTCATATTTTAGAATTCACTAAAATTAAAATCCTAAACTACACAACATCCCTTTATTAGTTCATATTTTTATCCTATTTTATTGTATAAATATAAATTAAAAATATATTAAATATTTAATATTTTCAATGCGTTCACAACGCTATTTATATGTTAAGATATTTAGTAATAGGTATCAAACACTGAAAGATATTCGTGTCTTCAAGTGTCGCAGGTGAGGTGCCCACCTCCGAAGACCCGTGTTAAAAATATGTATATATTGTTGCGATCATGCAGAGCACTTGCCGAACGCTGGATTTTTTTATGTTTCTAATCTAGTAAAATTTAAAAAAAATAAAATTAAACTTAGAAGGTTTAATTATAATTCACGTTTCGCGTGAACAAATATTGTACGATTTATTTATGTAATCCTGTATTTTAGTCCGTCAACGTTTGTCGGTCCGTGTTTGCGGAGTGCAGATGCCCAAATACACAGCCGCGGCTCGCGACCGTCCGGCGACTGACGTGACTAGAGGTGTGTCGTTCGCGAACGATTCGTTCAAAAAGAACGAATCAGTGTACTGATTCGAATAAATTAATTCCCTGATTCGAATCGTTTTTGACCCACTTGCTCGCTCGCTCTGCGATGAAAAACGAACCTAGTTTGGATGATTCGTTTCGTTCATAAGGTCACTAAGTCAGAATCGGACTCGAACTCGAAGATTCGGTAATTCGGTCTTTTATGACGGCAAATCGGTCGTTTTTGTGCTACGACCTGACAAGCGGCGAGCGGTCTGTTTTATTTCGATTTTGTTCACATTACCAGAGGTGTATTAGGCAAACAATTTATGCGTATTGTCGGTTCGAGTCAGTTTGGGTATATACCTATTTGGCAATTAAAAGAACTGTTTTTTTTATTATTCTTTTGTACAAAGACTTAATTTGGAGGTACATTTGTAGGTTTTATTGAATATAATTTTTGAAAGTTTTATTCCAAATATATTTATAAAATAATAATTATACAAAAATAAAATAAACGCAAATAATTTCTTTATTTAAGATAACTATCACATTTTGTGTGGAAACCAATGCCGACCGGCATCATATAATAAAGTGAATCGGTTGCGAACGAATCTTTTCAAGTGAATGAATCAAATGAATTGATTCAGTAAGTAGATTCGAACTTTCCACTTAATATTGTAAAGTAGAATTATAATTGCTCAATGTTGATAATTTTAAATATAAGATACTCTTAATATTGTAAAGTTGCATTAACAGTGCTCTCTCTGGTAAGAAAATATAGGTTTAATTAAATTCCAGACGAGACTAATATGTTATTGAGATTTTAAGGTGACAAAAAAATGGGGGCGCTACCAAATAACTGATTTTCAAAGTGGGCGTTTGACAAAATAAGTTTGAGAACCTCTGATCTAAAGAATAAAAGAGTTTCTAGTTTAAAAAAAAACATCTTCAAAATAGAAAATGTAGATTTACCTTAGAATGTTCGTATAGCCTTAATTGTTTCCCATATTTCATACTGTGCCCCATGTACTTAAGCTGTTGATTTAATTCTTTATAAAATGAGACTGGTAATCTTTCTGTTTTTTATTTTACAAGATTTACTTCTGCTTTTTATTAAAATCTCGCAAGATATCAACTTATGGTCTATTAAAATCTTTAAAACTCACTTGATTATTACATCGCAAAAAATGAAGTCGCCTATTACGGTAAAGCCAGACAAAAACGGCACATCCATTATTGAAATATACCTTGTATTTGCAAGGAATCATGGATAAGCTTTAAGCTTAATACTCGACAACGTTGAATAAGCTTTTGCCGTTATTTTAGTTTTGTATAAAGAGATTTTCTATTTAAAACGGATTCCAGGAAATTTAATTTTGAATTTAAATAAAAGTTAATTAATGTAACGGACATTTTTAAAGTTTTACCGCAGAACTTGCATTATACAGTAAAACATGTCTATAACGGCCACCATAAAATTAAGAATAATTGGCCTTTATAGAAGAGTGTCCAGTATTGCCAGGTAACAGTTGTTTAACCATTCGAGGCTACAAATTTTTTGTTAGAAATTGCTTGCTGCCTCAAGTGCTTTTTGCTTAATTAACGGTCCGGATATTGGAGCAAAATTTACCTCTTTCTTTGCAGAATCAATTGTAGGAGACTTGATTTACTGGCAATCCTTCCGACTTCGGGAATTTCCTCTTTTGTTCTAAACTAACACCTTCTTCAAACATTCGTTTCAGTTCAGCCTTATTCCTGATGATATTATTTATTTGGAATTTTTTAGCCAGTTTTTGCAAGGAAGTTTAAAGGTGTATGGAAGCCCAATGCTATGGCCCATTCGATCAAAAAATGTCCAGCCCAGTATGAAAATAACTGTCAGAGTTGGCCCCGCCGATTTTGCGCAATAACGAAATTCCACGAAATAATTTAATGTGTTGCCTACTTACACACTGACAAATCAGTGGGTAGTTGCAACACATTATACTTTTATGAGAGCCGTATTAGTTTCCATTGTTTTGCTTTGTGTGATTATATTTTGTGGTTGCAGAAGTTTTTTGGATTAATAAAAACCTTCTTATTGTAGTGATTAGTGTTTATTAAATTGTGACTATAATTTTGTGTTTATTGTTTGTTACTTATAATATTGTAACAAAATGACTAGAGGTTATATGGTTTTGTCTTGCAAATCTAAGGGTAACATACCCGGCATTTTTTACTTTAGGTAAGTATTTCTTTTATTTAAATTAGGTGCTTCTTATGAGACGTAACGTTAGGTAACCGAATAAATAATAATATATCAACTATGAATAAAAGAAAATGAAAATTTCATAGGAAAAAGCAGTGAGAAAAGTAAGGCAATCTTAACTATCTTTTAGATGATTTCCACGATGTTTGTGTATATTTGTGGATTATTAAAAAGAAATAAGGTTTACATTTAGGTACTTTTATTTCATTTAATAATTTAGTACATTCTTTTAAAGGATCAAAATTATTAATTACTGGGCAGACCAGGCAAATTTTAATATATACAGGTTCCTCTAATTGAATGAAAGAAAGTACAATTTTATGTTAAAGTTCCTTTATGCTTTTTCTGTATTTGTTTAAAAAGAAATTAGATTTTTGGTTTCTTTAACTTACATTATCGACATTTTAAGGTCGACATACTGTAGACACATAATATTTAACGGATTAACGGTTACTGTTACAATGGATACCTAGGTACCAAAGGTTACTAAACATTTTTAACCACTGTTATTCTGTCTCATGAATGTTCTTTATTAGTGAAAAATATATGCCTAAAAAGCAGTTATAAAAATATTCACTTTTTAATGTACAACCACCATCTTAGGATTAGATTAAACTCATTTACACTATCTTGCCCTTCTTTTATCACAAAATTTATTTTTAAAAAATCGTATTTTTATTTATTTGCAAAGATTATTGGTAAAAATACAAAACTCCCAAAAATATCGACCATTTAAATAGAAGGCTGTAAAGTGGCGCCATCTTTTCTTTTCATATTATATCAGATGATATAAAATCCAATATTATACAATAATTTTTAATTATTTATGGTAGTATCATTTAATAACCAACAATTTTGTGCAAAAAATAGTGAAGCTTGAATTTGACATTTGATGATGTCAACTTTATAGATAGTAACAAAGAATTATGGAAGTCCGGCTCTGACCTACTATTCATTGCGCAAACTCCGCGGGGCCAACCTCCCTATTCCCGCTGCCCTGCACGCCTGGACAATTTTGTTCTACAGTATTGGGCTTCCATACACCTTTAAACTTCCTTGAGTTTTTGCGAATCCAATGCGTACTTTTAACTTTCCGCTATAACATCAATTATTTCCTTTAGTGACAAAGCTTTTCGTTTTAGGAAGATACTAAATAGGATCAAATACTTTTTGATTTCGAACACGATACTTACCTTTATTCGTATCGCGATTTAAGACACAACTAAAAATGTAATGTGAAGATTATCCCTCTATAGTCACTAATGCTATTTAAACCGGGCCATAAATATTATTGTTGGGTATTTTCATCTTTAAAATTTACAGAATACAATTATAAAATAATAAAATACAAATTGGCCCAAAGAAATTCCGGCCAATATAAAAAGGTTGATTTACCTGATATAGGTTATAAAAATTGAGATTTGTTTGGCCGTGGCTGTCTTATCTAAGGGTTATTCATATAGGGAATTTTCTATAAAGTAAGTGTTTGTTAACTTGAAAGTGGCCGATAACACAGGTGGCCAATTAAATTGGCAATTTTTAAAACAATAAATTTAAATAAAATTTCGGTTTGACATTAATTTATATTTTAAATTTAATTAAAAAAAACAGGCAAAACAATATTTATATTTAATACGTAAGTAATATAAGTCTCTTTATAAATTAAGACTTTTTTAACTTTATAAATCCAATTAAAAGCCAGTATAAATGTTTCAAAGAAGTACAGATGCACTATAGAACAGAGCTTCAATCCACATTGGCCGCTCAGATTTAAAAAAAATATATAATATAATTGAGGGGTTTCTCACAAAAACCGAACAAGTCCACATTTATCCATTTTGAGATTATGGTTGCAAGTCGCTCTTTATTCATTTATATACATTCTGAAAATACCAAATTCTTTAAAAATCAAACATATCACAGACATTTCATGGGTATAATATTAGTCTTTCCGAAAGAACGCAACAGGTCCACGAAATTTTCCGCAGGAACCAAACAAGTCCATGATTGTATAAAAACAAAAGAATCATACAAAGGCCATAGACAAATATACTAAAAAAGAGACTGCTTGATTCCGTGGGAACAAGATGAGTAGTGGCGACGCCAACGGCGTACGGAATGAATTATCAATGCCTGGCGGGAAATTTAAATTATAAAAGCATTTTTTTTTTGTTTAGACAAAACAGATAGTCTGGGGTTTTATTGCAGAGCAGTTTCTAAATAAAACAATACAACTCAAATATTAAATATTTAATTTATATAATATACATATCCTTTTAATTTAAATTTTTTAAATGTTTAAATATTTTTATTTTCTTTTTTGTTTTAAATTTATTTTCTTGATCGTCCCTGTAATTATCTTAACAATACTTTCTAATTAATAATGTTATACTGTGTTGTAATTAGAGAGAAGTAACTTCGTCTTTATGATTTTTACATGTGTACCATTTAAAATTAAGTTTGTTTTGTAGAAAGTTTTTTTTCAAATATCATTAACGTGGCCATATTTCGGCAAAATAAACATTACTACGTCATATACATAAGTTATAACATTTAAAACGTCTTCCGTAACATATATCAGTCTTTTTTTACTTGATACATGGCCGATGCCGGAATTATATCTTGTACCCCTTGCCCTTACAAAAAGTCCTACAAAATTATTCAACTTTGATGGCTTTTCATAAACAAATGTTTTTCCAAAAATTTCACTAAAGCATACCTTAGCCATACTTACTCAGAGTAATAATAGTTTTCGTTAAAGAAAATATGCTGTTCGTTTTAGTTATACAAAAAACGTTAAGAAAATATTTTTTAATCGACAATAATTCGACATAAACAAGCATCTGACGCCTTGTCACACCTTGTCTGTTAAAGTGAGGTTAGTTTAACAGTTTGAGAAGATTACCGAATCCGGTACGTCAAAAAAAAGGAAAGCCAAACTTTATGCTCTATCTCTCTCGAAATCCGTACGGAACGCGTCCCCCTTTTCGGCGCATCAATCAAGCAGTCTCATTTTTAGTACATTTGTCTATGACAAAGGCCCTTGGACGTATCACAAAATAAGAGGAAAAAGCCTCACTGATCTTCAAACGCTATTCCTTATCAGAAAGCTATATGATGGAAACCTCTGACTGAATCCATCGAAAGCAAAGGACCTTAGTAAACTGATGAAATTTTTGGAAAACCCACACACACAGTTGGAAGTTTTATGAGAAGCTTTTGGGAACGAATAATGATACATTTAAAAATGACGAACCTTACATAGAAATCGAAGCAAATAATAATAGCGAAGGCTGCGATGAGTGAAAAAAAAAGAAGCAAAAGCTATTTTTTGTCGTAATGTTTCTTTTTAGGAATCAAAAATTGGAACTGATTACCTTTTATCTGAAAAAATTACATATAATTTCCGCAAGATCCGAACAAGTCCAAAAGTTTTTTGCCATTTTGGAAAAATCTGTTTCCAAAAATCAGTATATTTTAATAAAAGTCTAGAAACCCATTTATAAACCAAAAACACTGTTATATATATAACGGCTATGAAATAAAAGGTTTTTTTCGTTTTCCGAAAATTTTGGTTTTTAGACATATTTGGTTTTTGTAAGAAACCCCCCAATTATAATCTCCGTCAAGTAATACGTTGACCATGTTCTAAAATTGAGTTAGAATATAACAGACAACCCGTAATGCAATTTAAAACTAAATTTATAAACCTCGATGAAGCCACCGGCAAAATTAAGTTTGTTTCCAGGATATTTCGTTATTTATCAAATGCCCCGTAATTTTGTTATCAAAATTGAATTTTATTATATGTGGTTAAGCTAGAAGAGTGTATTAACACAATTATCATCTAGCGGATACTACAAGCTTTGATCCAGAACTTCGTTAATAAGTAAATTATTTACTAAAATAAATATACAGGAACTCTGGAAATACGTGTACAAAATTTTATGACAAAATAATGATGTCAAAATAGGTCGTTTTAAACGCAATAAGTTATAAATAATAATTTTATATCGTGTTTTTTTGTTTTATTTAAATCATATTAAGTATTCTTTTAGATTCTACAAAAAAAAAAGAATAATTATTTTGGCATTTTTGTTAATACGGGAAAAGTCATGAATATGGTCCTATTCAGCCCTCGTTGGATGACCGTGTACAGTATTTCAAGAACTATTTTATTTAGGTTGGTTTTAGTGAAACTGTATCGCTGATCCACAAAATTGCTTCAAATAAATTTAAATGCATTTTAAACTTAGACTAATTTAAAGCAAATATATATGGTCCGAGAGCTAGCAACGTCGGGAAAACAAGAATTTTAGGTCGGCTGATTTTTTGATATCTTGTCTTCTTTCCTTTTTCGGGTAGACCCTGGGCAATCTGGCTGGCGGTAGCGGTTGCGTTTATTAGTGCGCATCCTACCTGTACAGGTAATAATCCAAGATTTTGAAAACATTTTAAGAAGCCTAATTTTCAATTCCTTGTCCTTAGATAGGTTTACCTTCTAACATATTTTTTTTATTGCCAGACATTTTTATCATTGCTAATTATATGCCAGAAGCGATTTTTTTTTAATAAAAATTTCAAACTATTTTAGTATGTCTGTAATCTTAATATCATGTTATTTGAGCATACAAAAACCTAAAATTAATTTGCCAAACGGTAGGTAATTCAATTGCTAAACTTTGAATAAGAACGGCAAACTTAAGGTAGTTGTATCACGAGAGGCACGGTGTTGGAGCTGGAATATATGGACAGAGACCAAGGGCACAGTTTTTCTTCAGCCTAGGTACTCTTACAACCATATTTCAAGCGGAGGTATTTGCTATTGAGATGTGTGCTAGAACGCTCGTTGATCGACATTGCACACGTAAGGCAGTTAAAATGTTCTTCGACAGTCAAGCAGCTCTTAAGACTCTTGAATCCAGCCGGTGCAATTCGAAAGCCGTCTGAAATAGCAAGGATGAGCTGACCAAACTGAGTCAAAACAACAAGGTTACTTAACTGTGAATACCTGGACATACCTGCCTAGAGAGTAACGAATCCGCAGAGCTCCTCGCCAAAAGGGGGGCTGAGACAAAACTCACAGGGTCGGAACCGGTCATCGGTATATCTTATAAAATGGCCAAGCAGTTCATATTAGCTTGGACACAAAGAGAAAATCTTCGGTACTGGCATGGATTTCCAGGTCTCAGACACTCAAAGGCCTTTATAAGCCCATCGAACCAACAATGTACCGTCAAACTACTGGAGCAATCAAGGGTACCCCTTAAAACTCTAGTAGGACTGTACACAGGACACTGCAGATTGAAATACCACATACACAAGATCAGCCTAGCGGAAGACGCCGAGTGCCGCATGTGCATGGAGGAGGATGAATCGGCAGAACACATACTGTGTTCGTGCCCAGCAATGGCACGACTCAGATTCGCAATCCTCGGCAATGACACCTTGTTGCCGGGAGGTAAAAGATTTCTCCCAACAGGATCATCAGATTTATTAGAAGTCTGGACCTGGTAAGAGAAATATAAAAGGGTGTGAGCCACAATAGAACGAGCGGTCGCGGTGGAAGGGTGTTATTCCCACTCACTTTAAACCTAACCTAACATATTCTATCGATGCAAACAAATTTCTCCACGGATATTTACCTGTGATTACCTGTGCACACCTGTATTTACCTAAATTTTTGTTATTTTTATAAACCTTTTAAAAAAATCAAATTATTTTTTTTATACCTTAATTTATTATGGAGGTAAGGCGAATTTGTACAGGTATGTAAAAGGTTAATTTTTTACCAACATTATTTTACCCTTTTTTTAAAAAATAAAGATAGGAAAATAATTTTAAATAAAATTTATAGATAAATTGGTAAGCTAAAACTTTTGTATATATATATATATATATATATATATATATATATATATATATATATATATATATATATATATATATATATATATATATATATATATATATATATATATATATATATATATATTTATATATTATTTTAATAAGTTGGGTTGTAAGATCCTATTTATAAATTGAACTATTCTTATAGTCGTGACCTACAAACTAGTGTTATATTTGTCAACTTAAAAAAAAAACAAACAAAATAGAGCCAATGTTGTTATACAGAAGTTGTAACTACGTTTCGAGCTGCAATGTTTATTTCAACATTTTTTTAAAAAGGAGTTTTATGTAAGAGATATACTTGATTGTAGGGATAAAATATTGTTATACGCGTGAGTTACACCTTAAAAATATCAATGCATTCTACTACATATTAACAGCTGAGGCTTTTTTGCTAATTAATCATTTAGATAAATGCATTAACGCTTTCAGTGATTATATAGTTAATGTTTAAGTAATCTGTTAAAACAAATTTAACTTTTAAAAAAATTAAAGCTTTTGATTTATTTTTTAAGGAAAAAAATATTAATTTAGTTTAATTGAAAAGCTCTGATTATTTTTCACTCACCGCAATAAAATAAAGACAATTTAAAAATAAAAAACATTTAAAAAATATTATTTTTTATTATCGGTACAGTACAACTGAAATATGTATATATGTTTTAAAAATATTCGTTTATATATTATTTTACTGTTAAAACAACACATTTGTATAGAGCGTTGTATTTAGATATATGTTCTTTAATTAAAATAATTAACTGTTATTGATTGTGTTTTCGCTTTTAATTTAGAATGTTTTAGATAGATATTTAATTAAAAGTCAATTTCGATCAACAATTACGAATACGAATGTAGAAAGGCTATTTTTTTCCTATATGTTAAAAAAACCAGTTTGATTTAAATAATATAAAAAAGTTTAAATAGTTATTACAATAATTATAAGCAAAAATTTGTGCATACTACGTCAAAATAAAAAGCAATATTTCAAAGTGAATTTTAGTTGAGAAAAATAATTCAAATCTTTATAAAACGATTTCAACTTTTTCTGTAACAAATTTCCATCTGATATTATTAATCAAAGAGTTGGTGATGGAAATTCCAACAGAACTTTAAGACACTGCGCATGCGCAGTACTCAAAAATTGCTTTTTTTGAAAATCGGCTGTAATTTGGATGAAAGTTGAGATATTGAAAACATTTTTAAACAAAAGTTGTAGGTAAGATCACAATCTACAACTTTTATTTAAAACTTTTTTAAAAAATTTTTAGAATTAAAAAGGTTTTAATTTAAACAATTAAAAATCATAATAATTTGCTATTTTTGGAAAGCCCAGGTCACATCTCTTGGAGAATTTTTTTTAATATGATGGATTAATGTTTTTAACAATCTTATTACAGAGTTTTATAGCCCGACAGGTTAATTCCAACCCTAATGTGTATATTGACTGGGCCATTAACGCCATGGTTTTTAGCGTAATGTTTTTCTTGTCAATTAAAAAAAGTCTGCTTAAATATAGCTTTTAAAGTTATTTTTCAATATATTATATCCTTATCCATTTTATGAAAACATTATACTACGGTAACAAGTTTTAATGGACAACGTCTGTTCTGAAAAATACGATGATTTATATCAGCAGGATTTAAAGGTAGGGAAAAAGTTTAATAAACTTTTCGAAGTACTTTAAGCCAGTAATAGCGAACTTAATAAAATTGTTGTTTGATAAAGTATTTAGAGTGGAAGTAAATATAGGATCGTAAAATGGTAAAATAATTTTATATAGTACAGTTAGTCTAATCGAGAAGTGTGTTTCCTGCGAAAAATAGTTAAAACGCTTTGAAAAATATGAGTGATAGCTCATTCAACGCCGAATGCAAATCTGAAACAGGCGTTTTAAATATTTTTTTGCCACTGAAAATTGCAATTGTTATAACAAAACGAAAAAGTAAAAGATTTTGCTACAGGAGGTGTTCGAAATGTCGACCGGTCTCTCTTATGCACAGACGGCAGCGTTTCCCAACATTTCTCGTAGAATTTATCAACTCAAGAGGGGTGAGGGATGCAAACCCCTGCACAATCGCGATTTCTAATTTTTGTCTAAAATGTATAGGTAATTTAAAAATAGGATCCTTCAGTTTTTCCCTAAGATAAAAATCTATGGGCCTTAAGTCCAGTGACCTTGCTGGCCAACGGATGGGACCTTGTTTAGCTATCCAATTATTGTCAAAGTTGGCTGCTAAAATTACTAATAATTTCAGCGTTGTAAGGCGGTGCCCCGTCTTGGTGGTAAAATATGTTTCCGAGTTCCAGACGGGGTAGGTCATCAATAAGAGGTTCTATTTGTTGCTTTAACATTTGCAAATATCGTTGAGAGGTGAGAATGCTAATAATTTTACCTCTAAAAATACCTGCCAGTCACTAAACCCAAATCTTCTTTGATTCTTAGCACAACTACTGAATATTTGCGCTCCCAAGTATACGAGTTATAGCGATTAAAAATACCGGCACAGCTTATATAAGCTTCGTCAGTCCAAATACGATACAATGGGAAATCGCGCACACGGTTACATTTTTTTAGAAACCACCGCCAAAAATCTAGCGGCGTTCGAAATCTCCAGGTCTAAGATAATGCACTTTTCTGGTCCCGTATGTGTTTTTGCGTGTTTTTTTAAAGTCAAGTTCTTGTCAATCCTGTTAATGTCTTTAAATTTTATGTTATGACGCTTTAGAATTATTTTGAACGGCTCCTAACACAATTATTTCTTCTAACTTCCTATCCGCATGTGTTGTTTACTGTTTTGACCTTTTTTTACACTGGTACTATTAATTAGGTTGTGTCGAAATCTTCAGAAAATATCTTTAAAAGGTTGTCTTTTTCTAGATATTGGTTGTAGTACAAATTGCTTTCTGCTTCTGCATTCTCCCCGGCTTTTATAAAACAAACTATCATATCCCATTTTTCATAATTTTCAAATTTTATTTTAAATTTATTTGCAAGATTATTTCAAAACTTGGCATCTTTACATCCAAAACCACAATGTGAAAATACCAGTAGGCATTTGTTTTCTGCATCATGTCCAAAGCAGTTCAAAGTAGGCGAACTTTTAAAAACTCTTTATTTTAAAGAAAACTTAAGCAAAATAATATTTGTGCTATATTTTTGGCAAGCTAATTTAGGGTTATTTTTAATGATTCAAAAATATACAGGGTGTCCCATACAAAAATTTATTTTTCTGTTAATAACTATTAAACTATTAATTCCAAAAAAGTATACATTAACAATTAAATTTAATGTAAAAACTTAAAATTTTCCATAGTAAAGAAGTTACAGCGATTTTTTACAAACCATATTTTTGAAAAACACCTTGTAACTCAGAAGCGGTCACAGATCTCGATGTTTTTACCACTATGTTATTGACGAAAATTGAGCTTTGGGCACCGACATTACTTTTCTTTTATCTCTAAAGGGGGTTTCTTTAAAAGTGTTCAATTTGGCCCACTCTGTACAGGGGGGAATTTTTAACCAAAATAAATTTATTTAAAAAGAATCTTTAATTAATGAAAAAATAAAAATACAGGTCTCTTTATTTTAAGTTTGGCAGACTTTTTTCTCTTTTTATTGCTAATGTCTATTTTATTGCTGTTACCTTTTTATAGGTAAAAATCACTTCCAACTTTTTTTTCGAATGTAAAGGTATTGTGATAATTCGTTAAAAAACATTAAAATGGATATTGGATTCAACCATTCAATTTTTAGGAACCACGAAAAAAATAAAATAACAATTATTTCGCATTTTTTTACTCTAAAAATTGTTAAAAATGTTAACCATTCTCTTTCTTCGGTAATGGTCCACAGAAAACCCTTACTAGATGCCGGAAACACGCATCCAGCATCCGCAAAAAATGAATGTTTATTCGGGCATAATTGGCGATCAAGTCATTGGGCCAATAAAGACAAATGGCTGAACATACGAGCTGTGATACGAGTATCTATATTTTTGGCAAGAAAATCTTATTTTAGCTTTTACTACTTTTTTAGTTCATCGTACAAAAACAGATCATCAGGACAATTGAATGTAGTTTCAGCAGGATGGTGATCCGCCTTATTACACCCAAAATATTCGGCAATATTTAGGTGTAGTTTCTTCCAACAACTGAATAGTAAAAGGGGTTCATTGGCCACCAAAATAGCCGGATCTTAATCCTCCGATTATTTGCTTTAGGCTAACTTGAAAACCCAAGTGTACTTAACAAAACCAGGAATTTTAGAGGAACTTAAAAACCACTGATACACGAAATTCACCAATTATCTTCAGATAAACTTACTACCCAATGTCACGAATATTCACCAAAAATAAAAAAACGCGCCAACCCGTAATCTGCTGCACATTTTTTAATTTGGGAACACGGCAGCCGTTTTTAGTTTTAAATTAGGATCTACTTTAAATAAAACTCACTGAATTAAGCTCAAAAAAAGTTTATCTACAGCTATATAGCATTATTAAGTTTAAATGGAAAACGCTTGTTTTTTAAAATAACCTAATTTATGTCATCCAACTTTCTGTGAAGAGTTAAAACAAGTTAATTAAACTTTTTAAAGTTTTCCAAGTGTTCAAATGCAAAATACGATAACGACTGCTCACTGTTATTTAAATTTAATTGGAAAGATTAAAAAAAAACATGTTTTTGTTAAATTTATACCGACTTTAACTAGGAATAAAATTTACTGTTTATAGATATAGTAGATAGATATAAAATTATCTTGGGTTCATTACGCTACGTTGCAAATAAAAAAAAGTTATATATTCTTTTTAAATTCTTCTAATTGATTATTTATATCCATTGTTTAATGAGAATATATACGTATTATTAGACATTCAGCTTTGGACCTAAATTTTGGTTTTTTATTGTCTGAGGTTTTTTTGAGCTTTTCATCACCTAATTTTGTAAAAATGGACTTTTAATATAAAAATTCCTCACTATTTTTATTTATAGCCTTGTTAGAAACATTTATTTCTCCCTTCTGGGATCTATTAAATACAAGTATTTTTCATTTGAATAACAACACAGCAATTCCATTGATTTTACATATTTTATTTATTATTTATTTAGTACTGTTTGTCGGGAGCTTTGCTGGTCAACATACAATGAAAACAACAGTACTTAGAGAATTCTTTACTCTGCAAACCAAGTAAGCCAGATTTCATATTTTCATATGTCCTGTTTTAAAGAAGTTAAATAAGCGATTGGTATTGACAGACACTAAGTAACGTTACAAAGCAAAATTGTCTTCAGACTTGTTTTTGAACTATCAACAAACAACCGTTCAAACTTTGTTACGTGGGAAAATTTTAACGAGCTGACGCAATTTCTTTTTTTTTTTCGTTGTACAGGCATTTTTGTACCGGATATAAAGTTTCAGTCTTGTAGCCTAAATCAAAGCAACTTTACTTATCTTTCACACAAATTTAGGTTTCGTATAATAGCAATTTACATTACAAGATAGAAAAGTGCCACTTTTCCTCCCGCTGGACGCGAGTCGGAGGGATTAAAAAAGGAGGAAAAGGTACTTTGCTTTTAAGGAATGTATTTTATTTTTTCTACAAGCGTGCGGAAAACTATACTTTTCCGCACTAATCTGCGTGCGGAAATTGCACTTTTCCGCACTAGTACGGAAAAGTAAAATCTTTTAGTTTTTGGAATATAAATTAGTATCTAATTATAAAATAATGCATAATTTTGCTTATAATAGTTATATATTTGAAGAAACTGAATTTTGCTGTAATTTTGAAGTCTTTTTATAACATTTATTAAATAAAATAAAATAATCCTAATTTACCAAATGTAAGTACATATTTTTAATAACTTCATATAAATTATTAAAGAATCCATAGCAACCAACTAATTGTTTATGCATCTAATAAAAATTAATTTTCTGTAACGCATTTTTCAACCAAATTGGAAAAACATTTTCAACGGATTCTGACGACGATTTACCAGCATCGATTATCGAAGTAGCAGAAATAGCAAGTATAGATCTCCTGCTCATGAAATCTCATCACAGATATGAAAAAGAATTTGTTATGTTTAAGAGCTGGTGTCAAAGTAAGGGTGTGAAGTCTTTTGAAGAATAGATTTTTCTGACCTATTTCTTTTATTTATCAAAAACATATTAGCCCAATACATTATGATCTAGATACTCTATGCTAAAATGTATTATTAAGTATCGAAAAACCATAGATTTAAGCAAGTTTTTCAAAGTGACGGCATACCTTAAAAAACAAAGCGTTGGTTTTAGACCCAAAAAAACTAAAGTCTTTTTAATAGAAGAAATATCAAAATTCATGGATGAAGCGCCAGATGATACTTACTTACATATAAAAGTGGCTACGATTTTTGGCTTAGCGGGCGCTTGTTGTAGAGAGGAGTTAACAAAAATATGTCTGGACCATATTGAAGACCAAGAAAATTTAGTATTGATACACATCCCAGACTCAAAAATCACAGCTCTAGAAGCTTTGTCATTTCTGGAGATGCCGAAAATGGAAAATTTTTGATTCTATATAGAAAGTATCCCAGTTTAAAAAAGCCGACAACACCACATAGGCGATTTTTTGTGAACTATAAACACGGAGTGTGTACAGTACAATGTATCGGCATTCATACCTTCGGAAAAATGCCATCGGAAATAGCGGCCTATCTCAAACTTCCTAACCCGGAATTGTATACTGGGCATAGCTTTCGCCGGTCCTCTGCAACATTTCTCGCAAACTCCGGAAAACAAATATCCAACATTAAACGTCTTGGTGGCTGAAAGTCTACATCAGTCGCTGAAGGATACCTCAAGAATTCAACAAATTTAAGAAAGGATATTTCAAACAAATACTCAATTTTACCCATACACCTTCCACTATCCAGAAACAAACGTCAATGCCATCTTCCAATGTACTAAACCTCTCGGTTCAAGAACCTACTTCCATAGTTGCAAAAGATTGGCTCATCAAGAACCCAACGCCGCCGCCGTCAACGTTTTCTACAGAAAAGCAACTCGCGTCAGCAGTAAATTTGCAAAACGCGACCAATTGCACTTTTACTATAAATGTTAATAATAATAATAATTAGTGTATAAGTTCCTTCGTTAATAAATAACATTTTTTTTTCTTTTAATCATAAATCTTTAAAATTATGTTGGTTTTTCCTCTCGCTTATAGAAAAAATATTGTTCCTAATACTTGCGGAAAGTAACTTTTCCGCTCTTCGCTGCTTACCCGAACTTCGCTGCGCGTCGTTCGTGTAACGGTAGCGCGTGCGGAAAAGTATCACTTTCCGCACTTGTTAGGAAAATAACTATTTTCTACCACATTTCTGTGCATTAGCTTTTATATAATACGTGTTTTTTTATTTTTTCAGAGTAATTTTGTTATTGTCAAATCAAAATAATAATTATTTGTCACTTTAATTCGATAAAGCTCGAAGTAGAAGGCGGCGTTGGCCATTAGTTTACGTGTTGCTAAGACTTTAATCGTCATTTTGACAATACAAACATTTCTGTTTGAGTTGGTATTATTTGCAATTAATGTGCACTTATCTTCTTTAGGAAAGTAAACATTTTAATAAAATAAGTTCTTATAGTGGAGTTAATGTTCCCGAAAACATTTTCAGGCAAAGATAGTTTTACTTAATCTGTTACCAGTATAGTCGTGAGAACGATGGAATATTGTGTTCACACCAAAGTGAATTAATACAAACTGTGTTAAAACTTTAAATCCTTCATCTCTTTGAAGCAATTGCTTTGCTAATGGGGCCAATAATTTTTTTTTATTTTTGTTACTTGAGAAATCGTGATAAATACTTGAAGAGGATACAACTTTGGAGCTCAATTGACAACTTTTAAGTCTTTATCCTCGTCATCCCAATAGCTAGCTGACTCAACAATTGTTCGAAATCCACGTTAAACTCTAGGTACGGTCTGGATGACATTACCCAGCCATTAATGGGGGGAATTGAGAGGTAGTAGCACTTTGTCTAAAAGGAGCCATGAAATGCAATATCTACATGTTCGGTACAGGTGAAAAACGGATTAAACGTCTAAAATCCCGTCATCCACGATATCTAACACCTACTTATGCTTCATATAAGCTTTTTGGGTTGTCAAAAATAGTAAAACACATTTTAAACATTTGTTTAATAGCTGAAAATATAGGGTTTAACATAATAGACTACCTATTTTGTTATTGAAATAAATTCTATATGAGATAAGTCAGTATGTTTTTTTGATATTATTATCTTCTATGGCCTTTGGGATTTGAATCAACATATTTTTAATCGAGTAGGAACCTGTCACAAAACTAGGAAAAATTGATTTTCGTAAAAGGTAATTTTTCTAATAAAGCATTATTAGGTTTAGACACATAATTTAATGTTTAGTTTTAATTCTCATGGATTATTCAGTTCACGATTTTTTTTGCGTGAAAACATAAAAACTCTAAAAGAGTACTGCGAGAAGTGTTTATTGGCAGTTTAACTGCACCAGACTTTTTTCTGTGGAGCTATTTAAATTCAAAGGTTTTTGCAACTCGTCCAGAAAATATCCAAGATCTTAAAGTCCGAATTCCTAGAGAGGTCCGGTGAATAGATCAGGTTTTCCTTCATCGTGTCATGAATCATTACTTGTCAAATCTTGAAAAGTGCATTGAAGTTAATGGCACTTATTTAAAAGACGTAATTTTTAAAAGTTTGGATAAGTCGTATGTTATAGTAAATCCCAAAGAGTGAATTGTAATTAAATGTAATAAAATGTAAGTTTTATTAAGTTTTAACAATTTTACTGAGCAATTAAAATGGGTAGTCTATTATGGGGAACCCTGTATGTTACAATATCATGTTTTAATTTAGGAAAGGTAAGTTTTAAGCTATATATTTTGTATGTTAAATATATTGTTATGACATTGCCTTAATTTGCAAGAAACCGTAACCAAATCGTAATCTGAGCGACCAAGTGAGCAGCTACTGATGTTTGGAAAAGTTTAGTACCGAAAGTAAAAAAAAGTCTAATGGGTTAGATTATAATTAAGAACCCTAGAAAAGTATTTGAATTTGATAAGTTACTCGTAGGCGAGTGACTCACTGCCAAGGTTTTAGCTGCTCTGCCTTGAGGATCAATTTTTGTAGATCCGAACCAGTCTTTATTATGAACATTTAAATCACAAAGAACAAATGCTTTGGTCAAGGGAAACTTGGAAATGATATTGTTAATCTTTATTGAAAGGAAGTCAAAGAACTCGATGTGTTAATTGTCAGTTGAGGACTGGTATATGGCTAAAGCAGAAGATATTTGGTAGAGGAGCTAAAGGTAAGTTTAGGCCAAAGGATATTGGGCCTATTTGATTTGAGGTAAGAAACTTTTACACGAGCTAGATCCTTGCTAACGTAAGCACATAAGCCATCATGGGGACGAAAGGATAAATAGGGTTCTAACCTGGGAAAAAAGATTGTTAGTTGTTTCGGTTAGAACAAGAATGGTAGGTTTAGATAATTGGAGGAAATGATGAACATATGTAAGACTGAATTTAAGCTCGAAGGTATTTGCAGATAATATTATACTTTTTGTTGGTGGATACACAAGAGCATCCACAGCCCAGAGATCTTTTTGGACCATTGAAATCTGTACTATTGGATGTGCTATCATTATTTATTTTCAATCTTAGAATGGATGAATAGAAAAAGAAGGTAAACTGTCTTACATATCCAAAACTGAAAATGTCTGTTGAGACTTCACTAGTCCTTAAAAAGGCATGCGGAGTAGTACCGCCTCAGGCGAGGAAAAATTCCTCAATTGCCTTAAAAAAATTAAAAACAAATTGGTAATGTATTTTTAAATAAAAAAAAATATATTAAATTATCATGACGTTATAAAATATACCCTAATTACTTTTATCTAAAGTTAGTGACAGTGCTTTGTTGGCAACATGATAATAGGTTTGCTAAGAGCGGATATTTAATTCCTGATAATTATTTTTTTAAAGCTTTTTTTAAAACAAAATTTTATCTGACCATAAAGCAATTAAATTTATCAAAAAAATCAGTTTACCCCCAATTTAGACTTCACAAAATTTATAACTCCTCCGTGAATTTTAGTGCACAGTGACACGAACAGTCTAATACATGCAACCGGCCAATTACTGATGAGGTTAAAGATAAAACGACAAAATATGTCTTTGCTTAACCTTTTTACTATAGGTGTAAGAATTTAGGTTTTACAGGCCTGCTATTATGGGTCTTGTGACGCCAATGTGAAAGAAATTTATTAGAATTGGTTTGAGTAATGTTTGTTTACGTTGTTTTTGTATTTTTTTTTTTCATTTTAAGAAAGTGCATAAGCTCTTAAACGGAAATATCTAAATATATAAATTAATTGAAAAGTGTATACAGGGTGCTCAAAATAGTTTTAAATAGATATAATTTTTTTGCTATTAAGATTTTTTATTATACAGTAAAGCGCACCGTACTGCGAACATAGGAGGTTCGTGGACGATTTTGGATGTACCCAATTCTGAAATACCAATAATAATTTGGTGTCTTGCATTTCAATTTCCGTCTCGTTTCCTTACGTGGCTTATTTTTGTTTGGGACTGGTGGGGAGTGCGGTAATAAATTCGGAAGAATTATCTGCCCAGTTTAGTTGTGTACTACGTTTTTATTTTCAGTAAGAGGATGCAGTGTTTATAGGCAAGTAGCAGGAGCTAGCTAGCGTCAACCCAAGGGTGATAAACCTAACAAGGAGTGCTCGATCCCATTTAACCCCATATACACCAATTTAAATGTCAATTCGGTATTTGTGACGTAATCCGTTTGCCTGTTTGTTTTGTTTACAAGTAATATAAAATCTTAATTTTTTAAAAATATAAACATTACAGTTCTAAGAGTAAATGCATATCCAAAATAATTTTTAAAAGTTGAATATACCACCTTCTTGAGCCAAATATTAATCAAGATTGTCATAAAAACGCCTTCTGACATTTGCTAGAATGTTGAGGGTAATAATCCTAAAAGAATTCTCAATTTGTAATTGCAATTCTTGTAGATTATTACCCCTATTCTTATTCTCCTGGAAACCATAAATTTGTGATTTTACGTGACCCCAGAGAAAAAAATCGTTGGGTGAGAGCATGAAGTGGAAATGGAAAACAATGTTTCTTATGAAATTTTTATTATTACTTTCCATTTCCATTACAGTTTCACAAAATTGCATTCGTCTAAAATGATCATCAAGGAAAATTTCATGGGTTTTTCTTACTTTGTAGGATCGGTATCCATTTTTTCAGCTCTCTTCCAAGGAATCTTTTGCTCAAATCAACCTGTATTAACGGAAATTGAGGGATTTTCAATAACACTTGCCACTACCATAATTTCCTTCATTTCCCTTTCGTTGTTTTCTTTTGGGGCACTATCATGTTTATGTTTTCTTGGAGTTAAACAACCAAATGTCAAAAAGTTTTCAATGACTCGGTAAATAGAGGAAATCGTGGAAGTCGGCCTGGTTGGAAATAAATAATTCCCTAATTCCCCTAACAGGATTTCCACGGTGATGCCATTTAATAATTTTAATTTTCTCTTCCAGTTCGTAAACATCCATTATTAATAATTATTATTTTATTAAAAACTTTTTGGTCGCAAATAATCGGCACAGTACAACTATTTATAGCTCTCGAGCGTTCGATAGTAAAGAATTATTTCAGAAATAAACGTATTGATATTTAATTGATCGCTTGGCCGGCCGACGCGCGTCTAATAAATTGTTTGCTGGAAGACTATTGATCGATAAGCATGCGTGCGGCGTTTTTAGGTATATCCAAAATCGTCCAGGATCGTCCTATGTTCGCAGTGCTCTGCGCTTTACTGTATTTTAAAAAACCTTGCATGAATCGCTTGTTCATGTAACCTCAAAAAAAATTTGACACTTGTCACGTGACTGCTGTTATAGCGGAAAATTTAAAAAATATAATGTTCAAAAGTGAGGTTAGGAGGTTAAATTATCGAAAAAAGTTACGGGGCAAAAATCTGACAATTTAGGCTTTATTTTTCTTTTAACGAAAAATACAAACACTTTAAAAATTGCATTTTTCTTCAATGTGTTTTCTTTGGGATACTCGCCTTACCACTTTTTGGAAAATGGAACCTCTTCGGTCCAGGTCTTGGTGTATAACGAACTGAGCCTGCTAGCCCTATTGACCCCTATGAACTTGCAAATCGCTTGAAACAAAAAAAAAAGAAAAACCCCCAAAAAAACCCAAACATAAAAAATACTAACTACGTTTCGGTGACAAGTCGGCCACCGTTGTTAAGATAAAATTAAAATAAACAATTAAACTAAATTTTATGAAATTTTGCTTTAAAAAAAAACTTAGATAATGTCATAAATGACATTAGGTTATTTGAGGGGTATATTTATACTATTCAACAAGACAAAAAAGGTTGTGTGGTGTGTTAATTAATTTTAAGACTACTAAATTTACTTGAGCATCAAGCATAGGTAACCATGTATTATTTAAATTAACAGATATTGATGCTACACATCTAATTTATTTAATAAAATAAATGCACTCTCCTTTATTTAACGTTTTTTGGAACAAGTTTTCTTTGCTAAAATGCTAGAAGCATTCCAGTTTATTATGTGGTTATTATCAAGTGCGTGTTGACAGATTTTTAATTTGTAGAATTCTGTGTTTCTAATGTATGTTCTATGTTCTTTTATGCGTTTGGCTAATAGTCTGGAAGTTTTACCTTTATTAAATTTATTACATTTACAAGGGATCTTATAAATAACATTTTTTGTGTTTTCGTTTATATTGTATGGTTTAGTTTTTGTTACTTGAGATCTAATAGTGTTTTGTGTTTTAAAGATAATACGTATATTAAATTTATTATCTATTCGTTGAATTTTTTTGATAAGCCAGAAATATATGGGAAAAATAGATTTGTAATATTTTTTTTGATCCTTACATTTGGTTATTTAAGTTTTAAGGATAATTATTTCAAACTAAAATATCTTTTAAAAATTATTTTTCGTTTTCTTTGTTTTGATCAGAACAAATTATTTTAATTTTTTTTACAACTCCTTTTTTTACCATTCTTGAATGATTGGAGTTAAAATTTAAGTATTTGTTTATTTGTGTAGGTTTTCTGTAAATTTTAAGTTTCAAAATTATTTACATCTTTTTTTATTAGAATATTAAGAAAAGAAAGTTATCGAGTTTTGTTCTTTTTCTAAAGTAAAATGAATAGTGGGTTCTTGTGTATTAATGTGTGTTAAAAAATTATACAGACAATATTCGTCATGTTGATAAATAGAAAATATGGTTTATTTATAGTATATAATATAATATAATATAATATAATAGAATAATATTCTAATATACCATTAGCCAAACGCATAAAAGAACATAGAACAAACATTAGAAACACAAAATTTCACAAGTCAAATATCTGTCAACACGCACTTGATAATAACCACATAATAAACTGGAATGCGCATTTTAGCAAAAGAAACTTGTTTCAAAAAAAGTAAAATAAAGGTGAGCGCATTTATTTTATTAACTTATATAAATGTTCAGCATCAATATCTGTTAATTTAAATATTACGTGGTTACCTATGCTTAATGCTGAAGTAAATTCAGGTAAACTTAAAATTAATTAACACACCCCACCACCTTTTTTTGTCTTTTTGAATACTATAAATATACTAGTTAAATAAGGTAATGTCATTTATGACAAAACATAAAAATCAAAACGCTATCAGAATTTTCTTTTTTTTTAAGCAAAATTTCATAAAATTTAGTTAAATTTTTTATTTTAATTTAATCTTGACAACGGTGGCCGACTTGCCACCGAAACATAGATTAATATATTTGAATTTTTGGGGGTTTTTCTTTTTTGTTGCAGGCGATTTGCAAGTTCATAGGGATCAATAGGCTGAGCAGGCCCACTTCGTTATATCACAGGACCCAGATCGAAGAGGTCCCATTTTACAAAAAGTAGTAAGGCAAGTATCCCAAAAAAAAAACACATTGAAACATGAATCCGCCACAAAACTATAGAATATATACCATCATACCATGGTAGAACATCACAATGAATTTTGTTAAGTTTGGTTTAATAGTTTTGCAAAATAATTTTGTTTAAGAAAACTTGACAATTTTGCGAATTGAGTAAAGGCCAGAATATTGAAAATATAAAAATAATTGTTTGAAGTTACGAAAATAATTTTTGATTATAAATAATCTTAATAAATTTTTGATGAAAAATGTTATTAAAAATATAGTTTGAAAGTACTCGTAGAGACGCTTCTTTTAATATATCGAAATCGTCAATCGATAATTGGTTGCCAAAATAGAGGCTGTCAAAATTGACCGATGTTTAAGGCGAATCCACAGGGTGAGTCGGGAGGAACGCACCAAACTCCAAGTTGCATGGTACACAAAAAAATAATTTAAAAAAACCATATGTTCTTATACGATTCTCATTTGTTTTCAAAATATAGCGTAATTACAAACAAACAAAATTTCCTAAATTAACATAATTTTAATTATAGCGCTGTTTTAACAAATGTTTTAAAATATGCCATACACACATTCTTCTTCGTCTGCTTTTTTAAGTGATTCATGTCTTTCTTTGAGAAAAACTGCCGCATTTCTAATGCGTCGAATTAGGGCCTCCCGAGTGTCGACTTCCCCTTTGTACACCTCATTTTTAAACCAGCCTCACAAACAATAGTACAGTGGTGTGAAGTCTGGAGATCTTGGAGGCCAACTAATAGGACCACCGCGACTAATCTATAGTCCTGGAAACTCTTCGTCCAAATATTGCTTGACCTGACGAGCGAAATATGCAGGAAATCCATTGTGCTGATAATACATTTCCATTCTGATGTTTAGAGGAACTTCTTCTAATAATGCTTTTAACTCCTTTCGCAAAAAAATAAGTAGTTCTCTCCTGTGAGACGATTTTTAAAATATGTGGGCCAATTAATTAAATATCGACCATACCACACCACACGTTTAAAGAAAACTTGTGCTGAAAATTAATTTCCACTATTGCGTGTTGATTTTCGTCTGACCATATATGAGAGTTGTAAGTATTATTGATGCCATCAGGGTGAATGTTGCTTCATCGGTAAAAAGTATGCGCGATACAACAGGACCATTATTATTTATCCAACCACAAAATTGCATACGCCTAACATAATCTTCGGTTGTAGGTGCTGTACACGCTGTACATGGTATGGATATAGGCCTCGTGGAACGTGTTGATTACTCTTTTCTGTGGAATGGCCAGTTAAGTAGAAATTCTTCGTGAGCTGGTCGTTGCATTATCTTCTACTAAATCTAGAATATTCTCTACTTCTTCTAAACCTTTTCGAGTGGCTCGTTCAGATGTTATGTTAGTACTGGGCAGAGCTCCGATCTCGCAAGTTTGTTGTAAGCTCTGATAAATACGTTTTTGTCCGGATTTCTCCGGTGTGAAAATCGTCGACGGTATTCTTGAACAGCAGCTGTAGCATTCCCATTACAAAAGCAGTAAACAAAAACAATATTTGCATATTCTAAATTTAAATATATGTGTGACATTTTATAAGACTTTAATCGTACAAACTCGAAAATAAACGTGTCAAACACACTGACACTGACACTAACACATATCAGAACAACAAAACGGACCAAACAATCGGTACCTACAGCATTTTTGATAAGTAGCGGTAAACTATTTAAAATATTTTAATTACGCTATAATTAAAAAAAATGAGAATCGGATAAGAACATATGAGTTTTTTAAATTATTTTCACGTGTACAATACTCACCTGGAGTTGGTGCGTTTCTCTCAACTTACCCTGTATAAATAATAATAAATAGTAACTTTCTGCCCATAGTTTATATGAAATTATCGTCTTATTCATCTATAGGATGATTTCATTATATAAAATTGTTTAAACAGTTATTGCCCTCAGCATTTAATTATTAAATTATACAATTGCTGATGGCGTCCCAATGATCACATTTTAATTTTCAAAAAAAAATGAATGCTTAAGATCTGTAATATATAAAAAAATATATCAAATGTTAAGGTTTATCAATATTCTAGACTCTAACCAATTTGTAAAATTAATCATTTTTTCAACGAAATTGAATTGAAAAATAATTTTGCTAAAACCTTTGTAAGGATTTTAACGAAATTTGGCATGTTGTTACATCATAGCATGAATTTTTATCCGCCAACTATAGAGCTCCTTTCCCAAAAAAATCTATGCAAATAACTACTTTTTTGCCTATTTTTTATATTGTTTATTGCTATTTTGCAACAAGCCCAAAACAATTTGCGCTTAATTACGAAGGAAATTTAATTACGAATCGTTTATCTCACTATAATTTTTTTCTACAACCAACATTTACAAAGTTATGTGCAGTCTTATTAAAATTAATCATTCACTTTTAATTCTAACAAAAATATATTGAACCGTCCCTTTCAATAAAGTTATCAAAGCCTTTTGTGCTATTATAAACAGTTTTTTGACGTCACGTTTCTTTTTGATGGGCTTTTGTGCATTATGTACTTCGTCAAATTGGAAATTGACAATACACTTTTTATGTTATCTTTTAACCTACATGTAGGCGTTAATATGGGTGACACATACACTCTTACTTTGGTCTGCGGGTGTGCTAACTTTATGCTTATCGATCACGTTGGAGGAAGTACTAAGATTCATTGTTATTGGTTTGTAGAGACGTGGGCATGACAAAATTATTTAAACGTCAAATATTTTTATTTTAAGCAAGAATTTTATTAAGTAATTACTTTTATTTTTATATATTGACAGATTTAGTGTGGGTTTTTTTTTTATTAAACAAGTAACATCTTTTATTTTGTTCCATGAAGTGTAAAATATTTTGATAATGTTTTTATATCCCTTTAAAAAGCAGTAAATATTACTTCTCAGAATCATATGTTTTCAAAAGTTTTTATTTTTTTAAGTATATTTTATTTTGGTCTGTTTTAAATTAAAACTCATTTATTAATACAATAAGAATTCTACAGGCAGGTTTTACAGTTTATATACTCAGAGGGAGCGTACAAAGTGGAAGGTCCAAATGAATATGAGTTGTAGCACTTTGTTTCTCTTTTACAAGCTGCTAATGTAAAATATGATGGGTAATTTCTTTTATGCAGAAGCCGTAAAAATACCTTCATTTAAGGAAGCTTATTTCGGCAAAATGGAAGAACCGTTTTTCTGTTGGATCATTAATAATTTAAGCAAATACATTTTTAATAAAATCAAGAATACTAATGGGTATGGTAGACGCTATTTTTTAAGTATAAAAAAATAGTCCCAAGCAGGGACTAATTTGGTATTTTTTAAGTATGCAGAGCCTATGAACATGCAAAAACAGAATACAAGGTAATGTGAGTGGAAGTTTTTTTTTTATATTGAGACTGTCCAAAAAACCTTAAACCCAAGAAGGGTATATAAAAGGTATCACCGCCTGTGGTGTCCTTATTTAGTGTAATGTTTTTGTTATGGTTTTCTGCTTCGAAGTTTCATTTAAATACAAAAAGTAAATTGTTTTGCAAAAAAAAACTCATTGATTTAAGTTAACGCTTTTTCTAAATGTGTATAAAACTGGTTAAAATAACCAACTCTTTTAATTTTTTTTCAAAAACCCAAAATAACCAATAAATTTATATCCCAATGTGTCTAGTGCGGGCCTGGGCATAAAAAGATTATTTATTTTTTATTTACGTTTGTTTTTTGCCTTGTTAATCACGCATTATAAATCAGTTGCTTCGCTTTTACCAGACGAGGCGAGGGCTGAATTTAAATCTTTGTTAAATCACAAAAATAAAACAATACAAAAACAGTGAATACGTGGATATGTTGTTCATTTATGGAGAGTTTCATCAATCCGCGGCAGCTGCTTCGAGATTGTACGCGCAACGGTTTTCTCTTGCGGGCTTATCCTGTACCCAGGTGTTTGATTAACCTCGTTCAACGGGTTAGGGATACTGGCGATTTGTAAAAGCATCGTGGAGGGCATGAAGGAAAATCAAAAAATCCTAAAAATTGCAAAGGAAAAAACAAGTTTTAAATCTCATCGGGGAAGATCCAATAGCAAGTACTTAAGTGATTGCAAGTCAAGTCGGTTTAAGTCAAAAAAAAGTGTGGACAACATTGCGGAAAAATCACGTTCAACGTGTCCAAGCACTACAGCCCGAAGGTTTCCTGGGCGGTTACAACCTATTTAAGACAGGACCGTATTTGACACACTAAATGAATGTAAGTTCCTTATTTTTCAGTATTTTCAAAAACGTTATTTAAAAAATGTGTTTATTTTAATAAGTTCTATATACAGTTTAAAAAAAAACGTCGACTTAGGAAACACCCTGTATATTGTATATACACTGGATCAAGACCCATTTAACCCGTAGCACCATACTATTAAATTTTAGTAAAATAAAAATTGCTTTGTAGGACATCCGTTCTAATTTGCGCCTTACCCCAATTTTTTTTTGTTTTAATTATAAACAATGTGCCACAAAAAAATTAAACTGGCCATATGCAAATTTTTAATTAAAAACTAAAATGATGAAGACGAAACGGAAACGAAAAACAGAATGACGATTTAAAAACAGCATCTTTTTTAAACATTATTAAAATTTCTTTCCTAATTTTAAAAATGGTATAAAACCAAAAACATATCTTTTTTAAAAAATTAGTATATACCGCTGGTAACGTAAAAGACTGCACTTATTTTTACCAGTTTTTGTTTATAACGTTATTATAAAAAAGTTTATTAATAATTCTGCCTTTTTAATTTTGTACCATTAATATTAATGTCAAGAAAGAAAAAAAATGTTTAACAAGTTAGGGAAATGAGCGGAGACCTAAATATGCCATTTTTAATCTTTAGAGACTTAATAAGATATTTTTTATTGGTAAAACTTGTTGTTAATGCAATTTTATATAACAAAATTTAAACTTTTTGTTTTTACCTTTAGAATGGTATTATACATAAACAACTAGTTACGCAATTTATTTTCATACTATAAAGTTATCGGTCTCTCAATTTTCTTGACCTTCCAACTATGCTTAGCTGAAAGTCTTCGTAGTGAATCGCTACACCAGCCAGTTTGGTTAGGTAGTATCTATTGTTTTTTAAGAGTCTATACGTTAATTGTACATGTTACCAATAAGCACCTAAACATATATGTCATTTTTATGTATCGATACCAATAAGCACCTAGTAACTCTAGTCAGGGTTAACCAAATACAGCTCTAAAAACAATTATTGGAAACTGATGAAAGCAAAACGGAGATTAATCTTATTAGAGATTAACCGCTGGATTTAGACACAGAAAATAAGTCTGGAGATAGTAGTGATCCAGATTGACCACTAGATGAAGTGGAGAGAAAACGATAATAACTTAATCTTGGCAATCTCATCAATTAGCTTAAAATCAGCGTTTAGTAGACCTTTACATGTGGTCTACGGTTACTCTGACCACATGACTTCCGACAAATTCGGACGTAATTTAACTCATGCCCATCATTTAGTGAAAAAGCTTATAACGGGAAATATTTTAAAAGACATTTCTGAAAAGAGCTTATTACATTTGTTGCGAGAATTACGACAAAAACGTTAAATACGTAAGTCTCTAGATAAGTTTTGTCGTACTTACAGAATATTTACTTTTTTTTTAAGTACCTAATCACCATCAGCCGCTATGCTCATACAGACATATGCTCGAACCAAGTAGCAAAAGTCTTTTTCCAAAATAACTGTGGAACATTAGCGCCAAACGCTTTCAGTAGCTCTGGGTTGCACAAAAACTTTTGCCCTTTTACTTGTTTCTTTACATAGAAGAATAAAGAAAAATCACATAGCGCCAAGTGCGGACTATAAGGAGAATAACTAAGTAATTTTATTTTAGATTCCTCAAGAAAGGTGGTTGTAAGACCGGCTGATGAAAAAATCAAGTATCGAGTCTCGAGTTTGGCCTCTCATTTTTTGAGGCTTGGAAATCTTTTGTGTACCATGATGCTGTGAGAGTCTTCTGTGTCCCTCCAATGACAAAAACCATTTGGTTTTCTCTTGTGGGAATTTACCAAAGCACCCTGTGCTCGGACCATTTTGATCCACAGGATATTTTGGTTAAAGCAAACAATACCAAATGTTTTTTCTTGGAGCCATCCCAAAAAGTTTAAATTATATATTTAACCATCAATCTGTTGATGGAACGTAATTATTATAGACAAATACATTCAACTTATTGTTAACCTCGTTTTGTATATTTACGAATCTTCGTAAACTTTGATTCTTGATTTAAAAAACACATCATTTCTTTGGTGAAGGTCTATCTATTAACGTTATGTTTAAAACAACTACACCTTTTTAACCAATTCATTTTTAACTTAATTAATAATAACTGTATATTTTAGCTCTTATCCACTTTACTTGAGACCCCCTAGGAAAGTGAAAGGGTATGTAATTAATAAAGCAAATATGGGCTTACAAAATTAGCAAAAGAATTCTAAATGTCTTAACGTAAATACGTTTTTAATTTAAATAACTTTTTGGGATGAACACATAAGCATAGATAATTGGGTCTCTTCCGAGAAACTTTCGCCACCTGATGAAACAAATAAAACTTTGACAGTGTGTTCTTCTTTAGAACAGTCCCCTCCGGTTGCTGGTCCCCAAGGACTACAATTGTAAGTGTTTATATTTATATTTATGTTATGTTACCTATTATATAGGTAATAAAAAATCAGATATTAGAGGCACTATTTAACACCGCTTCTTCAAATATTTTTATAAACTTTGTTAATCTTTTTTATATACAATTAATTCTTCATTTTCAATAACTGTGACTGCTTTAGAAGGGAAAGAAGAAAGGAGATCGGTGGAAGGAAAAAAAAGGTAGTTTAGCTTGATGAATAACTTTTAAGCAAATACCTTAAAATTTATTTAAAAAAAAATATAAATATTGTATCTTATTCCTCTTACAAACAGAAAAGGTATATAGGGGATATGGCCAGCAGCGATTTTTCCACCTCAGAAAAAAGAAAAAGAAATATTACCTTGTTAAAAGACACTGTAAAATTCCAAAGAAAACATAAGTTGCAAAAGTCTGTAGGAAGATTGTGGAATCGAATAACGTCTTTAAAGAGTTTAATTGCATATTTAAAAGAAAAAATGTATATATATGAGACCTCAGAATCCACTATAAGGGTAAGTATTTTATTCCGACATTTATTTTTCTTGGTAGAATAATTTAGTATCTTTTCATACACAGCTGACATATTTGAAAGGCTATTTAATGGACCTACTAAACAAAAGTACTACAACCCAAACTTGATGTGTTTTGCATTAATGTTATCTTTTTATTTAACAAGGGCTTAAACTTTGTTCGAAGTGCCTTCAATAAGAGTTTACCACATTTGGAAACTATGTCTAATTTTTTATATTTTATGATATTTTTTGTGTACCTAATTATAATAAAAAGTATCCCCAGCTTTTTTTTTATTTGTGGCCCACACTACTCATAATTTATATGAGAAAAGTAATTTTGTTTAAATACCAATGTACCAAAAATATTTCATGTTTTTTTATAAATAAAATATTTCATAATTATTTATGTCGCTAATTAATATTTTTTAATAAACTAAAGTTAAAGATATAACCATAATTAAAACAATTTAAAAATTAATATTTTTAATAAATTTATATCTAATCGAAACTTCTCACATAAACCATACGCCACTGGTCGAAACTGCAAGACTCCGTACAATGTTGCCTTGATCTTTCCCAATTTATCTTCTATCCTTTTTCCCCTTACATGATTTTATTAATAATGTGTCGGACAAAGTGTCACTTATGAATAATATGTTAAGTCTTTTCTTTCTTTCGTCTGAGTAGTTTTCCAATATCTCAAAAAAGGCTTAATTAAACAAAGTCACGAGGTAACTACGTTATCAACAAAATTGTTTAAAATAATCTTTTTTGAACATTTACTTACCTTTTATACATAAAAGCTTCACCAGCTTAAGACCCTGTTTATTATAAAAAACTGGATAAAAGGTAAAAAGTTTAATATTCATTTTAAAGTATGCTTAAGTTTGCAAAATTAACATGCAAAACTTTTAAAAATTCCACGGTAATGGGTTTTTCGGTTGGTTGATAAATAAAGTTTCTAAGAGAAAGTTTGTTACAAAGTTTGTGCTTTACGCTTTATTGATTGACAATACAAAATAAAAGTAAAATTAAACCATTTCAAAATTAAAAATATCCAGAGCTTTAGGTACTTACTTAGAAAGTAATTCGATTACTTATAAAGTAATTTAATTACTTATAAAGTAACTTAATTACTCAGAATTTAATGTAATTATCTAATAAATATTTGAATTACTACAAAAAATTCAATTTAAAACCTTTCTTTATGGAAAAACTTCGGAATTTTGGCCAGATTTAGTATTTTCGATTGACACTTACCGCCACCGTTTTGATATTTTTTTTTTGTAAAGAACTCCGTTGGTGTTTGGGGTAGAATAAAAAAAAAACGTTTTTGAGTTATTTAATGTTGAACTTGCTGAGCAAGCAGTTTGAATAATGTGACGTACGCGTATGATGCATATTAGTATAAATATTAATATTGTGTTTAATATATATATATGGTAATTTAAATAGAGTAATTGCTAAAATATTTAATTACTTTAAGTTTTAAATGATAATTAAATTACTGCTAGTAATTGGTAATCGTAATTTTCTACTACTTAGAACAGTTATTGGTAATTGTAATTGAATTACTTTTTAAAAGTAATTGCGACAGCTCTGAATATATCTATAAATTTATTTGATTTGATAGGATCTTGATAGAACTCCATAATCACCAAATTTAATAAAATAAAACACTTTTAATTTTAACCCTTGTTCGTTCTAAATGTGTAACAGGTAGAACAATTAGATTTGACTTACAATTCAAAAAATTGTCTCAAATGATTACTTTAGTAAAAAAGTTGTTAAACTCGAACGTTTCGCGAACTGCAAACGGAAGTGTTAACAGACCGAATGAGTTGATGAATGAATAGCCATTGTTTTATCTATAAACAGCAAAAGTTATTAAACGGCGAACAGAAATGGTAACGTCAAACTATACATCCTGCTTAAAACTTGATTAAAAAAATTGAAATTAAAACTTTAGTTAAAAGTTGAACAACTCGACCGTTTCGAGAACTGCAAACGAAAACGTTAACAGAACGTATAGGTTGATAAATAATGTAAAGCTTTTGTTTTATCTATAAACTGGAAACGTTATCAAACGGCGAACAGAAACGGCAACTTAAATCTAAATAAAATAAAATAAAAACATCTTAAAATTAAAAACAAATATTTTAGCCAAATAACGGAGACATTTACTGATTAATGTAACTAAATGCAAATTAGATGTAGCAGTTAAAAAAAGTAAATATACTGGAAAAATACAAATTTTAAACTCTTTTAATTTGACTTTACTACAACATGCGCTTATTTTCACTAATGCGTTTATCGAGTTAGGAGTATAGTATCATCAAAAAAGAACGGCGAAAGTGTGGTTAAAGCAACAATCGTTTTTTTATAAACAATTTGCTCTGTATTTTGAAAAGAGTAAACCTTAGTTTTTTTTAATAACTGGAAAGCAAGGGGACCAATTTATAATATCTTTTTACAAGAATAGAGGTCTATTAAGGGGAAAATAAAAAGAAAACTACATTTAAAAATACTTTAAAAAAAATTAAACTACTAAAAACTTTAAATGCATTTTTCTCGAAACTACCAGTTTTTAACATTCCTTCTTCTTTATGAGAAGAGCTACCGTTAAACATAATAGTCCGGGAGGCCACTGCAAAAAAGCTAGCCAATAAGAGTAAATGACAATTTTTTATATTATTATGAACTATAGTCAATTTAAGGCAGCACTGCTGCCTCAGCTCAGCGAGTTTAAATTGCATTTTTTTACTTAAAAAAAATCGTGAAAAATCAGTTTTTTTCAATATAACTTAAAAACTATTAATTTTAGGAAAAAAAGGTATATAACCAAAATTAATGGTCAAACAAAACTACGTCATATTTTTTTAAACAAAATTTTTTGTAGTTCTTCATGTTTTTAAGATTTTAACCATTTAAAATTAAAATAAAAACAGAAATATCTTAAACACTAAAATAATTACAAAACAGTTTATAAAACAAAAAATATGTCTTTAATTAAAATAGGTTTTTTACACATTTTTAATAAAATAAGTAATAAAGGAGATATAGGCAAAAAAGGTGATTTTGACCATTAAATTTATTTTAATTTTTTTGGTACAAGTAAGTATACCAACTCCGATCCATTTAAAAATTGACTTAAAATATTCTATTCATTAAATGAAATAAACTAACACACATGTGCTTCGAGGCAATGGTGGCATGGATATTTTATTTATTTATTATTTTTTTATTCAATAACTGTACCAATTCTGATCCACTTAAAGAAAATTTAAACTTTATTTTATTAAGAAAAAAAAAAGTGCCTCCCCCATCTGGAAGTTATATACCTGGCAAGATGCTTAACATTTCTCAATCTTCTATGCTATTATGAGTATAGCTCATCGTTTAAATATTTTTATTATCAATTGAAATAAAAATGTTAATAATTTATAAAGACAGTTACTCGTTTAGAATGATCTAAAGAAAATTTTAATCATATTTTCACTATCAAAATTTTGTTATAGTTTTTTAGCGTTAAACTTTTAAAACATTTTTTTTATTAAGCCATTTACTTTTTCTAAGCTTAAAGCCTTTATTTTCTACTTTCAAATATATTTAAATTAAAGTTTAAACATTAAATTAAAAAAAAATTAACCAGAGAAAAAAAACATTTTTTGATGTTAAAAATATAATTAAACTTTTCTCAAAATCATTCTGAATGGAAAAAATTTTCCTAAAAATTAAATATTATTATTTGAATCTGTAATAAAAATATTTAAAAAAGGGTGAGCCATACACATGTAGCATAGAAGATCGAAAATGTTAAGGCCCAGGATTATTTTAGGGGGCACTTTTTTTTTTTTAATAAAATAGAGTTTAAATTTTGTTTAAGTTTAAAATTTTAGGTAGACCGTAATGGGTACAGTTATTGGACCAAAACAAATTAAATAAAATATCCGTATCTGTGCCACCACGTTATCCCCCATTGTCTCGAATCAGATGTGTATTAGTTTGTTTTATTTAATGAATAGGAACATTTTGAATCAATTTTTAGATGTTTAGATGAATCGGAGTTGGTATACTTACTTGTATCAAAAAATATTGTTTTTAGCGAAATTTTTAATGGCCAAAATCACTTTTTGCTTATAGCTCCTTTATTACTTATTTTATTAAAAATTTTTTGTATATATACTTTGTCGTAGAAATTTCGAAGACCATTAAATTTTATAAAATACCATTTTTCCTAAAATCAATAGTAGGTTTAGGGTAAAAATGTAATTTGAACCGCTGAGCTGAGGCAGCAGTGCGGCTTTGAATTGACTCTAGTTCATAATAATATAAAAAAAAATGTGACATTTAAATTTGTTTATTTCTGCATACTTTTGAAATTTAATTTCCCATACAGTTTTATATAAGGCAAAACAATTGCTTTATTACCAGTTAATCAACGTTTGTTGTTTGGTACTCTCCGCAAACCGGATTTCAAACAGCCAGATATGCATATTATCCGACCGATACTCATTTAAGTTAGAAAATGAATGTTGATTGAGTTGTAACACTGGAAAACTGAATATTCATACACAAATTTAAGTTTGAAATTGAAATTAGGCATTACTATTAAAACCATAGTCATGATGAAAAATATAGCATTCTGATTATCTATGTATAATGTATATAGGATAGTCATTGAAGGTAAAAATAGGCTATAACCTCCGAATTTTTAAACCTTAATAGATTTTCATAAAAAATTTGGAATCAAGCCTATTTGACTCTTAACTTTAAAAATGGCATGTGCTAAACTTGTTCCTTTTGCATTTTAGGGATAAAACCCACCCTTTTTGCAAAAAAATAAAAAAACGAAAATTAAAGCATGGGTGGAAATCTTATTTAGTTAAGTAGAATATATATTCTCTAACATTTTAAAGCATAATTTATGATTTCATCAATTTTTCAACCCTCAAATATTAAATCGCGCATTAATATTACACTAAAAATGTGTTTAGTGCTTATGATATAATTTGTTGATTTACTGCAATTTCAATGCTTAAAAACCACCCTATATCTAAAGATGAATAAAAAAAATTAGCAGCTTTGATCGTTTTACTTGTGCATTCATAAATTAAAATTGTTTTTACTAAATTTAGAACATATATTTATTTATTTATTGTAAAATTTTAACCCTTAAAAACCACTCCTTACTCTGGATGAAAAATAGAAAAATATTTAGGCAGCTTTAATCATTTTAATAATGCATTTATGACAAAAAAAAGAAATTAATAAAAAAGCTGCTTAAACAGATTTAATTGATTACAATATGTGAATGAACAAAGGTTTTTATTCATTTTTCGTCAAATGTAATAAATACAAATTATCAAAGCCTAATTAATAAAAATTTTTAAACTATTTTTTATCAGAACTATTAGCAGAATTAACCTCTTCTTCTTGGTCAATTGGAGGACAACTATGATTTCACCGCCCCCCCCCCTTTTTTTTTTTTTTTTTTTTTTCAAAAAAAAAATAATACCAAAAAACAACCATTTTATTGACCAAAGAACTCTCGGAAAAATTTTAGGAAAATTCCATTTAGGAAACACTAAATTACTCAAAAGAAAAAAAACTCAAAAACCAAAGACACAAAATCAAAAAAATAAAAAAAAATTGGGAAAAAAAAAAAAATCATGAACAAGATAGTGATATTGTGAATGTGAAGATGACATTTCGTTTTAAGGACATTAATTCGAAATTTCATCTACATCAAAAATAACTGTAAACAAAACCAAAAAATTTTTTAATTAATAATCAAGTTAAAACCCGGGGGCAAAAATATGTGATGGTTGGCATCTGACAGAGCGGCAGCGGCTTTTCTCAAGTTTTTCAAAACGTTGGCCGGTCTGAAGGGACAAAACTAGGTTATTTATAAAAAGAGCCCCCAAAAAAAAGAAAAAGTTTGTCTGGAAAAAAGGGTCAGCAAAAATCAATACAAAGTATATATTTCATGGAAGAAAAAATTTTTTTGACGCAAATAACCCTTGGGAAAAAAACGCCCGAAAAACTATAATAAGAAAATATATTCTAATAGAAGAACCGGATCCCTATATGGGGCAAAACGCCATTTTCTGGTTCGCAAAAGTATAACGTCAATTTCTATTTTCTAGGATTAAATTACAGTTTAGAAACTTAGTGGATTGGTTGTGTGGAAAGGTTTGCCAAAGGGTCAAAAAATGGGAAATCCAAATTAAGTTAAGATTACATTCCTTTCAGTGGGTTTAAATTCCCGTTACACAGTAATAGTTTCCCTTACGACATTTGTTTTTTTCTTGATGGTGAATCAAGTGGATATTCTGGACCATTGGTAAGATTAAATTTTAAAATCTTCCAATAGTACTTTTTATTTTTGCGCTTATTAATATTGATATTTCTGAATTAAGTACAGATCAAAAAAACTTATACCAGAAAGTTTTTCAATATCAAATGGGGCATGTTCGAAGATTTGTCTCGATTAGACTTGGCAAACTAGCACCTCCAGGTGGCTGACAACACAAATCAATTTTAAGGATTTATTTTCATAAGCTCCGGCACAAATCTAATAGATCTAACAGAGTTTTTTCCCCCAAGTAAAAAATAAAAAATTTAAAAAATGTGTGGAATACTATTCAAAAAGTGCATTGGGCGAGGGCAAAAAAGTTTTTTTTTTAAAAAAACCTTCTTTTATGTATGCTGAGATGAGCGGCCTCGAAAAAGAATTAGGCTAAGGCGTATATTAAGGGCTCGATTATCAGAAAATATTAATATTGGCTATTAGAAGTTTTTCATTTCCCGAAATTGAAATTTGATGCTGGAGAATATTTTGAGCTGATTGATTGGCAATTACGGTAATACCCCTACCCATCTTATGAAATTGACCACCGAAAAATTAGAAATATAATTATTTGAAAAGATACTGATACCCGACAGATGGATATTGCTCTTTTCCCATGTCACACCCCGAGCCGTAAAAAGGTGGGAAAAACCCCGAAAACTTCCTCGAAAGTTGATTGGTTCACAAGCTGAGACGGATTTAAAAAGGGTAACTTTGCAATCTAAGAATCAATGCCTTCATTTAATACAAAAAATCATCCAATCAATAAAGGTTATTATATCAGGGTGGAGGAACTCGTTTGGCAGCCACCTCCACGTGGTGAGTTCTGGGTTGATAATTTGTTTCAATTAAGACACCCACGGTACGTTGGTTAAAAACACCCACGGTCCGTTAGTACTTAGGCATCAGCCTTCGTGGACTGTCCCAAGATAAAAAAAATCAAGGGGAAGGGCTGCTATTAGTAATATAGACCACATTGTATTAGACCTAGTACTAAAAATACGTATATTGTGAAAAATTACAGTTAGTAGATCCATCGGTTTAAATTTATTTTAATATTGGGTAGCGGAAAAGGGGAAAACCCCAGTTTTAAAGGCCGGTAGACGGCAGAAAATATAAAATGTTTTAAAAAAAAAAACAGGGACTACCTGAGCTAAATTAGATATTTTTATTGCTATTAGAAATTGGAGAAAAAAAAAATTTTGCTTTTTTAGGCGGGGAAAAGGGGGCCATAAATTATTATTTTGAAAATGAAAAAAACGAAAAAATTTTTGTCATTTAAACTTTTGGGTTTTAAAATAACTCAACGTCAATTTTTATATGATCGGATCCATCCAAAAATCACTTTTCATTGAAATCTGCGCTTTTTAAAATTCTTTATTTTTAAAGGTTAAAAGAACAAGGGGCTCGAGTCAGATGATCCTTACACTAAAATTTAAACTTCTAACGATGATATTGGGGGGCCCAATAATACACCGTTTAACAATTGAAGTTATCTTTTGTACTTTCGGAAATATGGCAAAAAAACTAAAATTTTCGATTTTTGTGTTTATTTTTTTACTAGTTTATTTTAAATGTTAAAAAATATTAAAAATACACCCTCATTGGAGCTTTCTGTATTGGTGAAGTCAAATTTTTTACGACGTTTCGTTTTCGTTAAAACATCGTCAACTTTATTTTTTTATGTACGACCCTGAGTTATTTATTTAATTTTTTAAAACCCCTTTTTATCCCAATTACAAAAATGTATAACAATTAATATTTATTTAAAAAATATGGAACGCCTCTATAAGGGGATAGGGCTACATTTGTCCACTTTTTAGATTTTTAATTTTAACCCTACTCTATGCAATTTTATACATAGACGTCAACAGAAAAGGGTTTTTAAAAATTTAAAATTTTTTATTAAATATCTTGTTCTTAAAAAAACAAAACAAAATTTTGACAAAAATATATTTAAAAAGAACACAAAACAAAAAAAAACGAAAAAATTATTTTTTTTTTAATTTTTTTAAACTTTTTCCTCCAACTTTTTTCCAGTAAATTTAAATATTGAAATTGCTAGCCACAAAAAAGCTGTTATTATGTTCTTTAAATGGTTCTTGGCAAGAGTATTTAGAATTTGTAGTAACCAAGATAGGATTTTTCAAAATAAGCTACTATCATCGTCTTTTTACTAAATGTTAGTAGTAACCGAGATATGACATTTCAATTTTTTTTGCCATAAATAGGGTTGGAGAACATTGAAACATGGACTACTAACAATTTTTATCATTAAATTTCCGCACCGCAAGTTTCGATTAAAAAAACAGCCTGTGGATGTACCAAAGGATGCAATAATGAGCGTCAATTGTGAGAACTTTGATGTAAATATAAAAAGCTCAGTCAGCGAAACAAGATTTTAGTATGAGGTTTTCTATAAAGTAAAATTTAATTTAATTCCTATTTTTCAATCCTGCGTAAGTTTTTTCATTAAAAAATGATATTATAAAATATTGATATCATAAAATAGTTTGTTTATTTTATATTAAAAAAATTTTGGTATACCTTTGAAAAGGTAGAACAAATGGAAAAGAGCAGTTTATTTTAAAATTTAAGAGAAAACAATAAAGATTAGGAAAAAAATTAAATATATCTGTTACTATTAATGCTGACACCTTTCTAAGGCACAGTTTTAAATGTCGTAAAGTAAACTCCTCTTTTTCATGATATCTTAAATATAGCAAAACGATAAGGAAAAAAGTTATAGGACAAAGTTTGAGAAAAAAATATTTAAAATTAGCAAAAAACGATGAGAGTAGCCAACTTAAAAATAATTTCTTAGTTACTATCCTAAAGACTTTTACCAAAAACCATTTTAAAAAACATAATAACAGTTTTTTATGTAAAGCAATTCCTATACCTAAATTTATTTGAAAAAAAGTTAGGAGGCAAAATTTAAAAAATAAGAAAAAAACATTTTTTCTGTTTTTTTTTTTTTGAGAGAGTTCGATAGAAAATTTACCTTTTAAAAATTTTCCGTTAACGCATGAGTAAAAAAAGACCATAAAATTTAGGTTAAAATCAGGAAATTAAAAAGTGTACAAATTCACCCCTATCTCAAAAATCTCCTTTTAAATGGTAGGACTCCGTGGTTTTATCATATTTTGGGCTCAACTGAACGTATGAAACAACAAAATCCCCTAACCGTTGTGGTTTCATTATAAATTACATACATACTAATCAATAGGTCAATAATTCGACTGAAATATCTTTGATGGTCGCAGTATACGTAGTTTAATGAAAAAAGTACTTCTTGGCTGACGCCGTTATTTGGTAGAAAAAATATCTTTTTAGGTGGGCGGCTTCTTAGTTCAGCATTTTTTATTCTTCTAGTGAAAATCATACCAGAAATTGGTTAAAATCAGGAAATTAAAAAGTGTATAAATTCACCCCTATCTCAAAAATATCCACTTTTAAATGGTAGGACTCCGTGGTTTTATCATATTTTGGGTCAACTGAACATGTAACAACAAAATCCAACCGTTGTGGGTTTATTATAAATTACATCATACTAATCAATAGGTCAATAATTGACTGAAATATCTTTGATGGTCGCAGTATACGTAGTTTAATGAAAAAAGTACTTCTTGGCGGGCCCCCCCTTATTTGGTAGAAAAAATATCTTTTAGGTGGGCGGCTTCTTGGTCAGCATTTTTTTATTCTTCTAGTGAAAATCATACCAAAAATTTGGGTTTAAAAATCAGGAAATTAAAAAGTGTAAAATTCACCCCTATCTCAAAAATTCCCTTTTAAATGGTGGGACTTGGTTTTATCATATTTTGGGCTCAACTGAACGTAGAAACAACAAATCAAACCGTTGGGGTTTTTCATTATAAATTACATACATACTAATCAATGGGTTTAATAATTCGACTGAAATACTTTGATGGTCGCGGTATCTAGTTTAATAAAAAAAACCCTTTTTGGCAACCGTTATTTGGTAAAAATTCTTTAGGTGCTTCTGGTTCAATTTTTTATTCTTTAGTGAAACCCTCAAGTGTTCACCTAAATCCTCTAAGTATTTATTATTTAATATATTTTTCTCTTTCTACCACTGTGCTATAAGACGAATTGACATTTATTTGATTCTGCACAATATTTGAGTTTTTTTTTTAATTTTAGAGAACAGGCGGGGCACTTCATTTTTAGCGTCAAAGTTTGGTAAATATTGCTATTAAGTTTTTTCAAAAATCTATGACCTAATTAACCTTTAACGAAAATCAGTTACAATGGCCGGTTTTACATAAAAATAAGGAAGGTTTCCTATGCTTTTGATACTTGTACGCCTTCTTTATTAATACAACTTGACTAAAACACTAACTGTGAACAGAAAGATTTAGAGTATTAAATAAAAAGTAAAAAACGCTTCTGTCCTTTAGATCTGGTAGTTTTCCAGAGCGACAATAGCCCGATCGGTCGCGGTGGAAGGGTGTTATACCCCTCACTTTAAACCTACCTACCTACTAACATTTCTACAAAAACTGTCAATTCTGTCTCTCACCACATTCCTTTTGAACCCGTGGCCAATAATAATGTATTCCTAAATATAATTGGGGCCCGTCACTTATCACTACTAGTTTTATTCGGGATTGCACAATAATAGTTTTCTACACCATTTGAGCCACTACGTCATAGGCATCATAAGGCAATAACCAATATGATCGATACTAAAAAGTCTAAAAAATGAAAATATATTATTTTAAGTATTTTTTTATGTTCTCTCTACTAGACTAATTTGTTATCAATCTGGTGGAGGAAAAGCGATCTATTTGGGCCAACAATCTTAAGCTACGACCTTGGCATGGAGAAGCGATCTGATATGCCCCACATTATTAAGCAACAATCTTGGCACTCTGTCGTACTACGGACTTGGACTTGTCCTGTGCCCTTGGCTCTTTTATTTTGTACATTCTTAAATAACTTAATAGCATCTTGCAAAATATTTAAACTCCTAAGCCATTTTGGCAATTTTCCAAAAAAAAGCCCCAAGTTTTTTTTCCCAATTTCCCCTAAGTTTTTTCATAATGTTAAAATTTTTTTGATGAAATTAACATTTGGAAAGGTATGAACTAATAATTTATTAAATATATTTTTTATTTAAAGATCACTCAAGTGGACCACCATTTTCCACTTATCATGGAATAGGTTTTTAATTTTTTGGGGGAAAAATCATTTAAAAATTAAATCCCAAAAAAGTTTTCAAAATTTTATTTTAACAACATTTTTTTACAATAACTAAATTTTTGGGCCTTTAATTAAAAATTAATTCAAAAAAAATTAAACACAATTTAAAGAATTTTTTTTTTTTAAATATTTATTTTTAAAAAAAAATACAACTCTGAAAAATTTTTATTTTTTGTCATATTTTTTTAATTAAAATAAATAAACAAATGCAAATTTTTTATGACTTCTCCCCAAATAATTAAAAAAAAATTTTTTTTTGATTTGTTATTTATTTAAGTTAAATATTCAAAAAAAAAAATTCACTGCCCGCAATTACTTTAAATAATATGGATTGTTTATGAGCGAGCGCCGCGCCATGATGATACAGTGCGTTTAAGCCAGGATAAGGCGTATGACTGCCCAATTGCTATATATAAAAAGTATTATACCATAAAAATATTTGTTATTGCCTGCATTTTAATATTAACATAATTAAAATAATTAAAGGAAATTAACAAATAAATTTATTTATAAAATATACATTTATGATTGCGTATTTTTTGATTTTTAACAGCTTTGTGTAAAATGTATACTTTTGACAATTAATTTAAATTTTGATAATTTAATTAAAAATTCCTTAATTGTCATCATTTCAATGACTTAGGTTTGATATGTACATAATTTGTTTATGTTATATATGTTGGATTATTAGAATAAAAATTCATTCTTAAAAAAAACATAAAAAGTAACTAAAAAGGTTTGGTTTTTACTGGAGACAGCCTTTGCTTTTTATAATGTGCCCCTTCTCGCAAAAGTCTGTAAACATAGTCCATATAAAAATCAAACCTTTTTAGATACTTTTTATGTTTTTATCGTTTTTTTAAAAAAACCAAATTTTTAATTCTATTCTGTTAACTAAATGTATATTTAAACAATTGAAGTAACAAACAAACGCTACTTTTTTTGAAATAATTCTTTTAAAATTTAAAAATTTTAAAATTAAATTTTCTTTTTTAAAAAGGACAAATTTTTTGCAAAGAGAGTTAAAAAAATAAAATAAAATATGGGATGTTACTAGAATATGTACTATTTTATTTAAATGTTTTATTTATTTACTTGTTAATTGTCATTTTTTATTAAAAATTAAACTATTGTCATTATTTTTTAACCACGTTATATTTAATAAATAAAAACGAGTGTTAGATAGCATTATTTTTTGGTGTGGAATACTTTTATTTATTAAAGAACAAGTGAAGTCGACGCTGAGTTGACAGTGCGCTTGTTTTACCATGGGCTGCGCTCGCTCATAAACAAATCTATATTATTCAAACTAATTGCGGGCAGTGAATTTTTTTCCAAAAAATTAACTATAATAAATAGCAAAAAAATAATTATTTGAAGATTAGCTATCAAAATTTGCATTTGTTTATTTAAATGTTAATAAAAACTATGACAATAAATAAATAATTTCCAGATGTTTTACTTTTATAAAAATATAAATATTAAACAACAAATCCTGAAAAATTTATGAAATTACCTTTAATGGTTTTTTTGTTATTGATTTTGTGATTTAATTTCCGCAAAATATTAATTGTTGTTAAAATGAAAATTTTGAAAAACTGTTTTGGAATTTAATTGTTGAAGATGTCTATTTTCTGAAAAAATATATAAACCTAAATTCCAGATTAGTGGAAAATGGTGGTCCACTTGAGATGATCTTACCCATGTACAAACATATTTCTTTTACCGGGTAAGGTGCTGTAGCAACAGGTTCACAGTAAAGCACTCTAAAAAACAAAGTTGAAATAGAGGCTACTATTAGCAGTTTTGTTGTATATTTTAAAAACAATTAGTGAAACTAATAGTTCTTTGAAGAAGTGTAAAAATTTCCATAAAGAGATAGATAAATATCTATAATTAAAAAAATTTATTTGAAATACGAATTTAATTTTAAAGCCAGTTTTGATATAAGTTACTTTAGAATCAACTGCTTTTTTTAATTTCCCCCCGGGGGAAGGGAGTGAAAAATAAAAGTGTTTTTAATTTGAAAAAACATAAGACCTAAAAAAATTTTTTATAAAGTTTAGAACGTAAAATTCTACATAAATGATTTACAACTTTTTTCCTAAAATTAAGTTAACTCAGATTGGGTAGCTAGAAGCTGGGGATGATAACAGCAACTTTAAAAAATAATAATTATTGGAAAATTAAAAAATCTAGTTTTTAAATTTTTTATATTATCAACTTTAATTCTAGAAAAAAAAAAATCTTCAGAATTAAAGTTGAAAATTTAAAATAAAAATTTTAAAAAAAAAAAAATTATGAGGTTTTTTAATTTTCAATAATTTATAATTTTAGTTGTTTTATCAAATTTACCCTATATCAGTTAATTTAAATTTTAGGAAAAAGTTATTAATTATTTTATAAAGTTTACGTTCTCAACTTCTTTTAAAATTTTTTTCTGGGATTCCTTTCCTTTAAGTAACCTAATTTTTTACTTCTCAGGGGTCAAAAAAATTACATTTAGCTTTAGTTCTTCCAAAGTACTTATGTTAAAATTCAGATAACCTCATTCGTTTTTGTTTTTCTTATTTGGAAAAAATAGAAGAAGTAGCTATAACCCAGGTATAGAAACAATACTTCAAATAGCGCCTAATTTAGTATACTGAGTATCAGCGTACTCGCAACGTATTTTTTAGATTTTTTTTTATTTATAGACCGGTCAGGCTGCTGTTCATTTATTGATATGCTATAAAGGATGACTGTGATTTATTGACTGGAAAATATACCTTAAAAGTGCAAAAAATAGCCATCTTGAAAACTCCTATTTTTTTAACAAAGCGAAGGTCGAGCTTGGTTCTTAAGACGACAGACAGACAAACCTATATATGTGCCAATAATTTCTCGTCATATTTTTTAAATCAAATTTTGTTTAGTTTAGAAAACATACTGAGAATAAATAGTTGAAAGATGGCTATTTTTGCACATATATTCATTGTTTAAAGGGGCATACTGGATACAATTTCTTCTTTTTTTGTTCGATTGGGTGACGGTCTAATACGTCCTCACATTTCTGAAGGTTTATTTTGGACAAAATATAATTTACGGGTTTCAAATTTTCCATAAAGCAGTATTTCTGTACAAGCATTATTCAAAAAATGCCTTCAATTTTTTTTTTTTTTACAGTAAACGTCATACGGTGTTAGGAATATTTTTTTCTGCTTAAACTAAATACCATTTTTAATAAACGACGAAAAACGCAATTCTAAATTTTGGGGCTCACGATGATTTCCTTATTATAAACCCAAATTCGATCAGCCAAAACCCCTTTTATCCGTTTTATTTACTTTACTACCAAATTTTGCCCAACGAACTTTACCCTAAATATGCATTTCTTAATTGGTTTTACTAGGTTTCCTAACACAACTACATTTGTTAATTAATTTAGAATATTGGATTGTTTGAACCTTAAACCAAAGGAAATAAATCTGGTTTTGTATTTTATATTTTTAAGGTCCCGGAAAAAATTATTTTAATGATGTGCTTGTATGTCCGACTTTAATAAAATTAAAAATTATATGGTAAAAAACAATATTTCCATAAATTTTTAGTTACTTTCTTGTATTTTGTGCTTAAGATTTTTCTGTTATAAAGTCGGAAAACAATAAATACAATAATAAATATGTGTATCATAAACAAATGATTTATGAAAAACCACAAACAAAATAAAGCTTATATATTATTACAATTCTGAGAGGCATTTTCGGAGCTTAAAATTGTAAAAGCAACAAAAGTGTTTAGTTTTATATTGGATTTATTTTTCTTTTGTCCACTGTATACTTAAAAGACCCCAATCTTGATAAGGGATGCAGCAACGGGTAACACTCTCATAGGCAATGGGATAAAGAAATGACTAAAACAACCTTTTTTAAACAAATTTACTTGAATATATTGCAAAATTGTTGTCACTAAGTGATAAGAGAACATAACAAAAATGTTGTATTGTGTTTCAATATAATAATAAACAATTAGAATAGCCAATAAAATATTGATTAGTTTAGTCACTGACCCAAAATTGTAATGCAATAAAAAAAGAAAAAAAGAAAAACAAACCTCTTTTAAAAAGGAGCAATAGGTTTTGTTTCAATGATCATTTTGGATAAATGTGTTATAATTTTTCTTTCCATGGTTGACACTCTTTTTTAAACGTTGCCACTATTATTTAGTTAATTTATCCAAACAACAAAATCTAATTTTATACTTTGTGCGCAATTATGTTCAGTACCTAATAGGGGCAATCCGAAAAGACGGCATAAAATTGGTACAAAAATACGTCCATTTTTTAGACCTTTAACTTTTAAAAGAAAAAATTAAAAATATTTTTATTAAGCTTTTTTAGTGTACATGTACAGGGTTATTTATATTAAACTTCCATGTACTTTTAAAAAAATTTAATAAAAGCCATTTCGTGTATTTTCGTAGAATTCAATAATCTAATCAGAAAAACATTTGAAACAAAAACAAAGAGTTATTTGAGGATTGTTTTTTAAAAGGAATACCCTGTATATTTTTATCCTAACAGATAGAATTTTCACGGGAAATTTCCCTTGTATAGGGTTGCTGGGTTTATTTCCTGCGGTTCTGCTGTAATTGTCTAAAAACTGCAGGTTTTTTTTAGGTCTGAGTCTTATTTGTCAAAGTCAAGAATTTTAAAAGTACGTTTATTTCTTTGAAGTAGTTTATAATAAGGTTTTATGAGATGAACGGCTTCAAATTATATTATATGCCAAAAATGATATAATATATCTATTTCTAAACCAAGCAGCAAAATTGCAATAAACGGAAAAAATTAAAATACAATACAAGGTATATAATATGGTGGTAATAGGAACACACAAAAAATTATAATATTACTAATAATTAAATGTTCTATATGACCCCCGTTATTTTCAAACATGATCTATAACCCATCCTTAGCCTTTCTAAGCTTGCCGATATTATTTGCAGGGTTCTTGGTTAAGACGATTAATTTCATTTAAAATTTTTTCTCTCATTTTTTCCCCGTGTTTGTGTTCCCATTTTGGTAAACGACATTTTTCAAGTGACCCATAGAAAAGTTCCAAAATGTAATATCTGGACTATTAGGTGGCCATCTAATAGTGCCATAACGTCCAATCCACTGATTGTACGGCGATTGAGATACTGCACAACTTGACGAACAGCATGGGGGGCCTCAGTCTTGTTTTCCAATTATCTTGCTATACGTTTCAAAGTACAATTTCTTCTAAAATGTCTTACTATCGTTTTCAAGAAGATTGAGATACATTTCTCCAGTTAAGGATACCTCCCAGAATGCCCCGACAATTCTATGGTTAACACCTCCCTTGGTATTTAATCTCTTAAATTTCCTGGTATTTGTGCCACTGTGCACGTCGGTTAAATATTCCCGATGTAGTGAACGTATTCATCCGTCAAAAATCAAATGAAATGAAATTGGATTTTTATTTTTGTTCGGGATTAAAATTTGGGAAAAAAATTGAAAGCAAGTTTTTTTTTACGTATTAAATGACTAGAAAAACTTTTGGAAGATACCTAAAATATTTAATTTTTGAACCGTTGCATGGTTTACTCTACTTCCCGGGCCTCCCCCAAGTCTCAACTGGCGTAATTGACTTCATGGGATACAAAGTAAAATAGTTTAGAATAGCTCGATCCCTTTTTTTTATTGTAGTCTTTTTAATTGAACGAATTTGTTTCTTCGAATAAGTCCTTTTTTTAAAATCTTTTTTTGAAAAAGGGGGAAATTTGAAACTTTCTTCGTTGTGTTTCCTTGCCGTTTTCTCCACATTTATAATAGGTTATAATTTGAAGCCGCTTTTTTGAAAACCTAAACTACTCAAAAAGTAATAAACGTATTTTTAAAATAAATTCCTGACTTTGACAAAAATAAGCACCTGTGACCTGTGGCAGCCAGGTTTTCAGGTGAAACTATCCCCAAAAAATTTTCTTCCCCGTTTTGAAATTCACAGAACCGCAGGAAATAAACTCAACAACCTCTATTTTCCAAAATTTCCCCGTAAAAATTTCTTTTTAAAAAATTGAGATTTTAAAAAAAAAAAAACAAAATGGCTATATTCGTTTTCAAAAAGTACAGGGAAGTTTAAAAATAAAAACCTGTCCTGTTCTTTTTAAAAAAAAAATAACCATTTCCCGAAATTTATAAAAATAATGTGTTGCTATGAAAAAATATTTTATAAAAGAATCTATTAGGTTGTCCTTTACTTTGTAACCGTACATTTTTATATAAATTGTAATAAAACTAAAATTCACTTTGTTATTCTGTCACATATTTTATTTTTATTTTTAGCGCCAAAAAGAAAAATAAAATCTGTCACAGAATAATAAAGTACATTTTAGTTTTATTACATTTTGCGTAAATTATTTATTGAAATATTTTACGCCACTTTTAGTTAAGGGATCTTTAAAAATATAAAGTTTTTTGGAAACCATATTACTTTATAAAATTTTCTGTCTTGTTAGCCCTAAAATTTGGACAAAAAATGTTAATAATTACCATATTTCTTAAGCTTTGTAACTTTATATTTACGGAAAAAAACCGTTTTGTTATTTTTAAAATTGCAAGCTTTTGCATAGTTTGCACGAATAAATATCTTTTTGTGCTTTTATGTTTAGAGAAACTGACACCAAGCACTCAGGACATCGAGTAAACACTCATTTCGAATTTCCTATTATAATTTAGGACATTAAAAGCCTAAACCTAAAAACAACCCAAAAACTACGCTTTGTTCATATTTTTGTTTATTTTAAAATTAACTTTTGTTCATTTGAAACCTGATCAATCAAACGTATTTTAAAATATAAAACATAAATGGAGTTACAATTTATTTATTTCGAACAAAAATACATGTAATATAATTCTGGTAATTTTAAACCAGCTGTTGTTTTTTAAAACATTTTGCAATTACAAAATTTAAACAAATATAGATTTTAAAATATTACTATAAATAAAAACATTGTTGCAACTTATACAGTGCGAGTCTCCTACTTGTAGTAAATTTAAAAATCTTAAAACTAGTTATTTTTTGAAAAAATACTTGGCCCGTCGGCGTCGATTAGTATTTTAAGCTGCGCTCTTTTTTATGAAAAAATAGTTATACAGTATGTTCCAAATTGGAGATACGATGTTATTAATGACTTTTTAAAATCGGATTCTAAATATTTTTAACAGTATTTGTAAAGCGCATCTTAAATTATACTAAAGGCTGGCTTATGCAGACAACTTTAAATTTAATTTAACTTTAATTTACTTTAGTGTAAGATCATTGCACACCAATATACAGGGTGTCCCAGAAGTAATGGGACACAGAGCAACAACAAATTCCTTAGGTCGAAATAATGCAATTAACGCAAACTTGCCTTATCCCAAAGTTGATAATAACTAAGATACAAAGTGTCAAACTTTTTTTCGTTTTTTCGTAATAATTTCTTTACTAAATGACGTAGCGGTACAAAATTGGGGATTTGGGGGTTTTTTGAGGCGAGAAATATAAATTCGTCCATGCTTTTGATGTTGCTAGTAGAGGGCGCCAGCTATGGCCTACCTCATTGTTTTAGATGGCATAACTTTTTTTAAGCTTACTATATTGACCTGTTTATTAAAAAGAAGTTACTATTATTCCCGCTCCGTCAAAAATGTTAATAAGGCCTTGGGAGCATTTTTCGGGAAAAATTTTAAAAGGACCCCGCATTTTTCCTTTGAAAAATGGTTTTGGGCCCAGTTTTTTCAAACTTTTCAAAATAGTTTTCAACACCCCTATCAAAAGTCTTTAGGGGCAAAAACAAAACTCTAACCCTCCAAATCAGCCTTAGTCACTGGGTTGAAGACTGTTGAGGTAATTGGGGTTAGGGGTTTCAGTTTGTGCCCGTGGAGCTTTACACCGTGATATCACATTTAGGAAAAGTGCTGGGTCCTTTAAACTTGGTTTATCTCGAAAACACTTGCTCCTAGAGACCTAAATGAGGTATACATTTTTGACGCAGCAAAAATAATAGTAACTTCTTTTTTAATAAACAGGTCAATATAGTAAGCCTAAAAAAAGATATGCCATCTAAAACAAGTGCGGTAGCTGGCGCCCTCTACTAGCATCATCAAAAGCATGAACGAATTTAAATTTCTCGCCTCAAAAAACCCCTCATATCCCAATTTTGTACCCCTATGTCATTTAGATAAGAAATTATTACGAAAAAACAAAAACAAAATTAAAAGTTTGACACCCTGAATCTAAGGAATCTGCTGTTGCTTGTGTCCCATTACTTCTGGGACACCCTGTATAAGCGCATTAATACACACTTTAAAAAAACTTTAACTTTAACTTTTATTTAAGAAGTTGGCCAACTTTATAAAGTTAAATAAAATAATAATAAATATGAGCATGCGCGAGCAGTGTAACCAAACTTAAAATTCGCCCAGACCGAGCTGTCAACTTTAACCATCAACCCGATTTACGTAACGGACAATACAGATATCTTTATTAATTATTTTATTTATTAAATTATAACAAATTAAGCACAAAAAACAGTCAAAACATAAAAAATGGTTTAATAATTAATACCAACCCAACAAATTTTTTGTGTTTCTGCGCTTGCATAAGGTAAATGTAAATATTCTCTATAAATTGTCTAGAAATTCTTAAAGTTAAAATAAATTTAAATAAAAGTTAAATCAGATTTAAAGTTGTCTGCATAAACCAGCCTTAAACCTGCCCAATTTTTTTTTTTTCGCGTCAGATATTAAATAAGAAAATTTTGCCTAAAAAATATACATTTAATTCATTTAACTTCTTGCCCAAATGTTCGAAATTCAAAAAAAATCAAAACTTTTTTGTGACACAAAAATCACACCGATAACGCAAAATTTTATTAAAAACAATGACTTTTTTGTTGTCGGTATTCTAAATGATCGTAACAGGATAACAACTGTCAAATTTGACGTTTAGGATGCCGGTATCAAAGATTTTAATAAGACTTTTTGGATGTAAGAAGTGGCAGCCATGTTTTTGCTGGAAACCTTCAGAAAGATGTATATAACAAGATTCAAAATATGTTCCCTCTGAAAAAGGTCCGGAACATGTGCTCAAGAAAAAATTAAGAAAAATAGAAATAAGTTTTTTTTTAACCTAAATCCCCATAAGATTATAAATGTTGGTCGTAAAAAAAGGTTGTAGAAAAATAAAAATTTCATAACTTAATTTTTTTGGAGGATAAAAGATTAGTAGTTATAAATATATTGTTTTTGTTTACAGATTCGCCGTAAACGCCGGTCAACCATGGCAGCCTGTATCTTTGCAACCAATCGAACGATTGACGATTTTGATGTATTAAAGAAAGCATCTTTACAAATACTTTTAAACCCTACTTTTAGTATTTTTTTAGAGTAAATTTGTAGAGATAGTGAATTTGTTTAAGGGCAAACGTTTCTTTTATTACTTGAAACAGTTGTAAAGGTCGTTTAAATTATACAAATTTTAAAACAAAATATTTGAAAGTTTGAGATTTCTAGTATATGTAAAAAATGCATTATTCAAGTTTTCTATTATGAACTTAATTTGAAAAATTGTCAATTTTCTTTCAAACTATAATATATTTTAATGTATTATGCAAAATATGAAGCTTTTTAGAAAAATTTAAAGGAAAAAAATCACGCAAAAAACAACGCTTTTTTTACATATTGCCTTTTTGCAAGAAGCGTAATCTATTTTGCGATTTCTAGCTAATCCTTTATTGATAATTTAATAAAAAAACTTTTTTCTTTCTACATTTTTTTTCTACGGGTAATACTTACAAAGTTATAAGTTATAAGCAATTAAAAAAAAAACAGATTTTTTTTTATAACGTGTATATTTAACAAATGTTTCGGATCTTTCTGAGAGCTGAATATAGAATTTTTTTTGTTATGTTAAAATATTAAGATTGTTATGTTTGTTGTATTCAATTAAAATCATCAAAATAGAACGTATAAAATATTTTTGGAAATTCTAATGCGCAAATCATGGCCAACTAAAAAAATAACACATTAAATTTTCATATTTGTGAGGTTTTTGACATCTCATAATAATAAGGTGGCAATATTTATATATCGTTATAATGGCAAAAAATAGGGCAATCTAATGACATGATAAAATACATGGTGTCCCATTTAAAAAATCATTATATCTGGTCGTATCTCAAAAACAGTAGCTCTGAAAAAAGTGGTGCCCGCCGCTAAATTATACGCAAAAAGTTCTATAAGAGTGTTTTTTAACCTTTTTAATAGGTAATCAGGAAGCTGAGATACGAGGTATTTTCTAAAAGTGTAAATTTTCAATTTCATCCTGTAGCTTAAAAACAAAGAGGGCTAAAAAATTCTGATTTGGGCATCTTTCGTGTCTCGAAAAGGTAGCCCAGGTTTGCGTAAACGGCAACCTTGTATCTCCCATAGCAACGGAAAACCCCATAATAACAACGAAAATTGGACACCCTGTACTATAACTTTACCCGACGCCGACGTTGTTTGACTTCGCGGATCTGACGAAAAGCGGCGTTTCTACGTGACAAAAGCCGTCTATCAAATGTAAATAATTTGTTAAATTATAAATATTTAAATGCTTTTAAAATTATATTTGCACATTTTTTTAACTAATTTATATTAAAATGGAACGATAATTTGCTTATATTTAATTAATTTATTTATCTTGATAGCCTACAAATAGTTTTTGCAATAAAATTAAATTTTAATTAATTACACTAGTAAATGCAATTTTGGAGTAAACATATAAAGGCAGCCAAACTGGAAACATAATATTTTAATTGTATTTTGGTGTAAAAAGTGTGTAATTTTACCGAATATTTTAGGAAATTAATGGGAAAATAGCAGTTAAAATGGATTTATTTTAGGAGCGCTTTTTTATCAAAAATATTTTATTTTTAAAAATGAGCATGTAACATATTACCACAATTATTAAAACACATTGCTTTAGGCATTTTTCACATAAATATTTAGATGTACATTAACTTAATTTGCTTTGCTCATATTTTTCTTTATTTTAGTATTTCACATTGAACCAGAAAGTTGTTGGATGTATGAGGTAGCAGAAACGTTTTTGCTCAAAACCCTTTAAAAAATGTGTATAATAACGTCCAATGTGTGGAAGAGTCCACGAAGACTAAGGCCTAACGTACCATGGGTGCCAAAAGTTTTGTAAGAGGAAGTTTATTTCACGAGACTTAAATATTTGGAGATTTAAAGAAAAAGGAAAAACTTCTGCGGGTAGCAGGTTCCATAGTCTAGGACACTCTGTAATAAAAAAACAAACAAAGTGGGAAGTACGAGGCCTCTCAAGTTGGACTGTAACAGGATGCATAAAAGTGGCACTACGTGTTGAGTTGGGTATACTGGCCAACTCATCGGAGCAAAAGATGTGTAAATAACTATAGAAGAGTGACAGATCCCCTACAGCTCGTCGGTGGGCAAGAGAAGGAAGGTTTTCTGTAAGTGTGGAATCATTAATAAGACGAATATCTCTTCTTTGAATGGACCAGAATGTCAAGTGTTGTAGGAGACGCCATTCCCCTGAAGAACAATATTCTAAAGAGGGCCTGATCTGGGATACATACAGAGTATACGTATTACTTTCTGGCTCAAAAAGAAATCGAGGCTTTTTTAAGCTGATGAGGCTGTAGATTTAATGTGTATGTTCCAGTTAGGATTATTCTGAAAAGTAACAGCCATAAGATTAAATGATTCTTTGTTCTGCAAACCTTGGCCGCTTATATGTAACGGATGAGCATTAGCAGACTTTTTTCGCGGCAGCAATCATGAATGTGTTTTGAAGGCATAAAACTGAACAAGATTTTTGGCGCCTCAATCCAAGATTAGTTTGAGGTCCTATAAAAAAGATATCTGCTTTGACCTGCGCTTGTTTTCCAAATCAGAGTTACAGGGTGGCTTAGGAAAACTATGAGTTAGGTTGATTGTAGAAGAAAGAATTATGTAAAGAAAAAACAGAGTTGGCTGGTACTGAGCTCTGGGGCACCCCAGCATTAATTTGGTAAAAGCTGAAAGAATAACCATCTACAGTAACTGATATACGTTGATTAAAAAGGAAAATGGAGAGTCAAGACCAAAGCTTAGGTGGAAAACCGTAGAAAGGAATTTTGTTAAGAAACCCATCATGCCAGACCCGATCAAAAGCTTTGGATATGCCAGAAGCAACGATCTGGGATTCACCAAGAAAGTCAAGGGACAGTTGTGTGAGACAAAGGAAAGAATATAAGCTATGAATCCTTTGTTATGAAAACCGGTGCTTTTATCTTCTATGGCACGATGCAACCTTAGAAAAATGTATGTCAAATCACGGAAGACAATCTCTCAATGATTTGCTCATTCTCTCCTGCTTTAGATAACACGTGATAAATATGGAAGCGTCTGAATGCAGTAGATTTTGTCACGAGTAGGTGGGACAATATCTCCTGTTTCTTGGCGTCATCGTGTCAATGGTGTTTGTTTCAGTTTGTAGCTTAGCAACGCCATCTCTGCTCATGGTTAGTTCCGGTTAGTAGTAATTTCGCAAAAATATCTGCATTTTGCTTGAAATTGGAGGCATTTCAAATATTTGCATAAAAAAATTGTTGAGTAAAAGAATTTTAACTGGCTATGATTTTTAAAAAAACATAGACAATTTTGCGAAATTTAGGATTTGACGATAAAATTTTTCCAAAGTTACGCAAAAAAACAAATAGAGGATTTGCTTTTAAAAGTTCCATTTTTTTAGGAGCACCCAATAAAATCAAATTTTTCACAAATTACATACATTCTTCTAAGGTAGCGTCATGCCATACGAGACAATGTCAATACGCTGTCCGAAATTTGTTTAAACAAATTTATAAAAATTGTGTCCAATCGTTTTATAAGTGAAATATAAATAAAAATAAAAATTTATTTTTACAAAAACCATAAGTAAGAAGTTAATATTTGCTATTGTTTATAGATTCTTCGTTAACGCTTGCCAACTATGACAACAATCGACCGATTGACATATCAAAAGAAGCATCTTTCCAAATACTTTCAAATCACATATTTTGTTCCATTTTTACAAAAGATTGTTCGTATCTTTGAACAATTTGTGAGGGCACTCAAATGATCCGATTTTTATTTTTAAAAAATGTTTTAAAAAAGTGTATAAAAAAATCCCATAATCTTATCTTTACCCCATTTGCACAATTGTTTATTTTTTGAAACAAAATGGAAATGCAAAATTATTGCGCTAAAACTTTCGGACTAATTTTAATGAAATTATGCACGATGTTGCATAAAAAAAAATTAAGCTTTTTTTGGAACGAAAATAGAGGTTCCTCAGATATCTAAAGAATACAAAAAATAATGCGGAAAACTTCATTTTTTTGTTTATTTCTGTATTGTAAGAAACTGAATGCTATTTTGCACACCTATTCTGTCTTGTAGGAAATTTAATTACTAAACTTTTCTTTCTGCAATTTTTTTACGACCAATACTTGCCAGTTATAAGTAATTAAAGTAAAAAAATATTTTTTTTTACATTTTTCATATTTTGTTTATTTAACAAATTTTCGGTCCTTTCTGAGAGAAAGCATATCTTGATTCTTGTTAAATGCATTTTTTTAAAAACAAAAACCACCTCGTACAATAAACCAAAAACAGATAAGACTTAGTCTAAATTGATTGTTCTTATTCATGTACCAAAATCCCCCATTTTCTTTTTAAATGGATTACCTAAAAACTTTTAGGGGATATTGTAAAACTTTCCCCAGTGTTAAGTGCTTTTTCTTATTAAAATATTCCCAAAGTGCTAGGAAAAAAGATTCATATAATTTTTTTCAAGATTAGATCTAGGAATTTTTTTTAAGATATAATAAAAAAATATATTTACAAAACTCCCACCAAAATGTGAATTTTACACGACATGGAATCCGCAACAATACACTTTATCCAATTTATTTGGCATGTCTGTCTGATATGTACAGGGTTCCCCATAATAGACTACCCATTTTAATTGCTCAGTAAAATTGTTAAAACTTAATAAAACAAACATTTTATTACACTTAGTTACGATTCACTCTTTGGGATTTACTATAACATCATACGACGTATCCAAACTTGTAAAAAGCACGTCTTTTAAATAAGTGCCACTAACTTCAATGCACATTTCAAGATTTGACAAGAAATGATTCATGACACGATGAAGGAAAACCTGATCTATTCAACGGACCTCTTCAGGAATTCAAACTTTAAGATCTTAGATGTTTTCTGGACGAGTTGCAAAAACCTTTGACTTTAAATAGCCCCACAGAAAAAAGTCTGGTGCAGTTAATTCCAGGGACCTTAGAGATAATTTAAATATCCCAATAGTGAAATGAGTTGGCCATTAAACACTTCTCGCAGAACTCTTTTAGAGTTTTTAGCGGTATGTACAGGGTCTTTGATTATATTTACGTGGCTTCTGGAGCCTTTATTTTTAAAGACAGAAAAAAATGTGTTATATAAAAGTTGTAGGTTTTTTTCCACATTATCTTTTGGAATAATCAGTAAAAAAATATCGCAATAAAAAAATGGAAAAAGATAGGCAACTTTAACTTTTTTAAATGGAACACCCTGTATATTATGCGCTACAATAAAATATCTTTTTTTCTGATTTCAAATATATATACATTAATGATATTTGGATAAACCATTTTTGAGATATTTAAGCCTAAAATATAAATAAATTGAAAAAACAATCATATTAGTATCAAGAAAGCTATGAAAACAATAAAATTGTTTTAATAAATTTGACGTATTGATATTGTAAAAAGTTAAAATTTATCATTTTAACTAATAAAAGTGTTTGTATTGCTTTTTCGTCGATGGGCTATTCAGAAGAACAAAAAATCTCTATTATGCGTCTTTTTTATGGTAACAATAATAATGTGACGACAGTGCAAAGGAAATATTACTTATTATATCCTTAACAAGGGGTACCTCTATAGATACTATTAAATACATAGTAAGAAAGTTTATTGAACGAAAAAGCTTTTAAATGAAGAAAATGACTGCAGCACGACATGAAAACAAGGTTTTGGATATCCTCGTTTTTTCAGGATAATTATTATACTTTTTCTATTGGACTTGCACTAAATACTTTTAATAATTTTAGAAAATCCTGAAATATCAATCTCGGATGCGGCATCTGAACTAAATAAAACAGATTATAAAATTTATTTAACCTTAAAATTTTACAATTTTATCCTTATAAATTTATGTCCGTTCAGAACATCCCTGAACAAAACATGCAGGACCGACCTAAGTATGCATTGGAAATAGCTAGGTTTATGCAGCAGGATCCCAAGTTTTTAAATAAAATTATGTTCTCCCACAAGTCTTCCTTCACTTTAGCAGAAATGTTTAATCACAAAAATAAACATTATGGGTCCAGAGAAAACCCTGACCAAATTCAGCAACATAACAATTCTATTGTTTCCATGGCTTTCTTGATACTAATATAAAACTTTATTGTAATTTATTAATAATTTAACCAAAAATATTTTAAAAATGGTTCATCCAAATATCATCGATGTATATATATTTGAAATCAGAAAAAAAAATCTTTCGTTGTAACGCATAATATAAAGGGTGTTTTATTTAAAAAAGTTGCAGTTGCCTATATTTCTCCATTTTTTTATTGCGATATTTTTTTACTGATAATGTCAAAAGTTAATATGGAAAAAATCCTACAATTTTTATATATAACATTTTTTTCTGTCTTTAAAAATAAAAGCCCTAGAAGCCACGTAAATATAATCAAAGACCCTGTACTGTGGCTTCATCTTCTATTAAATTAGTCTTTATGTTTTTACGCAAAAAACTCGTTGTTGAACTGAATGATCCATGAGAATTAAAACTAAACATTAAATTATGTGTTTAAACCTAATGATACTTTATTAGAAAAATGACCTTTTACGAAAAATAATTTTTCCTAGTTTTGTGTCAGGTGCCTACTCGATTAGAAATATGCTGATTCAAATCCCAAAGGCCATAGAAGATTATAATATAAAAAAACGTACTGACTTATCTCACATAGAATCTTACATGATTATAATTTTATCAAATTTTATGCATTTTTTCATATTATGTATCACTTGAAGGTTAAAAGTGGTGACATATTGCAATGCTCACAAAATATTGCTTGTGGGAATATAAACTATGTATTTGGTTAACATTCATTCAAGTTTTTGATACAATTTATTGTCAAGAAAATTTTACTTCTCTAGCCAGGTTATGGAAAAATAAAGCGACATTTTGTGTTGGATTATTTTATGTTTTGGGGTTGAAATCGTTTGTTATTTCTTCATTTTTGTCTGTTCTGTGGCATTGTGGCAATATGAGTAATGTATTATAAATATTTTATTATTAAAATTAATAAATAAATAGGCGATCCGACTTCTTTGTCTGTCTAGGAAGCCATTTGCCCTTGACGAGGCGGAAAACAGTTAGCCCGGGAGGCCACCGCAAAAAGCTGGCCAATAAGAGATACTCATGAAACATTTTTTTTTATTACTATGAACTAAAGTCAACTTAAAGCCGCACTGGTACCTTAGCTCAGCGGGTTCAAATTGCTTTTTTTTACCTAGGAAAAATAATATAACTCGAAAACTATAGATTTTAGGGAAAAAAGTGAATAATCAAAGTTACTGGTTCAATAAAACTACGTAATTTTTCTTGGATAAATTTTTTTGTGGCTCCTTTAGTTTTGAGATATTAACGATTTAAATTTAAAATAAAAACGCAAATATCTCAAAAACTAAAAGTGCTACGAAAAAATGCCTAAAACAAAAAATGTCTTTAACTTCTATTAAAAAGCTTATTTACACATTTTAAATAAAATTAGTAATAAAGGAGATATTGGCAAAAAATTTCGCTAATAATAATAATATTTTTTTGGTACAAGTAAGTATACCAACTCCGATCCATCAAAAAAATTAATTCAAAATATTCTATTAATTGAATGAAACAAACTAATACACGACATGTCTGCCTCAAGGCAATGAGGAGAACATGGTGGCACGGATATTTTATTAAATTTTTTTTTGGTCCAATAACTGTACCCATTTCGATCCAGCTTTTTTGCAGTGGCCTTCCGGACAAACTGTTCAGCATAAACGGTGGAGAGGGCAATAGTTGACTATGGCACAGATACACTTTTCGGCATAACAGCATATCCAGGCTCTCGAACGAGCTTATTTTTCGCTCAAACAATTTAATTATACGGTTAGTTATATGGTGTATAAATAGGTGTAAATACAATCATGTAAATATTACCGAGTAGTGAAGTTAGTCTAATGGATTATACTTAAAACCAACGTGCTTCTGATTGTGTATTTTTAAAATATCTCATCTTTTTGAACCAGAAATCCATAGATACAAAACTCTCTGTAAAAATAGAAATACTACAGGGAGTACTAAGTTCATGGTTTGTTATCAGTAATTTGGTACATAAATAAAGTAAAATTTTCCAAAGAGCACTGAATTGGGCCGAATTTATGCTTTCCTCGTATTAAACAAAATATGGTGTATAAATAAGTGTAAGTACAATCATGTAAATATAATCGAGTAGTGAAGTTAGTCTAATGGCATATAGTTAAAATTAACGTGATCCTGATTGTGTTTTTTAGAAATATCTCATCTTTCTGAACCAGAAATCCATAGATACAAAACTCTCTTTAAATATAGAAAATGACTACAGGGGGCACTAAGTTCATGGTTTGTAATCAGTATTTTGGTACATAAAAAAGTAATTTTTTTCAAAGAGGACTGAACAGGGCCAAATTTATGCTTCTCTGGTATTAAACAAAAATTAAAATAGCCACCACGTGTATTTTCTTCATATAATATGTAAGAATAGTTATGGTAATAATTTGAAATACAACAAAAGAGATACGATATCAATTTTACATTTTTTATTGAGACGATTTAATATTAAGGATTTCGTATTCATTTTTTGTAACAATTTTTTTTTCATGGAATATTTAATATTTATTAAAGCTGTATTTTGGCAGTTCAGGTTTTTATGTTACCTTTTCTTATTTTTTGATTTAAATTGCAAATTTCTTATATTAATTATATAAATTTAATCGTTATTACAGGAATCCTTTTTTTAACGTATCTAAAATAAAGAGATCCTTACAAAAGCGAACCATTAAATAAGGTGTACCATTTAAAAAATGTTAATTTTATGTCGTATCTCTCTGATATTAATTTAAAGTCATAGGTATTAAATATACTATGGGAAAAAATACACAAGATGTCTAGTTCACTTTTTTTTAATTTAAGAAAGCTAAATATATGATCCTAATTCTCGTTGACCTGGTCAACTAATGAAAGAAACCTGGTAACACTACTAACAGAATAATGCATAATCACTTCGGCATAACCTAACTTTTTCCAACTTCGAAGATCTTACACACTGTAAATAATATTAATAATTTTAAAAGATCTTAACATTATTTAGACTTATGTATATATTTTTACTTACTATATCATGCTGACTTAACTTACCTTCTGTAAAACTTTATACGAGGACACAGATGATCCAAACTTATAACCAAAACACTCTAATTCATATTTTAAATGCTAATAGGCATAATAATAAAACCCATAAAAGATTAAACCACACACATTTACTTCTTTTAGGGTTAGTAAACAAAATAAATGTATAGTTCATGCAAAACGCATGCGATATAAATGGTGCTTGATACCTTTTCTGACATAATGTAGTATGAAAATATCCAACTTGCTATAAGACTTTTTTATTTATTTATTGGCGGAGATGCAAGTAGACAGCACCATAATTTTGTAAAAATAGCCAATAACAACATGATTAATACTTAAAATATGTATCGTTTATAAAATTATAAATAGTTTTAAGCAAATATTATCCTGAGCAATGTTTTCGTGTGTCCCATAGTATCCGAATATATATTTTAAATCTTGGGACACCCCATGAACCAACCAACGTGACGTAGATGTCTTAAGGGAAACCAGAGAAAGTTTGTTAATACAGGGCTTGGTTTTTGGGTATAAAGTGATCAGAAAGCTCTCTCCAGGCAACAGGTACTACAGTTTAGAAGTTGGACTGTATGGCAATGTTTAAGAGTGGTACTTCGTGTTGCCGAATGAGTTTCTATGAAAGGAATTATATATTATTCTTTGAAACAAAAGCCGTAAAAGTACTGTCATTGTTTCACTGGTCGGTGGGCTGAAAGAGCAAATTTTTCTTGTGATTGTGGGATCATTAATAAGGCAAACGGATATTCTTTCGTTGAAATCAAGATCACCAAGGATTGTGGAAGACGCCATTTTTAAGATACAGGTACAGTATTTTAAGCAAAATATGATTTGGAATACATACATAGTATGTAGAATAGAGTTGTGTTTATGTTAGTTACGGTCCCTGTTAAAAGAAACGCACACAAGAGTAATTGACTCCTTATTCCGCAGAACTTGGCCCTTCCTAAGTAAGGGATAAATTTTGGCAGTCTATCTTTGTGACAAAAACTGGCTTAAGAGACTGATTATTGCATTAAAGGGTACGATCATAAGCAAAACAACAATAATCGTGAAAGAAAAAAGATAATTGATGTAAAAGGCATATACCTGCTATAGGCAGCAAATATCGGTCAAGCGAACAAGCTTGCGAGAGAGAAAGAATAATAACAGTATAACCTTTCTCTCTTACTCCACGTACTTAATTGGTTGGTGGAAGGAGTATGTACCCCGCCCAAAAATTAGCATGCAGAGCATTGTATATATCCTCCCCGCCGACTAATCAGGTACGTGGAGCGAGAGAGAAATATTAAACTGCTATTTTTCTTGCTTGTTCGCACGGCCTGTCTCTATAGAAATATGCTCGAAGGGAAATAGAGTCAATGCCAACAGTAAGCCCTGAGAAAACTCCGCATTAATTTGGTGAAATCTAGAAGGGTGAAAGTCTACAGAAACATAAATACCGTAATTAGTAGTAATAATAGAATCGTATAGAAGGAAAGTTTGTTAAGAAGCGCATTAAGGCAAACCTGGTAAAAAAATATAATACGGTAAGGGCAACGCTCAGGAATTCGTTAATTAACCTTAGAAACCTGGAGTATGTTAAGAATGACGATCTATGATTCATCAAGAACTCAAAGAACTTGTTACAGTTATATTTAACAAATAAGAGCAAATCTGATGTTGATTTTTTGTGACGAAATTCATACTGTGTGTTATGCATAATTTTGTGATTTTTCAAATTTAAGAATCTATTACCCTGCAAACAACCAAAAGAAGAAATTTAGGTTTATAATTATAACGAAGACTTTTAAATTTCTTGGAGATAGGATCCACACAAGCGGCTATCCGAGAAAACTATCTTGTTATAAGAAATCTAAAAAAGGGTGCGGGGTTAGGTGTATGTAAAGCAGTACATTTTTTATAACGAATGTTGGTATGACGTCTATCTTAGAAGATTTATTATGGTATTAAGGGTATTAAAGAAAAAAAAAAGGATCAAATCAATCTGTTTGACCGTTAATATGAGTTTGGATACTTTATAAAGAACAGAAGCAACTATAAGAGGAGAATTACTAGGCAAATCAAATGTATAATTAGCAGCAAATTAATTAACAAAGAGTATGGCTTTTTTTTCAAAAATAAAAATAATATCGTCTTTGTAGGTAAAGGGTGAAAACTTTTTTGTCAATTTTTGGGCTCAGAATTCTTCAAGGGGGGGTGAGGGTTAGATTCTTACAACAAGAGCTTTATCACAGATAAATCAATAACATTTATTGTATTCGGTAATTAAATATATTTTTTTATAATTAAAAAAAAAAAATTTTAGAAATGGAGCTGCCTACAAATGTATTTATCACATTTTCAATAAATTTGGTAAAAGTAAATTACTGTTTTAAAAATTTTAATATGTTTTAATTACCTTAAAAAAAACTTTAAAGCTTACTTTTAATTCGTATTATTATCTTCAAAAAATTTTAAACTAACAAGCGATTATTATAAACAACTCTAAGCAAGAAGCACAACAATGCGTAGTCATTGTTATGATGCACCATTTTTTAGGTTTAATTAAACTATAAATATTAATTTTAAAAAAAAAACAGCTATAGAAAAATATAGTGTTTTTATATTTTTAATAGTCTTTTATTTTTGCCATTTTTACCAAAACACCTACAATACTATAAGATTTACCAATCGATAAACACAAACAAAATAATTGAAAACAACGTATCTACAAACATATAAACATCCTATATAGTTCTACTTCATAAAAATCTTACCACAATTTTTATCTTAAGGCAGGATTACATTGCGCAAATTTTTCTCGCGCATAAAGTCTCGCGGTATATAAACCTCTCTAGACCCCTGAGTCAGGATGCGGAAGAATAATGCAGAGCAAAGGAACACTAAGTCGGTTTTAGTCCGCGTCGAAGATGTTGGGCTCTGCCTCCTTGCGCCGTATAGACTGGCATCGCGATAACCCAAGAGCAGTAAATTTAATTAAAAAATATATAAACTAATGCCCCGCATCTTTTTTGCGGCAACTGATGCGCAATCAGGTTTGCGCAATGTAATTCCGTCTTTAAGAAAAATGCACTAAGTACAACAAAAATATTAATTTACTGGTCAACATTTGACCTTCAATGATACACCGCACGAAACCAGGGTTTCCAATTTTTGGGTTCGCTGATTCCGAATCCTACCTAAACCGATGTCCATTACATCAGGTTCAAGGTCATTTGATGGTCAAACTGAGAAAACACAGGGGAAAAAATTGAAAAAAATTATATATGGGTTTTTGGAGTCCCTGAGTCCAAATTTGGGCTTACTTTGACCTTTAAGGTCAGTCAGAGTCATCGTAAGGTCATACTAAGGTTAAATATGTAAATGACCTTAAAAAAACGAAAGAAAATTGATCTATACATTTTTTGATTTGCTAGCTCCAAATCTGAAGACGGTCGACCTCTATGCCCTTAGTTTCAAGGTTATTTGAAGGTCTAGCTAAGAAAACACTATAAAAAAGAATAAACGCTCGCTAAGCCCGAATCCGTGCTTTGTTTACCTTCTGGGACGCTCAGACGCCACTCCCAGGTCATTTTAAGGTGATACTGAGAATAAATTATAACCTTTTAAAAATCAGAAGAAATTTATTTATAAATTTTTTGGTCTTCTAAGAAAGAATATGTAGTCGGTCGACCTCTATGACCGTGGTGGCCTTTAAGGTCAACCAGAGGACATTTCAAGTTTTACTGAGGTAAAATTTATAAATGACCTTAAAAAATCTAAGAAAATTTGTCTATTGGTTTACCTGGAAGAAAAGTCAAAAACGGAAAAAAATAAGAAACATTGAGTAAAAAGAGTAGCTAACAAATGGCTAATCTCTACCGCAAGAAATTAGTTGCAATGAAATAATATAAATACCGCAAAAAATACAGGCCTTGGCCTATGTGGGGCTAAGAGTTTGCAGGTTCAGGTTTAAACTTTGAGACCTAGTTATAAATTTATTTAGATTATTCTAAAATTAATAAAAAATGTAACCTTCAAGTGATCCTAGAATGACCTTAAAGTGGCGTCTTGGCGACCTTAAGGGTCAAACAAAGCACGGATTTGGGCTTAACGACCCCAAAAACCTTCATACATTTTTTCCAAATTTTTTTCGTGTTTTTACAGTTTGACCTTTAAATGACCTTAAAACTAAGAGCATAGAGGTCGACCGTCTTAAGATTTGGACTTAGCAAACCAAAAAACCCATAGGCCAGTTTCCTAGAATTTTTAAATGTCATTTATATATTTAACCTCAGTATGACCTAAAGATGCCCTTGAAGTGACCTTGGGATAACCTTTAAAGTCAAAGTAAGCCTGAAGTTTTACTTAGTGACACTAAAAACCCAAAATATATTTTTTTCCTTTTTTTTGCAGTTTCACTTTCAAATGAAATTAAGGGAATAAAGGTCGACCGTTTTCAAATTGGAAATAAGCAAACCAAAAAACTATAGACCAATTTTCTCAGATTTTTTCAAGATCATTTATATATTTAACCTCAGTATGACCTTAAAGTGACCTCGAGTTGACCTTAAATGTTAAAGTGAGCCTCCGCATTTAGACTCGACGACCCAACAAACTTATATATACCATTTTTTTAATTTTTCCTTTCGTGTTTTCTTAGTTTGACCTCCAAATGACCTTAAACCTGATGTGATGGACCTTAACCAACCTCGAATTCAGAATCAGCGACCTCAAAAACCCCTGAGAACCCTAGTTTTGTGCGGTGTACCATTCGAAGTCAAATGTTGACCAGTGTTATTAGTGTACGGGTTTCCCTTAGGCGATTTTTAAGCTGGTGTTATTTCTAAAAATAAATTATTTAAGAATTGTGCAGTTATTTTTGTTATACTTCATTTATGAAAAAAACACATTATAAAATTTAATGCAAATCTAAGAAAAAAAAATCTAGATAAGAAAAAAATAAAAAGAAACACACCCATTTTCATCCATTCCTCCAGATTTTCTTGAGAAAGTAGGAAGAGCAGTCTAGCAAAAAATCCACATTTCATACTTAATCTTCAAGATTAACGTGGATTTTTTCATAAAGAAAACATCAAGTAGTAGAAGAGAATACAACTGGCAACACCGTAGCAGCAGGTTATTAAAGAATATACAATTTGGCAACACCGATCTGGTTAATACGGATGCACAATCTTGCAACACTGTATGGTTACTTTACTGCAGTACACATCCAATCAAAAAACACCAATTACTTATTTTGCTTACGTTTCGGCAAAAAATGTTCTGAAAATAAGTTGAGTCACTAACAAATTTATATATACACTTATTTATTTTTAGTTATGAACACATTTTTATGGGGTCAACACTGTTAGTTTTTTAATTTTATTTGATGTTTTATTATTAGTAGTAATTAGTTAGCTTTGTGAATTTTGGGGTTATTTCAATTTTTTATTTAAATTATGATTTGGTCCTTTATTTTTTTAAGTGTGCGTCGCTTGCTCCTGCATACGTTATTTGACATTTGAAAGTATTTTACATGAAATTGTATAAAACTAAACAAATTTATTATTTAAATTTTTTATTAATATCCTTATTTTATTAAATGCTATATTTTTATATCTTTCGAAAAGTATTGCATTTAGACAAAAAGTTAAATAACAAAAATAAAAGTTCTTGTAAAAATACATAATTCATGTCATTTAAAATTTGTTGCAGCTTTCATAGTTTTTGAGATATAGACGTTTTATATTTAAAAAAAATTGTTAATATCTTAAAAACTATAAGAAATACAAAAAAATATATAAAACAAAAAATATGGCTTTTTAAATCGTCTATATAAAAAATTATAAAGACATGTTTGATAGTAATTAATTTTGTTTCTATTTAATTACTCTTTTTTCTATGTTTCTATTGGCAGGTATATAAATATACAATTCCACAAGAAATTATTCAAACCGGTAAGAGCCAATCAGCTTGTCAACACAGCGAGTATGCCGCCTGTGCAAAGACCACGCATTGTTTTGCCTGCTCTGCGCACGATACCACATGGCCGCCTGCGTCCACAGGAGATACGAACTTTTTTCCTAAAATTTACCCGATATTCTAAGTTGAAATGCCATTCCAGGAGCATCCCCGGGAAATTTAAGTACATGCATTTTAAAGCTGGGGCCTTGCTCTTTCGAAAAGGGAAACTTTCAAGACCACTACTCTGGTCGATATCTCGTATCATTTTTTGAGATGATACGATTTCTTATAAATTCTTATTCTACCTCGAATTATTTAAATTTCTTAAGTATATTGAAGAATGTAGACATTTTTTTTTAAAGATCTAACCCTCCCCTTAAACAAATTATATTCCTAACATGTTGCTTATAATGCGTAAAATAATCGAAATCTGATTTGCTAATTAACAGGATAAGACGTTTAAAAAAGTTTACAAGTTGCAAAGCTCATAACACAAAGAAGAAGTAAATCCTGTCCAGTCAAATGGTAGCAATAATAAAAACATGACTCGAAAAATCTATTTGACCCTCAAGTTGCTATAATTTTTAGGCTACGAGCATATTAGATTGAAATACAGGTAAATAAATTGACCGTGTCTTACTGTTGCAATAACATTATTTATTTATGTAAACGAATTTGCTAGTATATCTATGCAGGAAATAAAGGTTCGGACTTGTTCTTTCGTTAGGTATATTACTCTCCATGAGATTGTTTCACGTTATAGCAGAAATTCAATTTTAATACGAGAACTTTGGGAACATTTTTCAATAATCAATTTCGCGCGCTTTCGGATTGTGTCTTAAGGGTTAAAATTTTGGTAATAAGTATAAAATGTTTATATTAAATGCTGTCGAGCCCTTTCAACCAAACTAGGCCATCATCAGGACCGACATTGTCAAAATTACAGAAACTCAGTCATATGACAGAAAACAAATATAAACATTAAATATAAGCACTTTAATATTACAAATAGACATACATATTAAAACAATAATATAGAAATATGTTAGATGTGTGAATAGTCATTTCCAGCGTTTTTGCCGTTCTTTCGAATGGCAGTAGTATTTTTAATCTTTTCATGAAAAAATAATTTTAAAAGTTCAGGGGGTAGTTTATCCTCTTTCCAACACTTCTCAAAAGGGATTTATTAATTTTTTGATTTTTTGCCTCAAAATCTACCAGTATGCAAAACTTTTACCAACTTTGGTGGCAGTTAGAGAAAAAAAACTTTAACGACTGGACTAGTAGACTATTTAATAAACAACAATTCGATATACATAGTGTCTGGAAACCACATGTACCAAGTTTTTGACAGACTTTTAACGCCAAAATAAGTCAATTTAGGCTCAGTTAGTTGTCTCTAAAAGTTATTTGTAAATTTTAAGATATATTGGATTTTCCTGAAGTTTTTCAAAACATGCTTATTGATTTTAAAGGTTTTTTGATATATAGTCAGACATTACAGAATGGTGTTTTTAGTGGTATGGTGATTGGCCTTTAAAAAGTGAAAGTTTATAAGAGTGACGTAATTAGTAAATATATCTAATTATTATATTATCAACACTATGACAATCATATTTTTAGTCGAAACTGGATATACTGTATGAATATTTTTTAACCCTTAAACATTTTTTGTTTAATGAGAGGTTTTCCTACAAATAAACAATGTCAATTTCCTTGGCATATCAAATAAATATACCTAATAATAAAACAATGATTAATTTTGCAAAATACTCCTACATAATATTTTAGTCTATTGCCTAAGGATTATTAAATGATAGTCTGCATTAAAAATTTTCCCCATAAATCTTAGCAAGTGTTTACTAAAGTCCAGTAAACTTACCTTGCATAAAAAAAATTACCCATATTTAAATCTGGAGAACATGGTGGCCATTTTACTGGTGAATCGTTTTCGTTTCTATTCAGACTCGAAAAAAATGTGCAGGGGTGTGGGGTGGAGGTTTATAAATTCTAAAAACGTCTTTTTAGCTACCATCATCAACCTATTTTTTAATATCCCAATTAAAAAAATGTATAACACTTAATACTTATTTAACAAATATGGAACGCCCCTAAAAGAAATCATGTGCATTTCTTGTCTAACTCATTGTCTCTTATGGAAAATATGTTTATTTACCAGTAAAATATCAAGTGTGACCCATCATTGTAATTGAGATTAAAACTACTTTCGAGGGTAGTATTTAAAAAAATAAAGTTGATGATGGTTTTGCGAAAACGAAATGTCGTAAGAAATTTTGACTTAATAATAATATATATATATATATATATATATATATATATATTATATATATATATATATATATATATATATATATATATATATATATATATATATATATATATATATATATATATATATATATATATATATATATATATATATATATATATATATATATATATATATTTGTTAATTTATGAAACACCACATTTAGTAGGGTACCATAGGAGTTCTATTTTAATGAAACCCAAACATTATTCGTTGGGTAAAATTAATGACTCTTTTAAGTGGTTTGTTTTGTGTATAAAAACAAATCGAAACATAACAACGTTATATTAGCTTTTACCTTAGATTTAGCATGAAATTTCTTTGATAATACTTACTTTAATACCACCCAAAGTTTTTATCGAAGAAATTAGGGTAATGTTTAATCATAATATTTTATCACTTAAATAAATAGAAATATTGATGTTCGTCGTTTTATTAATTTCTATACAAACTTATTTTATCCCTGTTATCGTTAAAAAGGTTAAACGATAAAAGATAAATCAACCACTACAGTGACAGCTTATCAATAATTGCAGTGTTGTATCTAGAGATTGTAAAAGTACTTCGATTCATTATTATAAATGGAGCAATGAACACGATAAATTAATATTTTTTAGAAAAATAAAAAAGGGGTTTGCTTTTCATTATAGTAAGTAACACAGTATTGATTGAAGAACAGGTTTTTATTTTAGATTATCACTACTAGAAAAATTATAATAAAAAGGAAAAGATGTTTTTCAATGCACAAAGGTTTAATTTATTTAAAAAAGGTAAAATGTGAACTACATGGTTTGTAAGATTAAATGTAAAATTTAAAAATAAAGTGGAAGCTTAAACAAAATTATAATTTTTGTGTTATTTTTTAAAAAATATCACACTGACATCCACAATTGTTACTTGACGCTGAGGTCATCCTGTAAAAGCTCAATACATAAATAGGTATTATCCTAACAAGTGCTAAAAGTTATGATTTCCCGCTCGCGACTGCAGTCACCGAACGACTCGAAGCGGGGTTCGGGTAGCAGTTACGTGCGAAAAAGATACCTTTTGCAAGAGTCAGGATCAAGAGTTCTTTCTACAAGCATGTTAAAAATAACTGTCAAAAAAGAGCCTAAAAATTTAATTTACAGGCAAATTAACAATACATTGAATATATATTTTATATTGTTGTGCCTAAAAAATTGTTAGGATTTTTGCCAAATGGGACTACTTAGTTTTAGATTCCAGTATATAGACTTGTGCACGCATACTTAAATGAACCTTCCAAATTCTTAGATCTACCTTAAAAATACTGTCAAAAATTAAAAAAAATTATTATAGCATATTCAACGTTTTAATAATAAATCGATCACCGTTTTTACGATATAAAACAAATTTAAAACTAACACTACATCTAATATTTTTAATTTATTCATTGTTTCCTGAAATTACCTTAGCATTGAGTGCAGGCAACTGAGTATTATTTAAATTAGCTGACATTGATGCTACCCAATTATACTGCATCCTTTAATTTATCGATGGGGATAAAACAAAGACAAAGAGACTAGTTTTATCCTTAAACTACTTTAAAATATTTATGTAAACGCTTTCAGCTAAATAAAGAACCCCAAAACCTAATAAAGCATGATGGATTACAGACACCACAGCCGTTACATAGCTCATACTATATGTGTTTGCCTAAAGGATTTAAATTGCTTCTATATTTTATTACCAATATATCTTTGTCTTTTAAAATTATACCACATGATAATCTGTCTCTAAAATAGCACTAAACTTATTGCGAACCCTTCTGTCAAGAGCATATATTATAGTAAAATATTTAGAACGCAACGTTTACACCACTTAACAAAATTATATTATGTAACAGAAAGCCAGTAAAACCCCAATAGGTTTTATGTTTTATTTTTGTGGCAGATTTATTTTTTTAAGTTAAAGTATTGGGTACCGTGGGTGCCGGGTTTTTAGATATTTAACTCTTTTTTTCCCAGTTCCGTCAACATTGCCAAGTACCGAACAAAACATTCTTTGGGATACTAGCCAGTCTTGCAAAAAGAAACCCAGGTTTCAGGGTATAGATACATTTATATAAAAAAGTACATAAATATCTCACGAGAGGCCCCAAAATGGGAACTTTAAAAAATTAAAAAAAAAAACCCAACGTTTTGGTAACAAGTCGATTACCGTTTTCAAAATATTAAATTAATTTAAAAATAAAAAACAAACAAAAATTTAAATTTACTTTAAAAAAGTTAAAAATTTTAAAAGTTTTATGACCGTAATGTTACAAATGACAAATTAGTTAGTTGTGACATGTACATTTATTATTTAAATAAATAAAAATTAAATTGGGCGAATTGTTTTTAAGGTCTCGTCTGCGTGGGATATTTTTATTGTATGTTTTAAAGCTTTGGTATTCTAAAAATAACTTCCATAACATCCTATTCCAAATGCGTTTCTTTGCGAATTAAAAACCAATTTTTATTGAATTAACCTATTTAAAATCAACCAAATATATTTATTTTCTTACAATTAATTAAATAATTGTATTCTAATATTTATACCCGATTTTGGGTTTACTCTTTTTGAAAACTTTTTTTTTTATCCTTAATGCTTCTTGAGCCCCAGTGCTTTGTCATCTGCAAGGTTCCATCTATCTCCCTTATATCCAAAAACCTTTTTAAAACCTATCTTATTTCTTTCAACTTTCTTTGTTGACTTTTTATCGTTTATTCACCACATAGCCGTCGGAAAAATGACACAACCTCTGTCAGCCATATTCCATAAAATAACAATGAGATTATCGTTTAAATATGGAATATAAGCTGAGTATGGCTTTAGATGGCCAACAAAATACTGAACTTATTTAGCCGATTGATATAGGACCTAACCCAACAGCAGATTGTTTAGACCGGCTCCACACGTTGGCACCAATGTTAGCCTCAATGCTATTCATTCATGCATACGCCAACGTTAGGACCAATGCAGATTTCTCGATCCACACGTTGGACGAGTAGCATTGGAATCAACTTTGACGCCAACGTGTGAAGCCGACCTTATATTTATTCCTAGTACTCCAGATAACACGTCTAAACAAGTCCAACCTTACCAGTAATATTCCACAATATCAACTTTTAACCCATTTCGTGACAATCATGCGGTTCTTGTTGTAATTTCCGGTCCTAAGGCAGGTAAAAATGATGTCAAAGATCGCATTATATAAAAGAGAAGCAGGTACTTGAAAATGAGACGTGCTAGGCAATTTCCGGGAAAAAGTGTTTTAATAACTTTCTAAATAAAACTCAAAATGTAAAGTCTTATCGATATTACAAAAAATATGTCGACTTGTGTAAAGATAACTGTTTAGCATCTATATCAGGTAATTTAAATAATACTTGTTTGCTGTTACTTAATGCTTAGGTAGGCTTAGGTCATTTTTGTTTTTTAAAATAAATAATATACTTCTTACAACAAATTAATGTATTATTTATGATATTACGCCATAAAAAAATATTCAGAATTTTAAAGATTCTTAAAGCAAAATTTTTAAAAATAAAATTTGTTTAATTTACATTTTAAAATTAATTTTTTATCTTAAAACCGTAACCAATTTATTATCAACAGGTTGATAAGTGTTTTTTGGTTTAAAAGGTTTTTTAATTGTTTTTTAGGTAATCTGCAAGTTTGTAACTATTTATTGATTTTGTTTACTCTATTAATATTAATTATAGCCTTAACGCCCCTTTATTGTTCATAAAAAGTAACAAGACTGCCCATCGTTAGATGTAAGGAATTAAAGCACTCCGTCTAAAATAGCTGCCCTCCTACATGTAGCCAAATAACCACTTTTGACCCAGACTTAAGATGGTCTGGAAAGGGATCCATCCTAAGTCATTACCACATTGCTAAAGGTAACTCATTAGGCCAGTTATTTCGGAAATAACATTTGTATTTACTTACAGTGTCTTTAGGAGCATTTATATAAAATATTTGCACCGAGATTTTTTAAAAAAACAATTTCTTTAAATTACCAAAATAATAAAACAAAACATAAAACCACTTTATCAAAAATGATTACATGACTGAATAAACTGAATCAATAAAAAACCATTTAGGTATTAAATTTCTTTGAAACAACTTTAAATTTATAAAAGAAATATAATAAATTAAATCCAGAATGCAAATTCAATTTAAAATACATAATAACAAAATTTGGTCGATAATTCCATACACTTTATGATTTTTATAAGATTTTGATTATTTTTTTATTCTAACGTTATTTATTTAATTAATTATTTTAGTATTTTATATATAACCCAAAAAAGGTCTTATAATTTTATTAGAGTGTATTAGCTAATACAAGAGAACATCATAAGGGCCTTTATGTATTTCATAATCTGTTCTCTTATGATACACATTTAGTTATATATTGAAGTTTCTAAAAAATTATTTCATATTTAAAAGGTATTTTATTTTAAATCTTTGGATATTATTTAATTTCCTACACATAAGGATTGGAAACCAGAAACTATGTTACGTTTTTGTTTACAATATGATAAAATGTAAATTACCTTTTACAAAGTTTATTTATAGTTTTAAAATTTTTCCACCTAAAAATAAATGTCCAATAAACCCTACAAAAACATTCAAATTTGATTTAGTCTCTTAAACATAAACTAAAACATAGGACTTAAATTTCTAGGCAGGCCCTACTCATAGAATCACAAAGACATTTCAAGTTCTGTCTAAGAATTTCAATGGTCATAAATTTAAGGCTTTGTGTTTTAAGTAACACTTTATTTTAACATCCCATTGTGTTGACTATAATGGTTGCAAATTATTTTAAACCCTTTTAAATTGTAAGGGTATTTAGATAAATAGTATTTATAATTGCTAGTAGTACAGAAGTAAAGTTTAGAAACTTAAGAAGAAGCAATATATGTATTTTAATAAATTACAGATCATTTTATATTTAGATGTATAAAAACCATTTTGTCTAAAGTTAAAATTAAAGTAGGAATCAAGGTCAAGCGAAAATTATGGTTAATTAAAGATAGATATATTTTGTTAGATATTAAGCTTTAATGTCAATGTACACCTATAAAGGCATGAGTTGTTCAGAAAAGACAAAGGTAGTAGTAAACACAGATACAGTAAAGACAACAAGAAATTATTGTTAATAAATAAAGGATACCGTCTTTATAGGTACAATCAACAAGTATAAGGATTTAATAGTTAATTTTTCGAAACAAGCCTTAGTGCAACGAATCTGCAGCAGTTTAAAATGGCCGGGGAATTAAATTGTATAGAGAAAGATATATATATATATATATATATATATATATATATATATATATATATATATATATATATATATATATATATATATATATATATATATATATATATATATATATATA
>JAHBCN010000528.1:112500-175123 GCA_019359885.1 Listronotus oregonensis
AAATAAAAAAAAATTATCTTTTTTTAGAGCTTAAGCAATCTGACCCTAGACTTGTGATACATCAATGAAAAGCTCTTGAAAGCTTTTTTCCCAAAATGTAAAAATCAATATGACGTCCAAAAAAAATCCAAAGGGGTAAAATCTAAAAAAAAAATAAAATTAAAAAATATTTTTACCAAAATTTAAAATTTTTTTTTAAAAAAATGTTCTAATAATGTAGTAATCTTAAAACCGTAAAATTGGTAGTTTGCGAGCTACAAGCAAGTTTCTCTAAATTTCTGCATTGAACAGTTTTAATTTTTGAAAAAAAAAGATAGTAGCAAGTATGAGAAAATCAAATAATAAACCATTTAAAAATGCAATAAACCCTGAAAATATGAAATGGCTTTATTAATCCTGTAGCACCAAAGGCATATGGTGGATAATTTTCAACTTTATTTAAATTTGCACCTCATAAACTTCACAAACTAAATATAAAGTTTAATCGTCCTTTGAAGTAAATATCCCAAAATTCCTCTAATGCATTTTGCCTCTGGATATTTTATTTTATGTATAAATCGTGGAAAACAGCTTTTTCATTAAAAGTGATAATTTTAAAACAATATTTGAAAAAGATTAGGAAAACATAGTTTTCCTGGCTGCACCTACTTTACTTTATAAATATTTTAAAAGGTGAATAGAAACACAATGTGAAATAATACAGATGTCTTTTATAATCGGGTGTTATCTATGTTTTTCTTTTGTAAAATTATATCGGCAAAAGAATGGAAAAGAAATAGGTGTAAAGTTCTACTTACTAGTATATATAGTATAGTATGCTAGGGGGTTTATTAAAAAAAGATATTTATTTAATTTAATTTTTTGAACTTATTTTTATAAAGTTTTTAAAAATATAAAATAAAAAAAAAAGATTACCAACAAAGAAGTTTTACTTTTTGGTGTTTTGTTTACAACATTTTAAATAAGTTCCAAATTCTAAAGGCTAATAAAATAATAATAAAATAAACTTAAGGTACAAAAAAAAACTTTTACATAAATGTTTTTAGTCCAATTTTTGTCTTAAGAGGCATTTAATGATAAAAATTCCTAAAACTTTTTTAATCTGGGTTTAGAATAAAAAAAAAGCAGCATAAGAGTTATTTTAATACACCTTTTAAAACAAAAAATGAAATATTTTTGTAATCTGTGAAACAATGAAAGCAAACAAAAAAATTGCATTATTTATCATAAAATTTTAAAATGTGTGTTTTAGAAAATGATTTTGATGATCGGTCAAAATTAATATTGGAATAAAAAAATTAACATAAAAGTTGCCCCTTTTATAGGTAGTTAAAGATGCTGAACAAAACATAGGAGTTTTTATTTAAAAAAAAGTTATGTATAAAAATGATCTTAAAACTGTAAAATGTTAAAGGTAAATGGGCCACCCAGTATACAGGGTGTTTTCTAATTGTATATCAATATTTAAGGGAGCCATATTTGGGTCAATTTTAAGAAGAAAAGTTTATATATACGTATGTCCTAAACGTTTTAACTTTTGAGATAGAGTGGTAAAATTTTTAAAAATAAATAATTTATTTCTAATACCTGTAATACCACATTAGATATTTTAATGAAAGCTGGCACACATGTACTATGTATCAAAAGGTATTTTTTGTTTTTTTTTAATTTTCACCAGTGGCGTTTGTACAGAATTTGACCTGCCCATTTTTGTAGACATTGATGGTACGCCACAGATTTCTCTTAAAATACAAATTATTTTCAAAATCCCCAATCGTTTCTTTGCACAGTTAATTACTCAATTTTTTTTCAATCCGACGCACGGTTTTCAATTAAAAAAATAAAAACCGTTTTTCGTACGCTAAGTATTGATATTCAATTAGAAAACACCCTGTATTGCATATATACCTTTATTATTTAAGCCAAAAAGGTACAGGACAAAGTATAAAACTGCATGCTAAATTTTATGTTTCTTACTAAAACCGTAAGCTAGTGCGACAACACAACGACAGACCGACAAACCAATTAAATTTTACATAATCCAAAGACAGAAGTCACCAACGTAAAAATCTGAGAAAGTGTGAAGGTGCAATTTTCGCTATAATAATAATTCTCTTTTATAAGAAAAATTAAAAAAAAACCTCATATGACACTATAAACAAGTACAAAGTAAAACTTAAAAACCTTTTAGGTCAGTTAACCTTGGGTTATGCCAGGCACATTGTGTCTGTGCACAAGACTTTTGGAATTTGCAAAAAAAACAGACTTACTTGCTAGCTTTCTGCTTATTTAAACGATCGCTCAACAGCAACTGCTATATTTCAATTTAATAAGGCTATTTTAAAGCACTTGGTACACAAAGACTACTACTAGATAGTAATTAGTTCAGTAACTGAAGACTGAAGTACCCAAAACTGTAAATAAATCTGTACAGTTTTTATTTGTGGCGCAATTCTTAGGTCTTCGCGGATGCTTTCGAGCGAGAAAAAGTTTATCACGATTCCGACATGGGAACCCGCTTAAAATGGCCCCCATAGTCCCAAAAATGAGTTTCCCGCGAATATCTGCCAAAATAAGCGGATTAGAACAATTTTTATGAAAACAAAAAATGAAGATCACCTCAAAATCTACAAAAATGGTCCCCATTATTTTTTTCGTAACACCAATATTTTTCGCAAAAACGGCCGTCGAAAAATCCATAACATTCCACACTGGATAGATGTGGTTAGTTGTGAGTCCGCGAGTCACTGAAGTGATGAATTTTCCTGATTTTTAAAAAATATTTGGACTTTTTTGCGTGAAAACATAAAAAATAACCTAATGGAAAAAGATTAAGCGACAGCACATACCGCTAAAAACTCTAAAAGAGTTCTGCGAGAACTGTTTAATGGCCGACTCATTTTACTATTTGAGTATTTAAATTGGCTTTTAAGCTCCCCGGAATTAACTGCACCAGACTTTTTTCGGTAGGGCTATTTAAAGTCAAAGGTTTTTGCAACTCGTCCAAAAAACATCCAAGATCCTAAAGTCAAAATTCCTGAAGAGGTCCGGTAAATAGATAAGGTTTTTCTTCATCTTGTCATGAATCATTTCTTGTCAAATCTTGAAAAGTGCATTGAAGTTAATGGCACTTACATAAAAGACGTAATTTTTAAAATTTGGATAAGTCATATGTTATGGTAAATCCCAAAGAGTGAATTGTAATTAAGTGTAATAAAATGTTAGTTTTATTAGGTTTAAACAATTTTACTGAGCAATTAAAATGGGCGGTCTATTATGGGGAACTCTGTATATATTTGACTGTGTAATTTTATTAAAGTACATTAATTTATGCCAAGAGGGCACAATAGTATTTTTGTGTATTTCACAATTCGTTATGTTGTGATACACATACAGCTATATCATGAAATACTTGAAAAGGTATCCATTATTTACAATATGTTGGCATGCATTTATGACTTCAAAAGTTTAATTTTATTTTTATTGGGGTTCTTTAAGACTAACCCTGCACATAGATGATCAAATAAACTCTCGATTTTAAAGTAAGCACAAGTTCAAAATGCATACCAAATTTTATTTTTCCCGATAAAACCGAAATTCAGAACAACAACAAAATAAAAGACCGACAAACCGGTAATATTGAAAAACTATATGTTTTGTGAAGCAATATTTGGCGATAATGTTGCTTTTTTGCAACATAAAATAACACTTTAAATAAGTATGACGTAAGGCTTAAGAAATTTCAGGATACCTTTGATTATGCCTGTAAATCTACTTATCCAGAAGATATGTTTAGGGGAATAGCCACTGTGACGGCCGAAAAAATTAGTAATGTTCGGTAATTTTTTTGATGGGGATAATTAAGAAGTTTGGGCATCGGGTTTTTTTTATTTATTAGGTGCACATTAAAAAATATAGTTTTTACATATTTGTAATAAAAGATAATCAATAGTTACTAAGTTATAAACGATACCGTAAAGTAAAAAAATCCCCCTTCAAATGAGTTATCTAAAAAAGAATATAGGAGTTTTTTAAAATCTGTATGAATATAGTTATCGTTGCACGTAACCGTTTTTTTTTATTTTGCTTTTTCAGAAAATGGCGATCATTTTATTTTTACTCCATTTTTTTTTTGGATTCGAGCAATTTTAAAAAATTGTACCAATCAAAATTTTCAAAATCGGCAATAGTCCAACGATAACCACACTTATACAGATTATAATAAACTCTGATTTTTTTTCAGATAACCTGTTTTTGAGAAACTAATGTCGTTGTGAAGGAGAATTTTTTTAACTTTTGTCGTTTATAACTATGAAACTATTTATTATTTTTTAATAAAAATTTGTAAAAACTATATTTAATGTTCATTTAATAAATTTTACAAAAATCCTTAATTATTCCTGCAAAAAAAAATTCCGAATATCACTCATTTTTTCGGCCGTCACAGTAGCTATCCCTTTTTAGGTAAAACTCTTTTTTTTTAATTAAATTTTAAATTAATTTATTAAAAGTAAATACCTTATGGAGGGTAGCATATTGCATTTTCTCTTATATATTTTTTGTGTATTAATAATTATTGTAACCCGGTCTAAAAACAAAACTAATATTTTAAATAAAGTATTGTGGTACAAGAATCAAAAATAATATCTTCGTCACCCCGTCAATGATAATTCTTCACCTACGTAGCTCGATAATTGGATTAGCCTTATTAACATTGCTACGAAGTTATGAAATTTATATTCAAATAATCTGAATTAAGTGATATCATGTGTAAAATTCAAGTTTGTTAAGATTAAGGCTAGAATTAATTTTAAATTACTTACGCCAAGAATTTTAGGATTTTATAATTTAAAAGTGGCTAAACACAAAATATGCAACGCCAGATGAAATCAGATTAAATAAAAATTATTTAAATAAGCTTAACAATAATTCTATGCACCTTGCTATCTGTTAAATTACACTGGCTCAATTTTTAGAGAACGCAAAAAATAAATGTAAGCGTGCCCAAATTTGGCTGTAACTTTTAACTTAAATGCAATAATTATACATTTTTTTAAATCTTTTCCCACGTATTTTTACGCCGAGACCAAAATTTATAAAATTTGGTACAGATGTAGTATTTGGTACCTGGAAACCAAAAATACCAAAATCCTTGCTCACGAGTGTCCGAAAAAGGAGTGAAAACCTCCCTTAAACATGGAAAAATGTGTAATATCCTTCAAAAGCAGATATAACGGAAAGAAGTCCTACTTCCTCTTGCAGTGGACTTTACAAATGCCATAGAAGAAACAGCCCTGAGTTACGACCAGGCCAGGGAGGGGGCAGGGGGCGCCAATACGTTCGACACTGCTTGTATTTTATAAATTTATAAGATCTCGAACTGGAATTCAGTACTTTGGTAGATAAATCTGCCAATAAATATATAAATATTATTATTACATTATAGAAATCTGGAAAATTTACAATTACTGCATATGCGGATTATCTTAATAAATGTTTAGATAGATACGGGGGAAGTTATAAGGGGTGAAAGTTGCAATTTTTTTTAGGTAAAGACCGTCATCGATGATATGCTTAAAAATATGTGGGGTGAGTAGATATTCACATTACCAAACCAAATCCCAAAAGGCAGATACGTGGGTGGGTGGCAGATAGAGGCAAAAATTTGGGTGAAAGTCCATCATCGGTGATATGACATTTCTTTAATGAGCGCATTGCAATGGGGAAATGCCATATTACCGATGACGTCACTATACTCACAATTTTGCCCTATCTGCTACCCCTTTGTATCCATCTACGAGTCCGCCTTTTAGGATTTTGTTGGGAAAGGTGAATACTTAATTACCTGACATATATTCAAGCATATCACCGATGACGGCTTTAACCTAAAAGAAAATTCCCACTTTCACCCCTTATAACTACCCACTAGGGTGTCCGCCTGCAAGAGATTAAAAATACTGACATTAAATGAACACAATATAATGAAGAAATGCCTTGTCACCGATGACGGCCTTTCCCACGTATTCGCCTTTTAGGACTATGTTTGGTTAGGTGAATACCTACTTAACTGATGTATTCTTAATCATATTATCGATGGCGGTTTTTACATAAAACAGATTTTCCTCTTTACTCCTGATAAGTACTTCCCATATCCACTAGGATATCCACCCACAAAAGATTGTAAATATGGGCATTAACCCAAATTTCTACCCCTGTCTGCCACCCCTTTTGTTTTCATCTACAAGTCCGCCTTTACGATTTTGTTTAATTGGGTGAATACCTAGTTACCCGACATGTTTTTAAGCCTTTCATCGTTAACGTCTTTTATTAAAAAAAAATCCTATTTCCACTCCTTATTACTACCTCTGTATCCATTAGGGTGTCCACCCGCGAAAGATTGTAAATATTGGCATTAAATAAACACATTGCAATGGAGAAATGCCATATTACCGATGACGGCTCAATCTCGGCTCTGTGTCTCTCCTACTATAAAACTACTATGATTTTCTGCATATAAAAAGTTACTATAAGGAAGTTTTATATATTGCAATGAATAGTTTGCGACATATTAAATTTAGTGCACGAAAATTGACGTATTCAAGAAGAAAGGTGTATACCAGCCAAATTATTTTGATTATTTCGTCTTACAGCTAAAAGTGTGTAGGTACATTAATTTTGTTTCCCTTTTACATCCTTAAATCAAATTTTAAACTCCTAAAAACTTTAAAAAATGCTTTTAAGTCATCAAGTGGTCCTAATCTTTGACAATTATTTTATAATTTTTATTTCAAGACAATTGGTAATAATTACCTTCTCCCAAAAAAAAGGGCAGAAGTGTTTTTCAAAACACTGATTCGTGTTTATTTAGTAAATCTATAAATAAAAAAAGAGAGAGGCAAAAAAAACTATAACATTAAAGGCGGTTCATTATTTTATATAATCAATTGATCCTAAAATAAGAAAAAACCGCATAGTGCTACCATTTAAAGGGGTGCGTTTTTAAGATAGGGGTGACTTTGTCAAGATTTATATTTTTTCATTTTAACTCAAATTCGATGCATTTTTTGTAAATAGACGTAAACACAAAAGTTATCCAAAATTAATTTATTTATCAAAATTTTACCTTTTAAAAGCAAAACAAAAATTACCAAAATATGTGCAAAAATTTTTTAGAATTTGTAGTAACCGAGATAAGAAAGTTGGTTACTCTTATCTTTTTTTTTTTTTTAATTTTTAATGTTTTTCTTCAAACTTTGTTTTATAACTTTTTTCCCTGTAAATTTAGGAAGGTACAATATGACATAAGAAAGAATGCTTACTTTACGGTCTTTATAAAGGTGCGTGAGAAAAGTGTGCGGGATTAATAGTAACTAAGATATTTTTAGTTTTTTTTAATGTTTACCATTTTTCCTTGAATTTTAAAGTCTTATTAATAATCTACTTCTCCCTATTTTGCCACTTTTTTACTATCATACCAAGTATTTTTTTAATAAAATAAACAAACAATTTTTAATAATATTTTGTAGAAAACTATATAAAAACTGGAAAACAAAAATTAAATTAAATTCTTTCTCATAGAAAACCTCTTACGAATTATTGGTTTTGCTGACTAAACTGTTTTTATTTATATATTTATTCATTTTTTTTTAAATATTACTATCAAGTTCGTTATCCGAATTTCCTTGAAAAGCTTTTTCTGATAATTCAGTTACATCTATAGGTTGTTTTTTTAAGCAAAGCTTGCGCCGTAGAGGTTTAATGGTAAAAATTGGTATAAGTCAATATTTCAAAGCTTTCCAACCCTTCTTCTTCTTTTTCTTCTTCTTTTTTTCTGGGAGCCCTCTTGATTCACTACCGGAGCCAGCGCAGCCTCTTGGGCTTTATTTGCCTAACCTACCATTATTATCTTTTATACCAATCCTCCCATAAGTCTTGTTCCTTTTACAAGTCTGCATAAATCCAAGACTGGTTGGTTGATATATGCCTGTGGGCTCATTTTCGGTTGCCTAAATAATCCCTGTCTTTTGTGATTCAATGCCTCACATTCGCACAGGATATGGTAGACTGTTTCTTCCCCTTCGTCGTACATTCTGCAACTTGGGTCCCCATTGTATAAGCCTATCTTGTGTAGGTATCCTCTTAGGTTATGTGCCCTGTTAGTTACCCTACTGTTATGCGAAGTCTTTTCCTACTTTGTCCGAGTAGTTCTTTCTTCGTTCTTTGGGATGGGCTCCTTATGAAGCTGTTTCCATGTCTAATTCTACTGAGGTTTTCCCTAGTTGAAAATAACCAGCTTTAAAATGTCATAGCATGGTTACCATTGATTTTGCATACATTAACCGGGCACCATGGAAAAGGTCGTAAAATGAGCTTTTTTTTTGTGCCATAGTGTATGTACCTCAATCCACAGGATAAAAAAGTTATAGGACAAAGTTTGAAGAAAAACATAAAAAATAAGAAATAAATAAAGACTTCTACCAAAAACAGTCTTAAAGAACATAATAGTTTTTTTCCTGTGAAGCTATACCAATACTTTAATTCACGTGAAAATAAGTTATGGGCCAAAATCTGAAAAAAAGCATTTTTTTAGCTTCGTTTTTTAAATTTTTATCACAAAAAAATTTGTTGGTATTTTAAAGGTAATACTTTCTGTTAAAGTATATGTATGTACAAATAGTGCATAGAATTTAAGGAAAAATTAAAACACTGAAAAGTTCAGAACCCCTATCTCACAAATACACCACTTTAAATGGAAACACTTCGTGATTTTTTTTGTTTTATATTTTAGGATCAATTGAACGTATGAAACAATAAAAAGCCTTTATCACTGTAGTTCTTATCTAAAGTACAAAATCAATAGGCTATATTATATCACATTTACATTAACTGTATTAACAATATTACTATCGGATCTTATCAACTGGCTTTAATAGGGATTTGGAAAGGGCACGAATAAAGTTATTTGGGGCACAGAATACACACAAAACATGCAATAAATTACTTAACTCCCAACGCCGCTAAAACCTAAAATATGTTTTTTACTAAGAAGTTATGAGCAAAGACTGTAGATAATTTTAACATTTTCGGGAAAACACATTGGGGATTTAGGGAAGCTCTAACGCACTTAAAACATAACTGTGGAACGAAACAGATACTTAATAGCAAAATTATGTTAAGGTGTCTAAATTTGAGTGTGCTTTAAACATATTTTTAAAGAAACCTAGCTTATTTAGCCAATCTCTTTAATGAACAGTTTGTAAAATTAACTAATTTTACATGTACAGGGTTTTTCCGTAGAATTTGTCATCATATAAAACAAAAGAGCATCAGAAATGTGTTTGAAAATACCAAGTTTAATTGTTTTAAATGGAACCCTGTATATATATATTTTTGGCTTCCATCTTTTTCTCTATTTCAAAAACTATATGTTTATATATATATATATATATATATATATATATATATATATATATATATATATATATATATATATATATATATATATATAGATATACAGGGTGATTCACGTTGAGTGTCCTATTAAAAGTTCTGGAAACAAAAAAAAAGTACTTTTTGAAATTTGGCACACGGCCATAACAGGTAATAAGCTACATTTTTAAAATATTTTGGCAAGTGCAGCGTTGCCAGATCTAACCGAAACCAACGGCAACATTGTAATTTTAAATGGAACACCCCGTTTTTTATTGCATATTCGGATTCTACACACAATTCTAAGTAAGTTTTATTAACATCTTCCTATACCTATATATTACCGTTTTTAAGAAAATAATTAATTACAATTTTTTTAAGGAAAATTATCATGTTAAAAAGGTTTAATATTTACGTGCCTAACCGAGCTGGATACTAGAATTTTTTTTTGGGGTTAGACAATGCATGTATTTAAAAGATCTGCATGCTATTATAGGAATGTATCCTACAGGGTGTCCCAAAAAATTTGCATTTTTACCGATATTAAATAATGATTAAAACTCAATTTTGTCAAATACAACATACTGTATTTTATCCCATTTTTAAATAGACCAATAATTTACCTACAAAATGTCCATACATCTTTCTATACCCATCTGCAACCGTTTTTAAATATAAGCAATTTTAAATTTTTAAAGAATTTATTTCTTATTAACCAAACAAAATAAATATTTTTTACCTTATATGTCAAATAGTTGTCAGAGCAATTTAAAATACAAACTTTCATGGCCTACCTAGGTAAATTGTAAATTAAGCCGGTGGTTTACTGTAGATAGTATTTAAAAACAGGGAAAAAATCAAAATTCGTTTGTATTTAAAAAACGGTGGCAAATGGGTATAGAAACATGTATGGACATTTTGTAGGTAAATTATTGGTCTATTCAAAAATGGGATAAAATACAGTATGTTGTATTTGACAAAATTGAGTTTTAATCATTATTTAATATCGGTAATAATGCAAATTTTTTGGGACACCCTGTAGGATATATTGCTATAATAGCATGCAGATCTTTTAAATACATGCATTGTTTAACCCCAAAAAAATTTCTAGTATCCAGCTCGGTTAGGCACGTAAATATGAAACCTTTTTAACATGATAATTTTCCTTAAAAAAATACTAATTAATTATTTTCTTAAAACGGTAATATATAGGTATAAGAAGATGTTAATAACGTTACTTAGAATTTTGTGTAGAATCCGAATATGCAATAAAAAACAGGGTGTTCCATTTAAAATTACAATGTTGCCGTTGGTTTCGATTAGTCTGGCAACGCTGCACTTCAAAATATTTTTAAAATGTAGCTTATTACCTGTTGCCGTGTTCAAATTTCAAAAATACTTTTTTGGTTTCCCAGACCATTTAATAGGACACTCAACGTGAATCATCCTTTATATATATATATATATATATATATATATATATATATATATATATATATATATATATATATATATATATAAATATATATATATATATATATATATATATATATATATATATATATATATATATATATATATATATATATATATATATATATATATATATATATATATATATATATATATATATATATATATATATATATATATATATATATATTAAACTCGCGTAATTAAGTAAAAATTTAAGGTAAAGGTATATTATCATATATTAAAGGCAACTTACGGGAAAAAATTTAACTGGGCATTGAAAATTATATTCCTCATACCAAAAATCCCAAATCTTTAAATTATAAACCGTGGTTTTCTAACTCCGTTGACTAAGTCAGACTTTTAAAAATACAAGTTCACAAATAGTTTCTTCAAAACTCTAGTCCCGAAAATCGACAGAATAGCATTTAAGCAAGAAATCAGTATAATTAAACTAGATCAGAAATTAAAGACTGTTTTAACAATGGGATAAAAGGTAAAGTCCTCTCTTGCTCGAATGGCAGTAAATCTTCCTGGTTCTTCGCCAAAAACATTAGTAAAAACTTTTGTTCAAATTCTTTTTCACACCTAACTTTTGGGAATGAAATTGTTTCTACTTTTTAATAAGAAGCCGAACCATTTCTCAAACAGTTTGCTGCCATTTTTACTCTTGATCCTTTCATTAATTTTTCTCTTTAAACAGTCCCTATAACTCATAAAATGTCCGATATCATTTAGGGTCAAACAGATCAAGCGTATCCTTTCTTCTCCTTATATCAAAAAGTCGTCTGGACTGGATGGCACATTAGCAATAGTCTTAAAAAAATGTGCTACCAAGCTTGTACCCATCTTAATCGTCTTCTTTAAATCTCCTATAACTAGTTTATTTTTGCGGAGAGCTGAAAAGCAGCACGTGTGCAACCTATCCTAAAGTAAGAATTCAAAACTCTTTCTTCTAACTATAGGCCTATCTCATCTTTCAGCTGTTTGTAATTCATTAAATGCCAATTCCTAAATATTTAAAAAAACATAAAATTCTACATGGCAGACAGTACGAATTTTATTACAAAAGATCCACATCAGATATTTTTTCTTTGTCTTACACAACTAGAATAAGTCCCTAGAGTTTGTTGGTGAATACCAGATCGTTGCTCTTGACATACCTAAAGCTTTTGACTAGGTCTGGCATGATGGGTTTCTTAACAATTTCTTTCCTATGGTCTTTCACTTAAGTTTTGTTCCTGGCTCTCCAGTTTTTTTAATGGAAATATGGTTTTTGTACCTGCTTACTCTCATAGCTTTCTACAAATTAACGCTGAGATGCCGAAGGGCTCAGTACTAACACCAACTCTCATTCCTCTTTACATCAACGATCTTCTCTTTTTCACAATCAATCCTATTCATAGTTTTACTGATAATAGTACCCTTCACTCCAATAATTTATTTCTTAAAACAGTCTTTTGGTCTTATTTGAAAAACAAGCGCAGGGTTTTGCAAATATCTCTTGTGCAAGACCTTAAACTTACTGATTTCGAATGCAAAAGAGTTGCCATTATATCCCTAGTGAAATGAGGCGCCAAAAATCTTATCCAGTTTATTGCGTTTTAAACACAGTCAAGTTTGCTGCCACGAAAAAATCTGTCAATGCTCATACTTTACATATGAGCAGCCAAGTTCTGCAGAACAAAGAGTCATTTAACCTTGTTGGCGTTACATTTTAATATAACTTTGACTGGCATAAATACATCACATCCACAGTCTCAGCAGCTTTAAAAAGCTTGGATTTTTTATTCAAGTAAGAAATATTTCTTTTCTTTTAGGCTAAGTCAACCCCTCTTTAGAATATTTTTCCTATGTCCGGGAAGCGTACGAAGTGCGCCGATCTGCATGTCAAGCTTTACCCAACACAGCGCGCAATAAAGATGGGATCTGTAAGACTTAATTATGGGCGACATTGTTGTTTAAATAAATATGATACGCACAAAATAAATCATATATTTTAATATAAAAACAAAATTCAAATGATAAATTCATCTAAGTCACAAATTAAACAAACAGTTGCGATATGTTATTACTAACAAGTGCTAAGTTTTCTTTATTTTTTTTACTTCTAAATTTGATGGGCGTCCTGCTACTGCCTTGTCATACCATGTCGGCTTTTTTGCCAAGAAATAGATCCTAGTTATTTTTTTTAAATCCTAAATTGACCTTTTTAATAATATTAAATAAAGAGATATCTATATTTTTGCTACCCATGTCCACTATATATTTAAAATTATTTCGTATGCGCTCAACTCCAGTTTCACCATCCAAAATCAAATTTGAGACCGTGGAATTTTGGCTTAACAAAGATTCGGTGAAATTTTGTGTGATGAATTCGATCTAAAGAGAGTTGTACTGTGTATTTAAAAGTCATAGATGTGAAAAAATCTTTTGAAGCATCAGATAATTTTCCAAGTGCTAACTTTGCAAAATACACTTTACTAGAAGCAGTTGAGATATTGTGATATTCCTTATGAACTGCACATAAATGCTTGCAAAGTATTTCACCTTGGCCTGCAGGACACTCGCACACAATAAAGTCAAAAAACACCTTAAAAATAATTTTCTTATATGGAGACTAAACTTTATATTCATGCTTAGAAACTTCACAAACCTTCAGTTATAAAGATGCCTAAATATATTTTGAATAAATTAAATCATTTCATGATCTAGAAGTCGCAGTTTGTTATACTTTCCAAAAGTTGTAATTATCCACAAAAGCACACTTACTGAATGCTTTACCATTTTTCTAGAACCATATCTATTAGGAAACGTATTAAGGACTCGACGATATTATTTAAAAAAAAAATTTTGGGCCCCCGCATTCTTTATTCCATTTTAAAAGAGTTTTTGTCTTTTAATGATCCAGCTTATGGGGGAAATCGCCACCCGCCACCGACGGGAGTTCCCAAAAGAACATGATTTCCCATTTTGTTTTTTTATATTAACCGGAGTCCTGAAATTACCACTTTATTCTTCCTTACCCCAGGGTCAGGGCAATGTTGCAAAAATTTCCCCTTTTTTTCTTTTTTTAGGGGCCCCCGAAAATTTTCTTCCACACTTAAGACACCCAGGTGTTAGAACCCAGTTTTAACTGGAAAAATTAAAAAAAACTTGTTTTTGTGATATAGGCATTTGGGAAATTTTTAAAAGATCCCAGAAGTTTTGTTTGTTTTTTTCAAAATTATGAAAAGCTGATTCTCGGAAATTTTGTTATATTAAAATGAAACCTATACTTTTAAAATTTTAATATTTTAACAAAGCACTGTAATTTGCATCCGAAACCAATACTTCAACTTCACTCAAACACATTTTAAATATTAAAACATACGATTTTTGTGTTAAAGCTTTAAAATTCATTTTTCCCAAAGTTTGGCTGGTCTGAATTTTCCACTTAATATTACTTAGAGCCGGCTAATCCGAATATAAATTTCAAATTTTGTGGTTATGCAAATAATTCCAGTTACCAGAAGGTAAAAATTTTAATGCTAGAATAATATTGGCTGAGTTACAAAAATATTTATAAATTTATTTTATTTTATTATATTTTTTAAAAAAGTTTAAAAAGATTATGTAACCGATTTATTTTGTACCGGGTGTATTTTAGAAAATGTTTATCGCACAGCGTTGGAGAAAAGTATTTTTAGAAAAAGTGGTAAAAAAACCTGGAAATTGTTTTCAAGTTTTTAAAATGGCCGCTAGGGCGCGTAGCTGCAATCTTGAATCTAAAAAGTGGTGTTCCTGTGAATTTTGCTATATTAACCTTAGAGAAAAAATACCTGATTTTTAAAGTCGAGCATATTTTCAACCTTGTTTTTTTGACAATTTTTGCTGTATCTCTAAAAATAATGTGGTGGAGGGTATTTAAAGGTTTCCGTAAAAAACACTCTGTATCTGTAACGGCTAAGCCGATTTTAACAAGCTTAGGCTAGTTGACGAGAGCTATTCTTGGAGTATAAATGTTATAATATTTAAAGAAATTGTTAATTTTATCAAAAAAAAATAAATAAATTGGTATTATTTTTATTTCATAAAAAAGGAGCTAATAATACCTTAACAAGCTTGAAAAACCGTTTTTCGTTTATATCTTAAAAACTATTAAATCTAAAACTAAAAACTTTTTATAAACATTAATTATTTATAAATTTACAATATAATCTTTTGTTAATAATACTTAAAGTTATATAAAAATGAAATATTAGCTAAATTGAAAATTCATTTATTGTTAAACTCGTAAAGTAAATTTAGGCAAAAGATTATTACCTAATTAGTTTTGTAAAAATACATAATTTAGGTGTTATAAAATTTCTTATAGATTTTACCGTTTTTGAGATATTGACGTATAAAAGTTTCTTTGGCCTAAATTTTAGGTAAGGAACAAGATATCGAGACATGGTTTTCGCGAGCTTGTTTAAGCACCATTTAGCTACTTTTTTATCAAAAAAATCATACCAATGCATTTAATTTTTTTTTTTTTGAAAAAATTACCATTTTTCTTGGAATGTTGAAAAAAGCCTTTTAGCGGCGACATGTAAAACTAACAAAATTACAAATTTTATAAATTTTATAGCCCAAGACTAGTTTTTTAACTATTCTAAGCTTGTTAAAATCGGCTTAGCCGTTTTAAAGATACAGAGTGTTTTTTACGAAAACCTTTAAATACCATATACCACTTTAGTTTTAGAGATACAGCAAAAAATGTCAAATCAAAAAAGTTCACATTAGGCTCGACTTTAAAGGTAAGGTATTTTTGTTGGAATTAATATAGAAAAACTTAAAGAAACATCACTTTTTTGGTCAAGTTGCAGTTACCCCTAGCAACATTTAGAAATTGAAAATAATTTCCAGCTATTTTCTTGAACACTTTTACTTAAAATATTTTTCCCAACGCTGTGCGACAAAAATTTTCTAAGATACATCCGGCGTTCCTTCTTATTTGGAACCCGGTAAATGTTTACCTGAAATTTAAAAAATTAACAGGTATAGTCACTGTGACGGCCGAATAAATAAGTGATGTTCGGAATTTTTTTTGACGAGAATTATTTAGGAATTTGGGGATCGTTTCTTTTTTTAAATTTATTAGGTTTACATTGAATATAGTTTTTACAAATTTTATTAAAAAAATATTAAATAGTTACATAGTTATAAACGATACCGTAAAGTAAAAAAAATCCCCCTCCACAACAACATTGATTTCCCAAAAACGAGTTACCTAAAAAAAATCAAAGTTTATTATTATCTGTATGAATGTAGTTATCGTTGCATGTAGCTGATTTTTAAAATTTTTATTTTTTTAATTTTAAATGATTGCTTGAATCCAAAAAAAAATATGCAAAACAATGAAAAAATTTTCAATTGATCGCCATATTGTAAAAAAACAAAATAAAAAAAATCAGCTACGTGTAACAATAACGACATTGATACCGATTATAATAAACTCTGATATATTCTTTCTTTAGATAACTCGTTTTTAAGAAATCAATGTCGTTATGGGGGGGAATTCTTTTTATTTAATATTTTTTAATGAAACCATTGTAAAAACTATATTTAAAATTTAAAAAAAAAAAAACCAATCCCCAATCCTCGTCAAAAAAATTCCCGAACATCACTCATTTTTTCGGCCGTCACTGTGGCGATTCCCCTTAAAAGTGGAATAAAAATTTGCAGTCGGATATTTTGTAAAAAAACGCATTAAAAATCATTCTTACTAGACTAAAATTTATATCTCATAGCCACATATTACCAACTATTTTTTTGGGTTGCTCTTCAAACTCGCTAGGATCTAGGTACCAGGGTATATATACTCGTTTAGAGAGAGTCAGGGTATAGTTAAGAGACTCTATACCCTAGGAACTAGACCGAAGCAGGCCCTTCTTGCATATCTAGCAAGTAATTTAAAGGATGTTTTATAAAAAATGATAATTAAATTATAAGACAATGTAATTTTTTTATAAATTATTAATTAATTTTTTCCAATTTTGGATCCTCAGACTTAAAATAAAATTATTCTTATTGTTGTTCCTTTTTCCGTTTTATTCACGACCCAGTAAGTATCTCTGTGCCTAATCATCCAAATAAAAATACCAATAAGTTATATGGCCCTTAAGAAATTTCTTAGTATCAGCATTAGACTCAGTTAAAAAATCTGTATTAGAATTGGACCAACTTAAAAGTCAGCATTATTTTCAAGATTTTAATTTTTATTGTTTTATCCACTTTAGAAATAGCTCCATACAGTTTTAAGGAAAAAAAAAACCATTGTATTATTTTCTAAAATTTCATTTTAGAGAGAATAAATGTACGCGTTTTTGCGATTAAGTATATTTAGAGTTCCTTTCAGATTACTTAACAATTGTTTATTCAAATTTGTCTTTTATTAGTTTTAAACCACTTAATGTTGTGATAAAAAGTGACCGCAAAAATCGCTCAAAAACTACCTGTTTTTTCACAATTCACAGAGAGGTTAGGAAAAGACATATAAGTATGTATTTATTACCAAATTACTTGTCGCACAAAATTAGGATAAGCATTGCTTTTCGTTTTTTGCAAATTTTCAAAATTCACCCCTATTTAGAGGTTGGAAAGTCGCTAAATCTGAAGAATTGCGAAAATAGCAGTGGTATTAAAATTTATTCTTACTGCGATTTTTCTTTCCAATGAACCTTAAAAAAATGAAGTACTGATTCTTCATTCCTGAGAAGGTTGTAAACCCACCCCCATGGACTATGTGGGGGTGCAATTATCCCCTAAAATATATAAAATCATATGCGACTTTAAAAATTGCAAAAAAAGAGATTTTTCAGGAAATGTCTAATAAGGAATAAATGTATATGATAATCAACCACCCTTTCCTAAGGGTGAACCCACCCTTATCAATAGCAAAAATTAAATGAAATGCTAGCTTTTTCAAAAATAGTCTTAGCTTCGTATTTTTTGATTCAAGTATATAAATCAGGTGTACCTAGATTTTTCGAGTTTACTTTTAGCCCAAACCACTTTTGCAAGAAGGTATATTTATCCCCTAAAATGTAGAAAACCATAAACAAGTTAAAAATGTAAAATAAAATATTTAGATGTTGGATATCTTAAATATAATATTAATTAACATAAGATCACCATTCAGAGTAATTTTTGATAATAAACCAACAATAAAATTAAGCGTAAAGACACTGGCATTATCAGGAATGTTAAATAAAATGTAAGCTTATTCAAAAAAAGTTTTAGTCTCGTATTTTTTAATCCAAGTGTATGAAACAGAGATTTTCCACTTTTAACCAAACCACTCCTACGAGGGGTTAAATTCATTCCCCTAAAATGTAAAAAATCATATACAAATTTTAAAATTGTAAAAGAAAATTAAAATGTTTTAGAATATCTCAAATATAATATGCAGATAAAACATATGCAGCTTCGTATTTTTTAATCTAGGGGTGAAAAACGGATCTTTCTCTATAAGATGGTTTATGATCAAAACTTACTCCGCAAAGTAGTAATCCATTTATTTCATATTAGACATGTATTGAAACTTATGAATACATTTTTTCGATTTCTAAAGTTGCATATGAATCTATATATTTTGTTTTCACCCTTGTTGGGGATGGTTTCACCGAATGTAGGCCGTAGACGATATAGTTAAATAATACCTTTACATTACTAAGCATTAATAAAAATAAATATACAATGAAAAAAATGTAAAATGCGTGCTTGCAAAAATGTTGATTTTTTTTATTGTTCGTAAATTCAAATTTTCTTAAGTAAATTCGGAATCAAGATTAGAAATAAATTTGGAGCAAGTTTTGTATTTATCATATCACGTTAAAAGGCCAAAAAATGACTGTTTGCTTTTGTTCAATTTTATGTTTTGGCAGTTTTGAGATGCCCCGTATGATAACAATCTATTTTCTTATTGTAGTTCATATATTTTTTAAGCAGAATTTTTTATCATGAATGACTTTTTTTGTATATTTCAATTTTTGGTTTGTTAACCGTATCCGCGGACATACTGTATATATAAAGAGAAAAAGTGCAAGATAATGCCTCAAAGACGCAATTATGTTCTCTGCAGCGAATTGAATATTTATATATGAGCAGCCAAGTCCTAAAGAACAATGGGTCATTTATCGCTGTGGGCGTTTTTTTAAGAAGGGCCTTAAATCACAAGTAGATTACATCTAAAGCCACTGTAGCTCTTTTAAACCAAATTTAATTTTTTGCCATCTAATCTGTATCCTCTGTATGTATCGTAAATTAAATCGTTCTTGAAACACTGTTTTCATGTACGGGTGATGGCTTCTTGATAACTATTAAGATTCTTGAATCTATTCAGAGCCGTTTTCTTATAAATGACCCCACTTTCACCAAAAACTCTTCCTCCTCTTGCTCACCAAATACCTGTAGGGAACGTGTAACACTTTTATAGGTATTTTAACAACTTTTGCTTTGAAGAATTAGCCAGAAATCTTCTCCCCTAGCAGTTCCCAACGGGCAAAACGAGGTGCCACTTTTATGCATTTCTTTATAGTTCATCTAGAGCAGCTCCGAAACTCCCACTTTGCCCGTCTTTTATGCTCAGATTATCTAGACTATTGAAATTGTTGCCTGCAAATGATTCTTCTTCCCCCTCAAACAGTTTGGTCTCGTGGCTCTTACTTCCATTAAAAAACCCACAATATGTTAGTTTAGCTTTTATTATCTGTTTTAAGATTTTAAGAAAAAACTAGTTAAAAAGTAACTTACACTCTCTAAAATAGTTAAATATTTTAGATCAGACCCCTGCCAAAAGAAAAAACGCATGTATCGTTAATAAAATAATTAAAAGTTTCAGTTCTTTACAAATCCACTATCTGTCCCACCTTTAGATTCTCTTATTACTGAATAGTATCTTTCGATTCTATTATTTCTGATCTTAAATGTTAAATTTAAAGCAAAAAATGATAAAATTTAAAAAAGTAATAATAATATCCTTGTCTATTTTTTCGGCTGAGCTTAATACAGACACACACCAAAAAATAAAGGACCTTTTTCTATTTTAAAATCAATAAAATTAAATGAGACTAACCACTTAAAACGCTTTTAAATAAGTTAACATCGACTAAAACCAATTAGATAACTTGCAACTTGTCTATGGACACCTGTTACACAAAACTGCTTTTTAACTTCACTTAAGTAAAAATAAAAATAAAACCCTCTAAAGCACCATAAAGTTTATCACTGAAAACCTACCAACCTTTAAAATTTATAACTTTTTTTAAATTAATTTATTTAGACAGTCTTATCAGTTCTCTAGCCGCGCGCAATCCGATTTTATATTTTCGTACTTTCGCGTATTGTTCGCGTCGCAACACCCTGTATATATCGACGTAGCCATGCTCGCACCGGGACGCCGAGCCACGAACTGAAATTTCAGCTGGAAGCGTGCGTTTTCAGACCGGGGAAGATTTTCGGGAAACTGTTGCGTGCTGTGTACTTGATGAACCGATGTTTGATTAGAGATTAGAGTATTGGCTGGTTTAGGTCATTTTTAGCGGGATTTAGGCTATAGAACTAAAAAAAATTGTGTTTTTTGCGAGCGTGCAAAAAAGGTTTTCTTTTTACAGAGCAAGGAGCAGGCGCGTGCTGGTCCATTGGGATTTCGGGAGTTTTTCGGTGGGCCCTTATAAAATTGCTTAAAGCCTACGAAAGGGCTAAATAAAAAAAAAACAATAAATTAGAAGTAATAATCAGCCCCGTCACTGTTTAACTGAACCGCACCTGACTTGACAACCTCCGCGTGATATTCTTTATTAGTTTTTTTTTTTAATTTTATATTTGTTTAAGTTTTGTTGCGTAATGTTAACATGTACAGTGACGGTCATTAAATCTTGGGCAAAAAGTTTGTAAAATTTTAATTTTTCTGCCATTTTTTGTAAATCGTTTTTTTACCCTGTTTTACTTTTAATTACTATAAATAAAGCAAAAAATAAAAGAAAATATTTATATTTTCTAAAAGCTAGCAAATTAATAAAATAATTAACAATTTAATAAATTTAAACAAACTTAAATATCCTCCAAACAGATTTAATATTTTATTGTGGCCCCGTTTTTTTCTAAAACAGAGATTAACCTTCCAAGCATCGAATGGACCAAAGCCCGGGCGTAGTCCGGATTTCCTCGTAACTCATTCCACGCCTCTAAAATTTTATCCTTAAGTTCGTTTACATTTTGCGGCCTAAACTCATTGTCCCTATTTATTTTTTTAACTAATAAGCCCCAAACATTTTCCATAACATTTAAATCCTGACTACGTAAAACCCTGATACGCTGCTCTTCCGTCCATTCATCGACTTGCCGGGCCGTATGAACGGGACAATTATCTTACTGAAAAATAAAATTTCTGTCCGGAAATCGATCCAGTACAGAAGGAAGCATGATATTCTGTAGTAGATCTATATGTACCTCCGCATTGAACCTTCCTTCGATAAAATAACATACACCAAGTCCTTGTGAACTCAGCCACCCCCAAACATTTACCGAAAATCGCCCACTACTTTTGTCCTTTTGGGTATGTTTTTCATCAAATCGTGTTCCTTGAGGCCTGTATACCCTAAGTATCCCATTGTAGCACGACTGAAACACCAGTTTCAAGTAAAATTGTAGAGCAAATCCAATGCGTTGTTCTTTATTTGCATTTTTTGTTAAAAACGGTTTTAAGGCTGTCGGGTGGCAGGACAATTCGGATATTTGCCTTATTCTTCGCCGCGCCGTGCCGTTCTAACCGATGCTGGATAATTGCTTTCCATTTTTGCTGTAACTACAGATTTAAATGGTTGATTTCTTAAAACATTAACTAAATTATTGCCTTGTTCTTGATTCGCTAGTTTGGGGCGACCACTTCCAGCTCATCTCTCAAAGGAGTGTGTTTCCTGCCATTTTTTTTTAACAAAATGTATAGTACTCCTTGGGATGTTAAGCTCTTCCGCCACATCCCTTTCTGGCCAACCTCTCTGCTCAATATAATGAATAATTAATACTTTTTGATTCAAAGTTAAGTTTGGCCTTTTAAAAAATATTCTTAGAGACTGACAACGGACACCTGTTTCTTTATTAGAGTTTGCAACAGGTATTTATATTCAGTAGAGGGTGGAATAAGCCTATTTTACGAAATGGAAAAAGAATTGCTCAAGATTTAATGGCTGTTACTGTACCTATTTATGGGCCCTTCAAATGATGAATAGTTTCTCGGTGCCTAAAATCGCCCCAGCACGCGCCTACTGTGGATTAGTTTTTTGTACCCTTCTTTTCTCGCTCTGTTACACTTTTGTGGACACTCATAACATTTTATAAACATTACAAAGCTGGAAATAAAAATTAATAACTTTATAAAAATTGTTTCTTCAGTAGGCTTTCTTTTAACATTGGGAGAGCCACGAATGCGCAAGACTAAGTACTAACGTACTGAGGAAGCCTTTAGTAAAGTAAGGCGTAGTTTATTTACACGGCACCTAAAGAATTAAAGAAAAAGGCAAAACTCTGCAAATAACATTTTCCACAAACTAGATACTCTTTGTGTTGTTTTACTGGGACCCGCAAGAAAGAAAAAATTATATTCCCTTATTTCTAGGAACAAAAAGCCGTGGAAATATTTATTTGCCCTACAGTTCGCCGGTTGGCAAGACAAGACAGATTTTTTGTAAGAGTGGGATTATAAATAAGGCGAACGGCGCTTTTTTGAATAAAAATGCTAGGAGTTGTGCAGGAAGCCATTGCCCAGACATAAAAACACTATTCCAAGAGAAATTTAATTTAGAATATATGACGAATATGCTAAAAAAAGAAAAGAAATAATTGCTGGCTCGAAGTAGTAATTCGAGCTTTTTCGAAGCTGCTGAGGCTATGAATGTAACGTGAATTAAGGTTATTTTCGAAAGTAACGATCAAAAGATTAAATTATTCTTTCTTTTGCAAAACTAGAGTGCTCAAAAGAAAAGGATAAATATAAACAAACTTTTTTCCGAAAAACAAAATGGTGCTTTTAAGCCATTAAATTATTTATTTATATATATATATATATATATATATATATATATATATATATATATATATATATATATATATATATATATATATATATATATATATATATATATATATATATATATATATATATATATATATATATATAATATATATATATATATATATATATATATATATATATATATATATTATATATATATATATATTGTACATATATAAATATATATATATATATATATATATATATATATTATATATATATATATATATATATATATATATATATATATATATATATTATAATAAGGTCTTAAAAGGTATCCATGAATTATGTAAGGCGTTTAGGAAGAGAGGGGTCAAGTCGAATCTCACCTAATCTCACGTGGGGGAGAGGAAGGTCTCGGAAAATATCACGTATTAAAAAAAACAGTGTAAAATTGCGAAAAAACTGGGTTGAAATAAGTTTTTTTTTTTACTAAAATATCGCTAATCCTACACAAGCTAATTTAATAAGCTTTACATAAAGTTAGTAGACTAAAGAATGGGGGCTCTAGGATTTTTAAAGGAATTTTAAAAAACGTCTTTAAATTTTACACTTTCTTTTAACATACTGGTAAAAAAATATTTTAAGGTAAATTTAAAAAAAAATCTAAATCGGAGTAGACTTTTTTGTGTTTATTTAGTGTTTTGTTACAGATAACACATTTATCCATATTACTGACGTTTTCGTTATTAATAGTTTAAACAAACAATGGATTTATATTTTAAGTTTTAACTTTTAAAACAATATGTATTTTATAAGTTTTAAGAAAACTTATTTAATAAAAAATATTTCTTGTATGGTTTGAACAAGTGAAGTGGCTTATTTATACTATAGTAATATTTAAACTAAAAACGATATCATGCTTAATGACAATTTAAAAAATTTTCCTGATATTCTTAAAGAATCATACCACCCAATAAAAAATTAGTGTTTTAAAAAACTACTGTGTATTGTGCGAACATGTTGTTGCGCACCTAATAACTTTAAGCACACTGAAAAAGGTTAAAGCATTTACCAAAACTTTATCTTTAAATTCTCCTTTCTAAACAATCGGACAAGACCCAACTTTTCTTATTTGTAACACATTGCGGGACGTAGTTGGAATAAGAATCGATCTTTTTTGTACGTTTAAAATTGAAAATAAAAATAAAAGTGTTTATTCTATTTTTAGGCATTCCGTTTTTGAAATGAAGTTTTTTTGTATTATTCTAGATAATTTTATTATGTGTTAAAGTAAATCTAAAAATTGACATGATTTTGTCTATATTTACCAATACTTTTATCGTCCGTGATGTTGAAAATATAAGGTTGTTAATATGTTCTATAATTTTTGTGGCAGATTTATGTTTTAGTATGTTTTTTTTGGGATACCCGCCTTACTGCTTTTTGGAAAATAGGACCTCTTCGGTCCGGGTCCCGGGGTATAGCGAACTGAGCCTGTTCAGCCCTATTGACTTCTATGAACTTGCAGAACGCCTGCAACAAAAGAAGAAACACCCCAAAAAAAAACCCAAAAATGAAAAATATAGATTTACGTTTTAGTGGCAAGTCGGCCACTGTTGTCAGGATGAAACTAAAAGAAAAAATTAAACTAAATTTTAAGAAATTTTGCTCTAAAAACTTGATAAAGGCTGGTTTATGCAGACAACTTTAAATTTAATTTAACTTTAATTTAACTTTAGTGTAAGATCATTGCACACCAATATATAAGCGTGTTTATACACACTTTAAGAAAACTTTATCTTTAACTTTTATTTAAGAAGTTGGCCAACTTTTATCTTCTTAAAGTTAAATTAAATAATAATAAAAATGAGCATGCGCAAGACCGTTTGACGGTAATGGATAAAAATTATATTTTTAATTAATCAAGAACCTATTTAAAATTTTTGCTTAGTTTGCAAAGACATAACAATATATGATGTACAGGGTGGTGTATTTGGGTTATATTTACGAGGTTTAAAGAAAACCTCAAGAAATAAAGCAATTTTCTTTGTACATTCTCGACGCGGATTTTTAAAACAAATTTTAATGTGGCCAACTTGATTTATTTTGGAAATACAGGGCGTTGTTAAATTTTTGTCGATTTTACGAGGGCCATGTATATGGGTTATTATTATTAGATTTTATTGGCGTACTGACTTTTCTTCTATTTGTTAAGCTTTTCGATTTATTTTGATAACTTGGGTTTTTTAATAGTTTTATTTAAAAAAAAACGAAGTTTTTAAAATAAATAATATTATAATAATAATGATTCCATATATTATTTAGCGGCCCTTAAGATATTCAATTAAGATTAATTATTAATTAACATTTCAATGAAGATATTCCAATCCTGCTGTTATTGAAACTTCTTTAAGCAATAAAAAAAGTATTGGTAAACATTCCTACAGAGAATAACCACAAAGCACATGTGTTAATAATTTTTAAATACATCATGTTTCAAGGATAATTTATACAAAACTAGTTATCCCTGTCAGGAATGTAACTAACAGGTTTTTGTGTATATTTAATACACCCTTAAGAGTCCAATAAAGTTTGAAAATCCCAGATTCTCTCAAATATATGTATTCATTTAACAAATTGTCTTCTTAATTTTTATACTGATTTTAAATAAAAATCTTCTACATTTTATCTTCTTCTGTATTTTTAACAAATAAATAATCGGTTCATACTCAAAGTTTAATTAAATAATAATAAAAATGAGCATGCGCGAGCAGTGTAACCAAACTTAAAATTCGTCTAGTAGTCCAGTAACTGAAGACCTGAAAGTACCCAAAGCTGTAAATAAATCTGTACAGTTTTCATTTGTGGCGCAATGCTTAGGTCTTCGCAGATGCTTTCGAGCGAAAAAAAGTTTATCACGATTCCGACGTGGGAACCCGCTGAAAATGGCCTACCAAAGTCCCAAAAATGAGTTTCCCGCGAATATCTGCCAAAATATGCGAATTAGAAAATTTTTGTTAAGACAAAAAATGAAGATCACCTCAAAATCTACAAAAATGGTAGTAGGCTAAAAAATGTAGATGGGCAAAACAATGTTTTATCAAAAGGCAAGGAAAATGGTAAAGGAAATTTTCTGGGATCATAGAGCACTTGCTTATGTCTCATTATAAAAAAAATATTGTGAAAAAGAAACTTTGAAGGCTTTTTTTAATATTCTAGAAAAATAAGAATAGACTCAAACTTATATGCAATGATAGGTACGGGTTTTCCCATTCCGATGAATTTTGAATGATTAAAAAACGAAATGAGGGGACTTTTGGGTCCCGTTACCTCGAAAACTAGCGATTTGAAAAAAAAACTAAAAAAAAAATATTTTTGTAGATTATAAGGCGATCTTCATTTTTTCTAAAAACAAAAAATCTCCAATTGGCATATTTTGGCAGATATTAGCGGGAAACCCATTTTTCGGGCCTTGAGGGGCCATTTTCAGCCCTTTCCCACCTGTTAATGTTGATAAACTTTTTTTCGCTCGAAAGCATCCCCGAAGACCTAAGAATTGTGCCACAAGGGAAAACTGTACAGATTTATTTACAGCTTTATCCCTTTATATACTGGACTATAGACCGAGCTGTCAACTTTAAACTTCAACCCGATTAACGTAACGGACAATACGGATATATTTATTAATTATTTTATTTATTAAATTATAACAAACCAAGCACAAAAAACAGTCAAAACCTTGTTAAAACATAAAAAATGGTTTAATAATTAATACCAACCCAACGAAATTTTCGTGTTTCTGTGCTTGCGTAAAGTAAATGTAAATATTCTTTATAAATGGTCTAGAAATTCTTAAAATTAAACTAAATTTAAATAAAAGTTAAATAGGATTTAAAGTTGTCTGCATAAACCAGCATTAACTTTTTACTTTTATGACGTTTTGTTATAAATGACATTAGGTTATTTGACTGGTATATTAATAGTTTTTAAAAGACAAAAAAGATGGTATGTTAATTAATTTTAAGTTCACCTGAATTTGCTTTAGCATCAAGCATAGGTAACCTTGTATTATTATAATGAACAGATATTAATGCTACACATTTATCTTTATTTAATAAAATAAATGCACTTTCCTTTATTTTACGTTTTTTGAACAAGTTTTCTTTGCTAAAATGCTAGAAGCATTCCAGTTTATTATATGTAGTTATTATCAAATGCGTGTTGACAGATTTTTGATTTTTGGAATTCTGTGTTTTTAATGTATGTTCTATGTTGTTTTATGCGTTTTTTCTAATGGTCGGAAAGTTTCACCTATATAAAACTTATTACATTCACAAGGGATCTTATAAATAACATTTTTTGTGTTATCGTTTATATGGTATGGTTTTGTTTTTGTTACTTAAGATCTAATAGTGTCTTGTGTTTTAATGATAGTACGAATATTAAATTTATTACCAATTCGTTAGATTTTAAATTTGACAAGCCAGGAATATATGGTAAAAATAGATTTGTAATAGGTCTATTTTGATTTTGTCTTAAATTTGGTTGTTCAAATTTTGGAAAGCATTTGTTTATAAAATCAAGAGAATAATTATTTTAAACTAAAATATATTTTAAAAATTCTTTTTGTTTTCTTTGTTTGATCAGAAAAAATTATTTTAATTCTGTCAAAAAGACTTTTTAGAACTCCTTATTTTACTATTACTGGGTGATTAGAGTTAAAATTTAAGTATATGTTTATATGTGTAGGTTTTCTGTAAATTATAATTTTAAAATTATTAACGCCTTTTTTAATAAGAACATCAAGAAAAGAAAGTTGTGATTTGTTCTTTTTCTAAAGTGAAATAAATAGTGGGTTCTAATGTATGTTAAAAAAAAAATTGTACAATTTTCGTCACGTTGATCAATAGAAAAAATGTCATCTATATATTTCCACCAAACTAAAGGTTTTTAATGATAATTTTGTACAAAATTGATTTAAAATTTTTCACAAAAATATTACTTAATAATGGTGATAAAGGTGAACCCATGGCCATGCCAGAAGTTTGTTTATAAAAGTCAGTATTATATTGGAAATAATTATGTTGTTTTTACGCAAAAAGTTAATAATTTAAGAATGGAGTTTATGTTTAGTTTGTTATTAGGTTTGTTATTATCATATTTTATGTAATATCAAAAATTTATTTGTTGTATATCCATCATTGGTAATATGCAATGGAAGTAACATAAGAAAACCTCAAAAACTACAGCTACAAAGTAATAACTTTACAAGTAAAATATAGGAACAAACCCTTATCGATCAGCTATGCAGATACCAAATGTTATATTTTTATTGAGCTATCAGAGCAAAAGTGGTGTAAGCCACAATTTTTAAAGTTTTATATATACAGAAATAATTAATTTATACGGTATACTTTAGGATAAAAATACCTATACAACCTTTGACAACAGTTCACAGGCCGCATAGGTCATTATTATTCTAAAACATACTCTATAAATTATTTATTTTCGTATTAACTAAATTTTGCAATTTGTGGCTAAGACCACTTTTGCTCTGACGACATCAATAAAATTATATCTCTATTATTATTAATATAAAATCATTAAAATAATTCGCCATTCTGTCAAGAATTTAATATACTCGTATTTGTCTCAAACTTGGACAATCATAAATTCCGGTATTTTAAATCTGAAACCCTATTTAAATATCACTGGTCTTTATTTTACGGCAATAAAAATTAATCTGAGTAGTATATTATTTAACGAATATTGATGACTATTTTATAGTCTGTCTCAAAGTATATCGTTATGGCTTTTGACGGTACCATACCCTCAATAAACCTTTAACGATTTTATTACCTATTGTTATTGGGTAAACCCATTTGTTCATAAGAGCAGGGTGGACAGGTATTTCTTGAGTATTAACCATTAGGCATATAAATATTTTGGCTAATATTTTGTGGCAGTGTTGAATAACCGTTTTTACTGTGCGTTTCGAAAAAGTTGTTTTACGAGAATATAACTATGTCGCGTCGAAATCTTTTGTCATTAGATGCAAAACATGTTGTGAAAAATGTGTATAAAACTTTAATAAAGTAGAGGTCTAATTAAACAAGAAGCTTTAAAAGAAACCTGTCTACTTACAGAAACTCCAATATCATCGATAAGGGATACTATTATTAATGAAGAATTGAACAAAAGAAAAAAACGTAGTGATTTTCAATCTCACCGTATAGACAAGAGTGATCAGGACCTAATAAGAAGAAAAATATATTGTCTTTATGAAAGCGGAGTTATTCCTACCTTGGATAAACTGAAAAAGAAGCTAGACGAATACGAAACCAATATAAATATTAGCCGTGCCAACCTCCATAGAGTTGTTTGTAAAATGGGATTTAAATACCGCAAAATAGACAAAAGACAAGTAGTGATGGAATCACACAGATTGCACACTTGGAGATTTAATAACCTTCAAGAAATTAATAGATATAGGTTAGAAATTAGATCAATAATTTACTTTGATGAAACATGGTTCGATACACACGACACTGTATCCAAAGGAGGGGTTGATTCCAGTCAAAACTGTCAGACGAAAGCCCCTTCAATAAAGGAAAACGCATTACCATAATACACGCTGGTTCAGAAGACGGATTTGTCCCAAACTGCTTGCTGTTGTCTGCAAAGAATATTAAGGATTCTAGCTTGGATTATCATGAGGATACAAGTGCAGAACTTTTTAAAAACTGGTTTTAATATTATCTTTTAAAAATATTCCAAACAACAGTGTTATTGTCATGGATAACGCAAGCTACCACAGCCGTCTGCTACACAAAGCACCAGCTTCATCAAGTTCAAAAACTGAAATCCAGGAATATTTGTTAGAAAATGATATTTATTTTGAATTCAGTTACAAAAAACGCAACTTCTGGAAGTCCTAAATTCAAATGCAATTAAAAAACAATATGTATGTGATAATTTGGCTGATCAGGCTGGGCATACTGTCTTACGGCTTCCGTATCACTGTATGTTTAACCTCATAGAGCATTTGTGCAACCAAGTAAAATCAAAGATCAGAGCAGAAAATGTTACAGCTACTTAAAGTCCCAGTTTTATAAATTTGATAAAAAATGTAATTACTAACAAACCAGTTGAGAGTTGGAAAAATTCACTACAGCACATTATAAAAATTGAGGACACTTACATTTCTATCCAAAACAACATAAATCCTATTGTAATTAATCTCAATGATGGCTCTGATAGTGAAACAGAATTAGATTTAGATATTTAGATTAAAAATGCAGTTATAAATTTATTAAAACTTTGCATATATTTAATGTCTAAATGTAATTTTAAGATTATACTTACCTAAATAAACAATAAATTATAAATCTTTATATTATTAAAGTCCGTCTCTAATGTTCTGTCCTTTAATACCTACCGATCCGCAGTTTTATTGCTGTCGGCAGGTATAATCCATAAATGAAGGCAAGAGCTAACACGGTATACTTTGAGACAGACTATACCTAGGTTGAAGTTAACGATACGAGTTGCAGGTAAGTAAGTGAATAACAATCGTTATACGAGAATAGAATATTATGCTTTGTACCAGAGATATGAAAGGGCAATAGAACTCGCTTCTCCTTTGCGCGAAAGGGATTATTTACAATGCCGACATTTTTCAATTTAAATGTTAATCAGAGAGCGAAAAATTCAAGTAAATTTGATAATTAGTTGTTAAGGTTATATTCCAGAAACATTTTTTGAATCAGTGAGAGCCAATTTAAGCTATAGAAAACTAACACAAATGAAATACATATTTTATATGGAAACTTTCCAACTTTAATTAGCTATTATTTTAAAATTGTTACAATTTGAAATAGTTTATAAAGTTAATTTGTTAATGCTAACAAATAGTTATTTGTGCAACTAGTTGGGTGATGCACCATTTTTCGTAATGAGTAGAGCAAAAATATTATGAAAAATAGTGTATCCCAACGCGTTTTAAGGGCCCCACAAACTATCGTTCTTTTTAAGCTTCTTAATCGCCAGACGTCTATTTCCCTACACTTAATTTAATTTTAAACCGTCTTAATGGCCGAAAGCTGCAGTCGTTCACGAAAACGTAAATGACACGTGTTTATTTGTTACAAGAATGACGATTGAAAACGTTCTGCACCACACACTTCGTTTTTAAATGAAGACGGACGAATCGACGATTAAGATTTTAAGCCCGGCCAGAAATTTTCACCGACGGGATCTGTTGGGTCCTTTACACAAATTTTCTTCTAATTTTGAATATGATATGATTCTTTTTAATTCAAGCTTAAAATATAAAAAAACTTTTTAAAACTCATTGACGTTGTTAAATATTTTATTTTTTATCACCCAGTTGAGAAATATTTGATTTTTCGTAACTAGTTATGAAAAGTAAGATATTTTACAACGTCAATGAGTTTTAAAAGTGTCACTTTAAATGTCAAAATTAGACAAATATAGATATTTATGGCGATCACAAAACATATTTTTTTAAATTTTGATGCAGATCTGCTCGTTACGAAAAATAGTGCTTTTCCTAACTGGTTGCACAAATAAGTATTTGTATCTAAAATATCAAATAACACTATTATTAAAATACTTTTATATTTTATCTCTTGTAAGACTACCTTGTTTTTAAGATTGAAATTAATGTGACTATATTTTGTGAGTGGTATTTTAGGATTTTTTAATGAGTAACTTTTTGAATAGTATAATTTAAAAAATGATTACCAAATTACCTGTATATGTATAAAATAAAACAACTAATAAACTGGTTTATATTTACTACTAAAATAAAACGTACAAATCAGACTAATGCTATTTATAAAAATACAAGGATATATTCTATAAAAAAAAATCAAGTCCATCAGTTAACCAAAATGACTAAAACACTAAAGATGCGGGCTACAAATTTACTAAATAATATTTTTATTAGTTAGTTTAATCTAAAACGTAAGCATAAATCACATAAATGGCTGATGTTTGGTAAAAGCAGTATACATTGAAGACTGATTTTGAAAAATCGTTTAGATTTTTTGTAGCAATACAATAAATACTTCCACATGACCCTTTTAACATGTTACTTAATTACATAACATAAATATGCACTTTTTCCATATGTCCATTAAAGAGTCTGTGGAAATAGAAATGAAATGTAAAATTGGATATCTTATTTTGCACCATTATCAACATAATATACCTGCTACCTTTTCTAAACACTAGCCAAAAGGTTGTCTAAAAATCAAATACAATCTAAGTAATCAAATTATAAATTTAAATTTACTAATTTATAAAATTAAAGTATTTACCTAAAAATTATACTTTTCTTTAGGTAGTCTTTCTTTTCGCTAACCTCTTCTATGGACAGGTTTCGCCTCGCCATAGGGCTCTTAGGTGTGGCTAGGTTAGTGAAAACTAGAGACAGTAATTAGATCATAGCAACATATGGAAGAAGTAGTAAACCACTTATTTCCAGTGCATAGACCTGTGATATTTAACTGTGATATAGATAGTACAGATTTTATAGATTTTACTTTAGATGAACTGTGTGTGGCTTACGAGAAACTTAAGAATAACAAGGCACCAGGACCAGGAAACGTTCCAGCCGAAATCATTAAGCATGTGGCATTGGAGAAACCAGAATACACTCTGAGAGTCTACAACAGATTGGCAAAAGGAGCTGACTTTCCAAGAGAATGGAAACAGGCTAGACTCATGTTGCTAAAGAAAGGAGATAAACGTATAGATGATCCAGCTTCGTGGAGACCCATATGCATCCTAGATGCAGAAGGAATACTATACTATTATTAGATTGAATAGAGAGCTGCAGAGAACCGGTGGTCTAGCGGATCGGCAGTTTGGGTTCAGGGAAGGCCAACAGACAGTAGATGCTATCAAAACTGTTCTGGATATTGCAAGAAACGCAGCAAACTACTCTGCCGCACATAGGAGATTATGTGTTATGATCACACTAGATGTTAGGAATGCATTCAATAGCGTGTCATGGCAACTACTCTTGGAAGACCTAAGAAAAAAGGGTATAAGTAAGAACCTCGTTGGTATTATAGCATCTTACCTATCAGAGAGAAGATTAACACTGGAAGCAGAAGGCACAACGAAGAGCATACCAATCAATAGCGGTGTCCCGCAGGGATCGGTGTTAGGCCCAACCTTATGGAATGTCCTATACGATGACCTTCTTCGGATGGAACTACCAGATGGAACTACATTAATAGGATTTGCAGACGACATAGCCATGGTAGTGACCGCAAAGAACGAGGAGACCCTCATGAATACGGCGAATACAGGACTACAAAGAATAGTGAACTGGATGGAAAGAAAGCGACTCCAACTTGCTCCTCAGAAGACCAAGGCAGTGCTACTTACGACAAAGAGAAAGATACTACCGATTCAATTCAATGTGCAAGGAACACTGGTAATGCCTGTCAAGGCACTGGAATACCTCGGGGTATGGCTAGACACCAAATTAACCTTTGCAGAGCATGTTAACAAAACCATAGAGAAAGCTGAGAAAACGATTTCAGCACTATCGAGCCTTAAGCCAAACGTTGGAGGACCCAGAGCCTCCAAAAGAAGAGTCCTGTCGAGCGTGATCCATTCACAACTACTGTATGCTGCACCAGCATGGCATTCAGAAACCGGTAACAACAAACTCATACAGAGATTAAGAAGAATACAGAGAATGATGTCGATCAGGGTGTGCAGTGCATACAGGACGATATCGGCAGAAGCAGTGCAAATCAAGGAAAGACTGAAAACATACAATGGTCTAGAAAGAAAAACCATTAAAGACAATGTGATCGCTCGCTGGCAAGAAATGTGGACAAATGGGACATACGGACGTTGGACGTATGGTTTGATCCCGCAAATTCAACCATGGTTGAATAGACCCTATGGAGAGGTTGACTATTTTCTCACTCAAGCACTCTCCGGACACGGATGCTTCAGAAAGTATTTGTTCGATCGACGAAGAGCAGCATCAGGAGAGTGCACGTACTGCGGAGAGAACGACGATGCGGAACACACCCTTTTCGCATGCCCCAAATGGGAACAAACGAGATTGGAATACCAGAGGGGTACTGAAAGAACATTTGATGCTGCCAACATGATGAGAAATCTGATGGAATCAGAAAAAACCTGGAAAGAAACTTATTCAATTATTCGGTACATTATAGAGAACAAAGAGAAAGAAAGCCGAAACTTAAACAGACTGCCTCTACACTGAAGTAATGCGAAAGCGGATTTCGGTGTGGAGAGCGAGACGACAGGGGAGGGGTTTTAGTCGGTAAAAATCCGACACTACCCATATCACTTGGGTGTCTTATGCAAGATTTCCACTCCTCTTGAAAAAAAATAGATCTTAAAGCAAAACACAATTATAAGATGCAAAATACAAGCATAGTTGGTTTTCAACTACACCTAGCTGCATGTATCTTGTATCCTACCTTTTAAATAATAGGCATACCTAAAATAAATTTAAACGAACATATAACAGAACTTACTGGAAAATTAATAATAACTTAAATTAAACAAAACAGTATTGCATGAGCTTTATTATTGCTGGTTAAATAATATTAATTTATTTAATTCACAATGTACATTTATGCCCTGAATTTTAGACGTATATCTCTTTGCAATGTTATATATGTAAATTTTACAATAGTGTAAAACAATGTTTTTAATTAACCAAATTCCGTCGTTTTCCTCAATAGCTGCTATTTCCGAGAAGTGGTTTATTAAATTTGGAAAAAGCTTTTCATAATCCCTATAAAATTTCTGACTGACTGCATTTTACTGGCATCCTTACTAGTTGATGGAGATGAAATTTCCATTTCATGAGTTTGATTAAAATCTGGTTTTAATTTTCTTTCTCCAGCATAAACAAGTCCAGTCACCCACTATGCCCAGTAGTTAGCCACAGCTTAAGTAAATCTGCCTACTTGAGGAACCCAAAAAAATATTTATTATCAACGGTCTCGAATCTATATCTAACTTCCATTACTTATTAGTTTTTGGGCATTCAATACTAAAGTATGGGTATTATATCAGTTTCCTAAATTGACTACTAAAATTATAAATTATATGCTTTGACAAATTTTCAAAATCACCCCGTTTTGTTAAAATTTCCAAGAATGTTAGGAGATGTTACGTTAACTTAAAAATAGGTGTTTTGATTAAAGAAGTTACCATTTTTTTATTTTAATTTTTTTTTCAACTCGCCCAAAATGATATAGGCTCTGGGTTTCTAAAACTTAAGATTAAATTAAAAAAGATACTTACTTATGAAACATAATTCCTGGTGGTTGTCCGCCTTTCGAATATAGTTTTTGCATTCTCTAACGAAAACTACATAATTTTTTAATAGAAACCACCAAAAAATCCACAATAAACAATCTTAATTAGAAAAAAATTAACTGAAATAAAGAATCACCAAACACCAAAGAAAAACAAACAAACCACAAAAGTCTTGCTCGTAGGGGAAATGACATTTGGTTGTAAAAATGGCGTCACCCATAAAGTTCCGGAAAAATGAATGCGTACTCGTCTATGAGCGTTCTACTCTCCTCCCATATGTTTTTATATGAAATTCTACAACAGAATTACAAGCATTTAAAATTCAAATATATAGATTTCTCACGAAAAGGGTATCTACGTCACAACATCCATCGACAGAGGCGAACGGGGCTAAGTTCCAATATTACATCTTGAAGAAAAGCAAAGTAAATAAAATACCAAGTAAAGCTAATCCGAATATTAAAAAACTTTTGATTTTTAACCGGTGCCATTTTCATTTGTTAATTTAAAAAGTAAAATACTATAATCTGTTCATCTTCGTTTGACAAAAACACATTAGGTAAAAACGTATTTTATTGGTTTAAAAAGTCAATAACTATGGTTACAACAATAAAAATTGTATTGCATTGATTAAAAAGTCGGTAATCATGATGACTTACGAGGTGTTTTTTTCAGTATTTTAATAATAAACAATTTTTAGAGCTTTAACCTGTTTTTTCTTATTTTTTTTTATTTGGTTATGTTTTTTTTGTTATTTATTATGTTGCATATTTAATTGACGTTAAACCCATTTGTCTTAAATCGGAATAAAGAAACGCGATGGATTTTCCCTTTTTTGCTCTTAATGAAATAAATAAACTAAGCAAAATAAATTGAAACTCGGCAACACTTGTGTCGTCACAATGTGATACGGAGCCAAGTAGCACATTATTTTAAAACTGGTTTAATTTTCGTTTTATGAATACCGTAGTTTATTTTTTTCTGATAATGTGCCACTTATCCCCCTCTTGCATTTAGAAATATAAAAGTATTATCTAACCCCTTAACAGGTATTAAACAAAGAGTAGACAACTTTTCCGACAACTTAACTTCCGGGCAATAGGGTGACGTCACGAACATAACCTTATCTGCGGACAATTAGTAAAAATCGAGCACTCCTTGTTAAGTTTACCACCCTTGCCCGTAGACCAATTAAAAGCTTTAATTTTATTTAAAAATATTTTGGAAGTATTTTTATTAATCAGCTGTTTACAAAATGGGCGATTATTGACCAAGGCCGCTTAAGGGTTAAAATCATGAATCTGAATCAATGCCTAAGGAATTTGGGAGTTAAATTCCTGGCTAATTGCATCCACGATGGCGATCGGCACCCATGATACGTCCATACTTAGCATAAAACCTTGTGGACTATACCAAAAAAAAAGGAAAAGCTATTTGGTTTTAACAGACATTTTATTATTTTACAAGACAAAATCTTAAATGAAGACAAAAATTAGTTAGATGTTTTTTAAAAATATTTACAAAAAAAAACTTAAACCCGAAGTATTTTTGATACAGTTTTTTAACTTAATATTTACAAAATACAAAAAAAAATATTAAATACTGAACTAAAATGCAAATATAGGATAAAAATCGATAATAATCAGCACCGATAAATCTTAATTATTTAGATAATTTAAAGGTAAAAAAGGCAAGAAGTTATAAAACATGAAATTAAAATATCGTGCTGAGACAAAAAGTAACAGAAATGTTTATTTTCTAACATTTTTCATGAAATAGTTTACTTTTTTATTTTCTGATTGCGTTATAGCAGTGTGGAACGTGCTCTGGATCTTCACAAGTGAGTGTAGATTCATCTAGTACTTTTCCATCTCCGCAAGAGATGAGTCTTGGATGACCATTGACACAGGTGATAAGTCTGTGACAATCTCCAGGAACAGGGAATCTGGGATAGGGCCAGAATCTGGCAGCTGGGCTGCCTGATGGCACTTTAGTTGGACATTTAAAGCCAACAACAGCTGTAAGAAAAAAATAAAATTAGATAATCATTATTATTAAAAGAAATGTATTTTTGTTTTTATTTTTTATTTCACTTGGGTTAGTTCATAGTAGATATTTACAATACAAGTGAGATAACATCATTATCAACATACACAGTTGCTTATAAGTGTACCTCGGCGTTTGTGCATACGCCGAGATACACTTATGTGCATAATATCGGCGCACTACCCACTTTTGACACCAAATAATTCTCTTTTAAAAAATATAAATCATATACAAAAAAACAGACATAGATACAACATATATTAAAGTTTGAAAATAATTTAGGGCTTCCTAAAAAAGTCTGAATTTATAGTCCGGGTAAATCTGTAATTCACCGTTAAATGATTTTGGAAGTACCTACATGAATCAAGATAAAACCTTTAGCATTCTCTTTAGAAACAGATCAAACAAAGTGTCGGAAAGGGATATTGAATACTACGAAAGGGGGCGTTTTTTACCCCATTTTTTGACACCCTACACCCCTAAAAAATACATTTTGCTAAAAAAAAGTTTTTTCCATTTTTAATGATACGTATACATTTTTTGGGCCACTGAATTTAAATTTCATATCATAAATTACATTTGAGGGCTTAGAAGGGCTTTTTTTACCCCGTACACCCCTAAAACATACATTTCTCTAAAAATAGTTTTCCTCTGTTTTTAATGGTACATATAGGCTTTTTGGGTCAGTAAATTCGAATATAATATTAAAAATTTCATTTGAGAGCTTAGAAGGGCTAAATACACCCTTTTTTACACCCTACACCCCTAAAAAATATTTTTTGCAAAAAAAAAGCTTACTGGTTTATGGAGGTGTTTTGGGCCACAAAATTCGAATATTATATTAGAAATTACATTTGAGGGCTTAGAAGGGCTAAACTCACCCTTTTTTTCCCTACAGCACTAAAACATACATTTCGCTAAAAAAAAAGTTTTTTTTCCCATTTTTAATAGGTTTTTTGGACGATTTTAATTTATCAATCCATTAAATGTAGGGGTAAGAGGGATAAAAATAGGGGTAGTTGACTGCTTTATAATAATTTTTGACATCAAATTGAAATTCAGTGGCCCAAAAAACCTATGTACCATTAAAAACAGGAAAAAACTTTTTTTTAGCGAAATATATGTTTTAGGGATAAAGGGGAAAAAAGGGTGCATTTAGTCCTTCTTAGCCCTTAAATGTAATTTCTAATATTATATTCGAATTCAGTGGCCCAAAAAACCTATATATACCATTAAAAATGAAGAATAAACTTTTTTTTAACGAAATGTATTTTTAAGAGGTGTAGAGTGTAAAAAAGGGTGTATTTGGCCCTTCTAAGCCCACAAATGTAATTTCTAATATCATATTTGAATTTAGTGGCCCAAAAAATCTATATGTATTATTAAAAATGTAAAAAAAAACTTTTTTTTGCGAAATGTATGTTTTAGGGGTGTAAGGGGTAAAAAGGTGAATTTAGCCCTTAAATGTAATTTCTGATATTATACTTAAATTTAGTGGCCCAAAAAACCTATGTATACCATTAAAAATGAAGAAAAAACTTTTTTTTAACGAAATGTATTTTTTAGGGGATGTAGGGTGTAAAAAAGGGTGTATTCAGCCTTTCTAAGCTCTCAAATATAATTTATAATATCATATTCAAATTCAGTGACCCAAAAAATCTATATGTAGCATTAAATTAAAAAAAAACTTTTTTTAGCGAAATGTTTGTTTTAGGGTTGTAGGGGGTAAAAAAAAAGGTGAATTTAGCTCCTCTTAGCCCTCAAAGGTACTTTCTGATATTATATTTGAATTCAGTTGTCCAAAAAACCTATATGTACTATTAAAAATGGAAAAAAAATCTTTTTTTTAGCGAAATATATTTTTAGGGGTGTAAGGTGTAAAAAAATGGGGTGAAAACACACCCTTTGGTAGTATCCAATATCTCTTTTCGACACTTTGTAGTTGATCTGTTTCGTAAGAGAATGCAAAAGGTTTCATCTCGATTCATGTATTTCCAAAATCATTTCTAGGTTTAAAGTGTTTTTTAACAGATTTACCTGTATTATTATTGAAATCTTTTATTCTAAGGCAAAAAACTAATTATTTCGGGAATTTTTCGGAAAAACCAAAAAAATGATAGTATTATTATTATTTATAAAAATATTTTTTATGTGTTAGTTCTAAATATTGTTTATTCTTGACATCTTTGTGTTATTGACTCAATGATCTCAATAATATAATTATTAAAAAGAGCGTGGTAATTAAATTAAGATATTTTTTAACTTACTAGGTTGATAAAATTATATGTTTTTATAAATAGAAAACAAAAATGCCTAAAATAGACAACAAACTTATTAAATATCTTCCTTTGCCTATTTAAGAACTACATGCTAGGGATGTCGATAGATCGATAGCACTATCGATACTATTGATAGTATTGAGCTTCCAGATAGGGTACCGCTTGAAAAGACCCCTATCGATAATTCGAGAAGTACCTCTGTATGATACAGAGGTACTTTTCGTACGTTTTGTGACGTCACGTGGTATTTAAATACCCGAAATTTTGTATAAAAAAATATTTGGCAGAAGTATTATTTACGTATAAAGGGTTCTTTTATCCAATAAAAAAATATGTACAAAGTATTAGCAGTAGTTTTAGTAGCAGCAGAATTTTTAGACACTGACTTACTTAAATCACTTAGCATAATTACAAAAGATAATATTACCTTCTGGATTGCAAGTTTCTAACAGAAGGTCGGGCCAGTTACATCCGTGGATTTTGTCATCATAGACTAATCCAGGCTCGCAAGCTTCAGGGTGTGGTTCTCCATGGGCACACTTGATGTAGTTGGTGGAGCACTGCAAAGATTCTGGGTAGATTCCAAATTGGTATTCACATCCTGGTGTGCTTATTGGTGTCACTAAAATTTAGGAAAAAAAAACGTTTCAACTGATGATAAATTATGTTACCTGCTTTTTTTTGTTTCTTTGTTAAAATCCCTAAAAGACCTTTGTGCTCTTAAAATACATGTGTTAACAGAGGTACCTTTATATACATATTAGGATTTTGTTTAAAAAATGGTAATAATAGTTAAGGTCAAAACTGACACAAGAACTACCTGTTTGCTAAAAAAGTGTATACTATTATATATTTTAAAATTATAGGTCTCCTAGTACTTACGCTGGTGTAAAAAAATAAATTGACTTCAGTAAACCCCGTGCTAAAAAAGTATATAAAATGCTTTTATTAGGTTCGGGCTTCATAAGTTGGACTATAAGGATGCATAAAAGTAGCACTACGTGTTGCTCCGTTGGGAGCAGCCAGAGAAGGAATTATACTGGACGACTTAGAAGTGCAAAAGCCGTAAAAATACATAAAAAAAGCAAAAAATCCATTACAGCCTGTTGGCAAGAGAATGAAGCTTTCCTGTAAGCGTGGGATTTTTATTACTCTTTTTTGAATGGAATCAGGAATGCTAAGAGTTGTGGGAGACGCCATTCCCAACACATAAGAACAATATTCTTAAGAGGGTCTGATTTGGGATACATTCAGAATGTACAGATTAGATAAGGAGAGGTACTTTCTGGCTCGAAAGAGGAATCCAAGCTTTTTTGAAGCAGCTAAGGCTATGGATGTAATGTGTCTATTATTTGTCGCTCTCTGATATTTGGGGTTTTTGTAGCTAGTGTAATATGCTATTAGCAACCAGTTTTTAAGAAAGAAATGAAAAATATTAAAATCTGAGAAACCCAAGTCATAAACAATTTAGTAAGTCTTTAAAAATAAAAAACTTTCACTTATAATATGCTGAATTTAAATATGCGCTGGGTTTACACCTGTCACCCCTTATTTTTTGGAGGAAAAATGAAGAATAAAACATATGAAAAACCCAAATCGTAAGTTATCTAGTAAATTTTTAAAAGTTAACAAAAACCAAATCGCCTTTTAACAAAATGTATTAGTTAAAAATGGTAACATGGCTGGCAAACCAATTTCTTGCATGCAGAGACTTTCAGTGTGATAAAAGGAGATGTCAATTTAATAGGCAAAGCCTTGCGAAATAAAAACAGACAAAAACCTGCTGTTGCCGATTTCCCTTCTACCGGCCCAACAAGAAGGGGGAAATACCGCGGTGGGACATTTGGTCGTTTCGGCGGACGGCCACCGGCACTTGGCAGTATCAGCCAGACCCCGGACGTTAAATGAGTGATTGTCAAACGCATTTCTTGGAGATTTTTTATGATATTTTCTTTTTTATGCGTTCATGTTAATTACTGTTGTATAAAAAAAAGGTTGTTGAATTTTTATCAGACTTAACCTTAAAAATAAAATAAAAACCGCTTTTTTTTAAATTAATTCATAAATATTCTTAAAAATTAATGAAATTAATAGTAATTCCAATAATAATAAAAAAATAATTTTATAAAATAAACTCAAAAGCATTATCATTTTATTAAACGCTCGAAGACATTGCCCTGCTGAGCTTCGTAATACCCGAGCCGATTATAAAACTCCTTCGGTGTAATGGAGTTAGTAATCTCAAATATTTTTGCTCTTAACTTAAATTTTTTTGGTCCAACAAAAAAAAGTTAAGTATATCACTTTAAGTGATGCAGAAAAAAGCTGGATGGCAACCCCCTGCATGCCTCAACCAACAATATGCTAACGAATCGCCGTCATCCGTCGTATTAGAAGTGGAACAGAGAAAATTGTGGTCGTTCCCCTTTCAATCTGGGGCCATACCATATGTATCCTACTCTATTGCATTAAAATTGGCATGCAAGCTTTTGCCTTGCCAATCGTGTATATATATTTATGTTAATAGCACCCGAAAACCAAATTTATTTACATTTGGTCGTCATCATTGTCAGACATTGTTTTAGTCGTAGTCTTGGTAAGAAAAAACACACAGATAAATCGATATCTGCAAACTTTTATACAGCATATCATAATGGAATCTAGAGTAACAGGGACAATTCTAAGCCTTTTTTTTATTTTTATCACTAATAAATCCCATAAAATTACATAAATTTTATAACTTACAGTCAGCTTTTCTGTCTCCACAGTGTACAGCCCAGTGATAGTTGCAGTGATTATGAACAGCGCCTTTTCCATCAAATAGCAGTCCATTTTCACAAGTTTCTACGGTAAGAGTTCCATTGGTGCAAAGGAAAAACAGGTTACAAGATTCGGGATGGCATATGTTTGGGACGCCGAGTTTGTTCTGGCACTGAGGAGCGTCTTGGACAAAGACACCGGCTTGAGCTGTAAAAAAGAGGCAGGGTATAAAAGTAAATTTTTATAAATATATATATAATAACTATAAAAACTGTTAAATTTATTTTTTTATAAATTTAATTAAGGATAATAATAACTTTTAAAAAAATATATATATATATATATATATATATATATATATATATATATATATATATATATATATATATAATATATATATATATATATATATATATATATATATATATTTTATATATATATATATATATATATATATATATATAAAATAAATAAAATATATTTTATAAAATTTTTTAAAAAAAAAAAAAAAATTTTTATATATATATATATATATATATATATATATATATATATATATATATATATATATACTAACCAAGGTAGGTAATACAATATAATATAGGTTTTATACAAGAATGTTTGAGAATTCAAACTAAATAATATCAGGGTTTTATATATTTCAAAATTCATCCAATATTATCCCAAAATTTGAAAGAAAGAGATATGTTTTTATTGGTAGTGATTTCATCCCGGTATAATCGTACATCGTTTCACTAAAGGTAACCCAACCAGTTATTGATTGTACCCAGCATTGCCTAACTTTGCTAATTTGACGAGAGGCGGTGTTCCATTTATTTCGAACTATGGCAGGGTAGATGTAGATAAAATGAAAGTTGCAAAAATCTAGTTCAAAAATATTAAACAACATTTGTAGCGTTTTAAATAAACCCTGACTAAAACACTACACACACTCAAATGAATACTCATCATTCATAACCAATGACATCATAATGTGCGTTTACAGTAATAAAATAGGGGCATTGTAATATTGGAAGTTATTGATTTGGTTATCCATCAGCCTAACACTGCGTCATTAAAATTTCTTTATTTTATTTATTCATTATAAACTAAAACACATTTGTTTTTAACTAGTCTTAGGCGAAATTTTCCCACCGTTCTACATAATAAGTTTTTGTTGGGTTTACTTCGCCAGGAAAGTTTTATACAATGGATAGCTTCGGTCCTGGTCCTAACGCGCCTAATAAACTATCAAGAAACATGTATAAACTTTTTTTTAATCTTAATATTAACTATTGTATAAGAAATGAAAATAAATATATTTTGATAGTTTTATTTTTTTTTAAATTTTTTAATGTTTTACAAAACGTCATTGTCAGTGTTATTCAATGATTTTAGTAGGCAACCTGTCAAAATCTAAAATTTTGTTAAACATTCTAAACCGTTGTTAACTTTTAACAATTCTAAATTTAACAACGCGATCATCACTCGGCCGTTTATGTTGAAAAATTGATTTAGCAAATTTTATCATTTTCAGCCGGTTTTATTAAACAAAATTTATGTTAACGTAAATTTTAAAATATTAGTTCTCATTTTATAATATTCAACTCAACATATGCGTTTTAAGCTCAGGTAAAAGTATACTAAACAAAAACTTTTGTCTGCTAACCGACTTTCAGTAACTGGTAAACTTGTTAATAAATTGTTGTTAAATAAATTAATTTAAATAATACAGAAAAACAAAAACCTTTAGTGTATAGATACCGGTTCTAATACTGAGTGATGCAGAAATATTACAGGAAATAAATGGTCAATAAAAGATTTAATAAGACAATAAAACCTAAGGAAATACACAGCGATGGTATAGCCATACTGTGCTATTAAGAGATGCTGTTCAGAACATAAGATGTAAATATAATAAAGATGGGTAGGATGGCTATACCGTGTTGTATATGGTTGAACTCTGTAATAAGCTACAATTAATGCTGTTTAGAACTGGCACCAACACTATTTCTACTTAAGATTAATGATTTTTGCATTCTTATTTACCATTAACCCAGTTCATAGTTTTGCTAACGATTGTACTTTTCACTTTTTGTATTTAGTTTCTCAAACCAGCCTTATAGTCTGATTTGAAAGAAGCGCAGGGTAATGCAATTGACCAATACAGCTTAGTACCTAAAACACATTTATGTTTGTCGTCGCGAAAAACAGTATTTCAGTTCTTATTATTTACTTATAAACGGCCCAATCCTGCAAAATAAAGAATAATTCAACACTGCGGGGTTTTGCCTGACAACGATCTTCTTTTGCACAAGCATATTATATCAATAGCCACAGAGGCTTTAGAAAACGGACTTAAGCCAGAAAGTATTTCTTTTAATGAATAGGCTTTGTTTGTATCCCAAATCAAACCCTGTTTTGAGTATTGTTCCCATGTTTAAGAAATGGCATTTCTTACAACCGATAGCATTCTTGGATTTCATTTAGAGAAGAGCCGTCCGCCTAATTAATGACCCCAAATTTAACAAGAAAATTTTTTTGTCTGCCCACCGACGGGTTTAGGGGACTTATAACTTTTTTCCAAGTATTTTTACGGCCTCTAGTAATTTGATGCACCCTCTACAGTCCAACGGGATAGGCCTCGAAATTTTTCACTTTGCCCTATTCTTCACCCCAAGAGTGTCTTGGCTGTGCCTTCTGCCTGTAAAGATCTTTTATTCCTTCCAAATGTCACAATCTTTAAGTCTCGAAACAATACATTGCCTTTTACTTTACTTAAAAACCCACCATATATCAGTACTTCAGCTTTAAACGTTTGTGGACGACCCCAAAATTAAAAAAAGGCCTTAATCAAAAAAAATTAGATTATGGTCTTAAACAACCCCTAGATGTTTGTAAAAGACTTACGGCCGAGTGACGATCGTGTTGTTAAAGTTAGCAGTAGCCCTAACAATGTGTTATATTTACCAAGAGGTTAAAACGAAAAATTTGGCATCAGGACATAACTTTTTAAATGTTAACTATTTGTCAAAAAATATATTTAGTTCGCGATTTTGGTTAAAAATCAATTAAACATATAAAAAATAATTACCTTGCACAGAATATGAAAAATTGGTTTGGCACCCAACAAAAGAAATTTTTTATGTATTTTCTTAAAAAAAAAAGTACAATAGATAGCCCAAATGACTAATACTGCAGAACTTTTTTAAAGGTTCTATATTATAACTCATGCTTATTACGTTTCATTGATAAATTTAGGTAGTATTACATTTAGAGTAGACAAAATATATGCTTTTTAATTTATTAAATATTAGTAAAACTATTTTACAAGAATTTTATTGCTTACTGCTGTTTATTATCCATCTATTCTTTTAAAAACAGAAGGGTTAAACCAATTTTAATTTTATTTGTGATTTATATATGTATAAATTAGGATTCTAAATACCAGGATTACCAATCAATAACCTTTTGTTTTAAACTTTATTTTATATACTGTGGTCAGGGTTATTGGTGCTATTCTGGGCCACTTTTAAGCAAAACAGCCATAAGAGATGGTGCTCCTTTACCTCTCTAACCTCCATAGTATAAATTAACGAAATCAACCTAAAAATGCTTTGTTTCTAGGTTAAGGCGTGTCCAAAGCTATAACAACCGTTAGAGACCCGCGTGTGGTATAAGTCCGATTCGTCTCGATGCCTTGTTCGAAATCCAAGTTAAACGCAGTCCATGGTATAAAACTTGATCTAAGAATGTTGCATTGTAATGAAAGGATGTTCTTGATTTTAAAAACAGCGCATATACATATAATAATTTTTACACGCACGCCAGAGTATGTTTTTGGTCAAGCATTTATAGGGTTTGGAATAGCCTGAGAGCATTTTCACAATGTTACAGATGAAAAGTGCCATGCACATTAATTATATTTTTTATTGTTAAACTTTTTGAAGCAAACCATGCTCTCAAGCGCTGAAACATTTTCATCACTAGAAAGCTACTCAGATTATTTTGCAACCTTCGAGCATATGCTATTAGAGGCAGTCTTGCAATTTGATCGTGAGAACAATGTGCGCAAGAGAGAAAAAAGAATAAGAGTTCTCTCTCGCTCTACGTGATGAGTGGTCGGCGGAGAATGGTATAACCATGTCGAACAATTAGCATGCTGAGCGAGGTATATACTACAAATAGCTGCCAAATTTCACTAAAACCGGATAAGAAATTTATAAGATATAAATAAAAACCCAATATTTAAAGAAAGTTTAACACCATGTATCTTGGAAACAATGCGTTTTTAAAGCTATAGTTATATAAACTTTTTTTTCTGCAAACATGTTAAAAATTTAATTTTTAACAACATCTAGATGCCTTAAAAATGTTACTTTAAAGTACTAGTGCATTAAAGGAACATTTTAAAGTACTAGTGTTAAAAGTAAAATGTCAAATTTTGAAAGGTAACGTCAACGTTTATTTATTTACTAAATTTATATTAATTGTAAAATACGAGATGTCCTGAGCAGTAAATCCAGGATGCTTTATTGGCCGCTTCATCTTTAAATGGATCGATGCAACCAATACTTTCTCCTATATGTTTGCAATATTAAGTTCATTTAAAGTAAAAACTAAAACGAGCTAAAACTGACACGGTGTATCAAATTTGAAGTAAACACGCCGTAACCAACTAACATCAACAACGGTTGTTAGAATTCATTATTAAATGCAAACCTCAATAATTCTTGTATACGATGCTATGTAAAATTATATCTTCCAATTTTTGAATAATTTAATTTTTAACTGCATTATTTCGTTTGTAGAAAAAATATTATATGATATTTGTGTTAAAAGTGCGTTTTAAGGGACTCATGTGAGTTGCAGAAGTCGCTTCGCTCATTCTGCAAACTTTCACATTCGTGCCTTAAAATTGTACTTTTAATACTTATATCATAAATAACTATTACAGAATTAGTTCCTTTATTCCACCTTTAATTTTTTTTAATCGCAGTTAGGAAACACCCCGTATAAACCATCTTGAGCTGTTTTGCAATTTTAAAAAAAGAAATGTGATTTCATGCAGATCTAAATACAATTTGTCAGTTATTGTACAAATTAAAAGTAAATATTTATTTTCAATTTCACCCTGTAAGCACCTGTTGTAGACATATTACATAAAGCTACGAATAAATTTAAATATTTATAAAGACTGTTTTTACAAAGCATGGTTAATTTGAATACCTTAACGCCAATAGGAAGTAATTATTAAAATCAATGTTTACGGTAAATAAATATTGGTTTTAACAGCGTCTTTTTGACGTAAAGAAAAATGTATTTCACAACTTCAGTATTGTAAAAGCTATTAAAAATTATTTAGAGAAATATTCACAGTTAATATTCAAAACATTTACTAAAATTGTGAGTAAAACAAAATATATTACCTATAATACCTGTTTTCCTAAATGTCACTTAACAACCCAGTTCTGACGTTATGTTTCTTCATTTCATTAAGTTTAAATATTTTTCAGTATTTATTTTATAAATTTTGTTTAAAAAACAATAACTGCATATCATATATTATAAGCATTGACCTTTTAATCTTTTATTCAGTGTGTGTTTTTTAATATAATTAAATTTTTGCCCTTAATAATACCCTTTAAAAATAAAACAACAAATGAATTTAAAACCCATATTACCTTTTAACCTTTAAACCTTTATTTACGAAAGTTCAATCCGTGTTTTTTTGGAATATGTCTAAAATTATTAATATCTCGAGGAAAATAAATATAAGGAAAATTGAAGCTAATAAAATTCTACAGTAAAAGGTTCTTTGTTATTCGTTTTTAGGTAAACGATAAGGTAAAATGCAGTATAAGCATTTTTTAAAACCACGCACTGTGCTTCACACAACCATTGGGGTAGAGTTTTATAGGCGGATTTTTTTATGTTAACCTAACCTAACTTAACCAAATCCATATTAAAGGTAACATTCATTATTTTATAACATTTATAAATATAAGAATATTTACATGCTAAAACTTTATTCCTTTAAGGCAGTTAAAAGTATTTAAAATCTGCGCAAAATTCAGTGATATTTTCACAAGCGCCTTTGCTTGCTTTACAGCTCTATTCAGATAGTTCTACCATATCAAAGATAATACTACTACGGATAGATGGTTCATTTAAATGGGGCGCTCTGAATCAGTTCGGAGATATCAATGCTTCCTTAAATGCGAATAAAATTAAGTCGGTAACCCCTGCCCCAGCGATACGAGGTACGAAACCATTTGCGACGTTGCCAATGTCTGTGTACCTTATTCGGAATACGAAGTAGCGAAAGCGGGCGGCTAAACGGGCTGTGTATTTTCTAGTCGCGTTTCATCACGCCAATAGTATAGGCCTGCCGGCAACACTGTTTAACTTTCGTTCAAGGATTGAAATGCATAGCGCGAAAATCTCTTGATGGACACTCGCGTTAGCCAAAGTCCATTAGGGGTATCAAAAATATAGCATTGAATGGTTTATCTTATCCGTAGTAGTATTTTCTTTGACCATATGCAAGACAAACAACACAGAAATCGAAGAAGAAATCGCATAGAAAATTGAATTTTCTTCGGTCTGAGTGATGTAACGCATACTTTTTATTTTTTACCTAGACAGCAAACTTTTTTATAGTTTAAATTATTCTATACTGTTCTTTTGATTCAAAGGCCCTGATCTTTTTCAGAAAATTATCGCATCTTTATTAGTAAATTTTTTCATGCCTTGAAATAAGAAAGCCATGGAATAAATGTTTTTATCAATCTTCATGTTACATTCCAGCTCTTTAAGCTTAGCATTTAAACAAAATTGCCTATTGTCCCAAAAACGCAGCTGAAAACAGTAAAACCTGGCAATTTTTTCAAAATGCTATTATGCCGATGGCCGCTCTTTATTTTTTAGGGTAATCCTTTATTTCTAAAACCTATAAAACTATCATTAAAGCTTGTTGAGTATATTTGACTTATATGTTGAAAAAGTAGTATTTTGTTACTTTAAAACATTATTTGAAATAATTTAGTGCTTATCATGATTTAATTTAAATTATTTACCATAAAAAATTAATATATTACCACAGTGTTTTGCATAAAATTTAGGATTGCTTAACTTACCCTCCTCTTGAAAATCTCCATTATGCTGAAGGTCGCTTTTTATTTTTTGGGGTGAAAACTAACCCCTTATTGCAAAACCTTTAAAACTTTATATTAGAGTCACATAAAATTAGGTTATACAAATTGAAAATATAATTTTTGAAATATGATTTAATATATTTCAAACCTTGAACTCAACCTTATTATGATTTAAAAAAAAATTGTTTATTCTAGAAGAATTAAGATATTGTCACAGAGTTGTAATTAAAAATGTGACGTCTCGAAAGTATAACTAATTTAGTTTTGTAATTTTTGCATCGAATCGCTTTTAGAATGATCCTAAAAACTATTTTTTTAAGCATAACCCTTCATTTTTGGTGATAAAAGTCCTTTAAAAACCATTTAGTTGGTTTTTTAAGAGCTATAAGGTCATATATGTTAAAACTGTTTAAAATCCTTACTTTTTAAATGACCGAGTTTAAATGGCTAAAACAAGGTAGTTGTAATTTAAAAAGCTACAATTTAATATATTAATAATGTTTACGTTAGTATTCAAGCTATTTTCAAGAAAATGTCATTTTTTATTAAAATTGTGAAATTTCATTTTTACTTGTGGCTCCATATTTTTCACAATTAAGCAATTTAAATCGGTCAAAGCTAAGACTTATTTTAATTAGGGTGGTAATTGGGGGGTTGTTTTCGAAGATTTTTGAAATTTTGGTCTAACATTATCTCACTCAACTTGTATGTATAGGTTTTGATCCTTGGACTTTTTGACCTACTGTCAAAAGTTCAAGTCATTCTATGCATTTTGAAAAAATTTCTAGGCAAATTGATTGTTTCCTGGACTATATGGCAAAACCCATAAACAGCGGAATAGAAAGTCCAAAGTTTTTACAACCACAACTTCAATTGGCGTTTAGTGCAGTTTTAAAATATAGTATATAAAATTGATCAAGAGCTGCTGGCAAGAGATTTAAAACGCACTAAAAAATTGGAGATAAAAACTCATATAAACGCAGGAATGGCAAAAGTATTTAGCATCGGTGCAGGCCATCTGACTTTAAAAACAGATATGACTAATCTACCATAACAAATACTAAAATAATTACCGGTTAATTATTCTTCAAATATTTTCAGACTAATTCTTATACTAGAATATATAAAATATCATTTTTATGCATTTTAAAATCGCCTATATTAATGTACTAATGTGCGGCACTTCTATTGAGATACCGTTAAGGTTCTATCCTTAAAAAAAGAATTCTATTATTCTTATATAGAATTTTATTAACTATAATTTTTTGTTTTACCATATTTCTCGAAAAATTGTTGATCTTTGAGAAAAAAACATAAAAACATATTTCGCTCCATATAATCATCTCCACCCAAATAAAATTTACAGTTTAAATCAAGGGTGCTTTCCACGGAATGTGTAGTACATTATAATAAAGATCTCTACAAAATACTGGTCGAATTTTTTTTAATTAAAATGTTCATTTTTGGGGCTAATTAGTTTTACCCAATCAAAGATGAGTATACCTAAAAAACTCTAATTACACAGATTTTAGAAAAAAGTGAGTATTCTTAGACTTGAAATCCTGGTGCTTCTACAAACGTCAACATTGGCGAGGTTAAAACTTATCAAAATCTTAAAGTTGATTTATCTTATAAAACACTCAATTTATTTTATTGCGATCGATGACGCTCCATTACCGGACATTCCATCACGGGACATCTTATCACGGACACTTCAGCACGGTGACATTTACATCACTACGATACTTTATCACTCTTCATTTCACCACTTAAAAATTTTTAACATAATATTTAACTTTATGAAAAGTTATTTTTAATTTTATCGAAAAAGTCTACTCTTGAAAAAAAATTTTGCTACTTCTTAAAGTAAGATTGGGATAGAAACATTTAACATATTTTATACGAGGTGTTCAGAAAATTGCAAAAACTTAAAATGGTACAAGAGTAAAGTGCATTTATTTGAGAAGATATGAAAATAAGCTACTAGGAAAAGTTGTTCAAAAGTAAAAGATACCAATTTTTGAAAAAATCGGCCTACTTTTATTAATTTGTGATGAAAATTATTTTAATATCAATTCACTAATTCCAAATTAACAACTCATTTTTGTACTAGTAGGCATTGATAGTGACAAGCTTTATTGACACTTTGCTTTTATAATTCATTAGCCGTAGTATCGTCAGCTTTAAATGCTTAATTTACAGCAAAAAATTTAATAAAATTGATAATAAAAATTTAAATTGATATTAAAATAAATTAAATTACAAATAAATAAAAGAAGGCCGATTTTTTCTAAAATTGGTATTAGAGACTACTTTTTAATTTTAAAAAACTTTTCCTAGTAACTTATTACCATATCTTCTTAAATAAATGCACTTTACTCTTGTACCATTTTAAGTTTTTTCAATTTTCTGAACACCGCGTATAAAATATGTTAAATGTTTCTATCCCAATCGTAATTAAGAAGTAGCAAAATTTTTCATCAAAAGTAGCTTTTTTCGATAAAATTAAAAATAAAAAAGTTTTTCCTCTTCCACACCTTTCGGTGGAACATTCCTAAACAAGCCCGACCAAAGAAAGGTTTATATATATATATATATATATATATATATATATATATATATATATATATATATATATATATATATTATATATATATATATATATATATATTATTTATTTATATACAGAGAGATTCATGAGGAAATGTCAATACTTAGGTAGTATTTAGGTCCAAAAATAACCATAAAATTCTACACAAATGTGAGTCCGCAAGGCCTTTGTTTCAAAATACAACTTAGCTTATGTTTTGCTGAACATTATTAAAGAACAATAATTTTATTGAAAATAAAAATACAAATTGTTTAATTATACGTTTTGTTTAATTTTTTTTTAATTTTGCCAAAATTAAATCAGATGCGTCGTAATTTTTTTAAATCCAAATATCTCGAAAACGGTTGCTCATATCAACTTTTAACAAGTATACCTTTTTGACGTAAACATGACAAAACAATTATTTAATTTACTTAAAAATGTAATACAGGGCCGTACCAAAAAGTTGTTATTGTTCAAAATAGTAAAAAGACGTGTAGGTGGCACCCCCTACCAGTAAGAGTCGTACTAAGATTAAATTCGAATCCGTCATACCAAAAAACCTCCGGATACCAATTTTTCCTCCAATATTTACATTATCGTAGATTTTATTCAAAAAATAGAAAATTTAACTAAAAACTTTAACACCCTGTATTTCGGAAACGAAGGCCTTGCGGGCCCATATTTGTATGGACTTTTATGTTTATTTGTGGAACCTGACTACGTATCCAAAGTATTGACATTTCCTTCTGAATCACCCTGTATATATTTATTTATGTATATATTTATATATATATATATATATATATATATATATATATATATATATATATATATATATATATATATATATATATACATATATATATATATATATATATATATATATATATATATATATATATATATATATATATATATATATATATATATATATATAAGCTCTCCTAGTGTTAAGTAAGTTTTACTGCAATAAAATTAACATAATTAAAAATAGCTGTACAGCCAAAAGCGCTATGACATTAATTTTGCAATATACTTGTTTTTACTAATGCTCCTACATTTTCTTTATTTTCTGTATATTTATTTTTGCACGTGTACCTGATTGCATTTCTTACTTTTAAAATAAAGTTGTTAAAAATATATACTTTTTATAAGGAAACAACATGTTTGCTCCCAGGTAATTAAAAAATATTTTTAAGCAAAACTTAGAAGATAATGTCGTTATTATTATTATTTAAGTTCATTTTATTTTTAAGTTTATTATATTAAATTTTTACAGATCATAAAGTACTTCTGTAAAAATACTTTCATAGTTCCTCAAATTGGCAATTACTTTTAATGTTAAAATTTACCTAATGTTTTTTAAAATATTTTGTCATAAATTAGTTACTTTATAATAAATCCTAATATTTCCCACAAGCATATTTTTCTTTTTACTCTTACTTTTTTGTCCAGGCGCTGAAAATATTACTTTCGTAGCTAGTAACGCTTAGCAACCAGGTAACATGAAGGTACTCTTTCGTTATCATTCGCGTTCTAGGACCACAAAGTTTTTTTTATTTATACAGTAGTAGAAAAAAATGTCCTTTCAACCCTTATAAAAACATTGTTTCTCTTTTTATTAAACGACGGAGATTGTTTAAATTGCCATAAATAAACTAATAATATGTTACCGAATAAAAATGTATTTTAACTTTATTTTTCACATAAAAATTCTCCAGCACTACATACTTTGTTAATAAAACCAGAATTTAGAATGTCTTAAAATCGATTAAATCGAAATATCCTTGACAATAAAATAACTTGGTATTCCTTTCATACTAATATTTCTTTAGGCTTTTATATGGGTTATTTTATTATTATTTATTGGTCTTATTAAAAGAACAATAACTTTAAGTTTAATAATATTTTAGACATGTATGGTGCTGCCTTATACCAAAAATAGCAGAATAAAAGAAATTAGCACTTTTTAACCATATTGCAAACTCGGTTTCTTTTAACGAAACTTATTTTATAAAACTGATAGACATCTAATTTTACATAGAAAGCACTCTGTTTAGATAGTAAATTTTAGAATACACATATATCCAAATATCCTTGACAATAATACAGCTTAGTTTACCTTTCAAAGCAATCTTCTTATAGGCTCTAAATTGCCTACTTATTTTTTTTTAGTAAAAGTGCAATAGCTTCTTGACTGATTTAATATTAAACATTTACGGTACTTACCAATGCCCAAAATGGCAAAAGAAACTACGAGCACTCTTGCAACCATATTGCGAACTGTTCCACCGTTTCCTTGGAAACAAACGATTGTGGACACTTTCTACCACTTGAATAAGACCAACTAAATACAACAGTAATACACGGTCAACATACGTAGTACGAGATTTTATGTTCAGATTTGCTAAGTCGTGTGAATGCCGACTGCCGTTCACTATTGCGAGCTACTTGGTTTTACGAGGGATATTTTAAAAATTGAATAACTTTCCTTGGTTTGCAAATATTATAAATATTAGAAATAATTAGGGAAGTCAATACAAAATGACATGTAGCATGGAGTCAAAATAAATGAAGCTGCTTTATGAAAACTTCTGGGAGAGAAATAGACGCGATATCTATTTTAAAGCGTTTTCATAGGATTAGATAAGTACAATAGATTAATAGACAAGAAGTAACGAAATCTATGATTATTATCAATATGTTTTTATATATGACTGATGTTCGTTTTAAGCGTTTTAATATGTTCTTTAATTGTTACTATCGTAAGTGTCAAAACAAATGATTAACGGTTAGTAATTGAATGAGTGACCGCCAGTAACCACCGTTGTGTGTAGCTCGGACCCTTGCTAAATTATAGGTTTCGTCTGAATGGCATTATTTAGACACTAATAGGGGGAGTTTAAAGATGGTAGTTATTTGTCTAACGTTTGTGGTAACACAACGCTGTTGATTAAATATTGCCGTAATATGTATTATCTTCATGTTTTGGTGCTTAGACAGCGTTAACCGAACGGGGGAAGGGGAAATGTGTTAAACATCTAAAAACTCGGCATTCACGGTACTTAGTATTTAGGCTTTATATAAGCCTTCGTGAGGTGTTGTAAAAGATAAAAACACATTTTAAAAATACCATCTGTCAAACATTAAAACCCTTTAAAATAACATCTGTTCAAAATAATACCTGTCAAAAATGACATCTGTCAATCAGTTGTCAAAAAGCCATTTGTCAAAAGAAAATTTTGTATAGCGTTTTTTTTATATGACTTCTTTTGCATTTAACGTTTAAAAAAATTTGCTCATGTATTTGTACAGGATCTTTCCTCATAATTAAACAGATTCTGCTGGCTTTATTATACGAGATAGAAAAAATTCAATACAAGACTTGTAGGGTTTATCCTAACCATAAGGAAAAATAGTTGACGCATATACAGAATAAACCACAAACATCTGGTAAACCAAACTTACGATTTATGAAATGAAATATCCTTTATATTATGTTCCAGGTTAATAGCGCTAATAATCCTTTTTTCAAATATATATATATATATATATTATATATATATATATATATATATATATATATATATATATATATATATATATATATATATATATATATATATATATATATATATATATATATATATATATATATATATATAATATATATATATATATATATATATATATATTATATATATATATATATATATATATATATATATATATATATATATATATATATATATATATATATATATATATATATAATATATATATATATATATATATATATATATATATAATATATATATATATATATATATTATATATATAAATTTTTAAAAAAAAAGAGTCCATTCGCGAAAATTGGATCCAATTTGGGGTTCGGGCAAATGTTTTTTCCAAAACGGTATAAGTTATCGATAATTTTTAAAACTATATGAAAGCCAACACTTAAATCTAGGCTTCTGCTGTAATAGTTTTTTAAATTTGGATTTAGTTTTTAAAATTTCCTTGAGTGAAAGTCACCCTAAAATCGGTTATGTTTAGATATTATTTTCTTTTAACTCGACTCATATTTCAAAATCCGTTACAGCAGACGCATAGATTATTTCCTTACCTTTAAAATGGTGTATAATTTATGTCATTTAACTGAAAAATAGTTACCGAAAAACGTTATCTCCTGTAGGCTTGCAATCGAAAACAACATCGCATCGATACACCGAATTTGAAAGAACCTAAATAAAATATAATATTTTTAATGCGGTTATACGAAAATTGTGGTAGTGGCAGTTTTTTAGTCTCTGCCCACCGTCTTCGCGTCCTTTCGGCCGACCCCTAAGGTGTAGCGTAAATGCACTCTTAAGCTACATAAGTTTTAATAGTTTTTGATATATTTACTATTAAACCCAAGAACAAATTTTCTTTCTATTCTAAAATATATCGCATTAGCCATGAATCTAGGAAAAAATGCAAACAAACAAGTAATCTGTTGTCAAATAATTTATAATTTGCTAACATAATATAAATGACAATATTATTATAAATTCCCTATATGACCACGGTTGTTATTAATCCATTTTCCATATTCATCATCTAATTTGCGGACGAGTTTTTGGCCGATTTATTAAACTGCTTGGCGGCATCAGTGCTCTAAAAAGTCGGATTTTTTACGACCAAGAGATATAAATAAATTGAATTTAAAAAAAAAAGTCAGTCTTTACCTTCAAAATATAAAAGAATTTCTAGTTCATCATTTTCATTAATTTAAGCACATACACATTACATTTTTACGTTATCGAAAATTTCTTTCTACGTAATAAAAAGTGCTCCTTGACGGCAAAGGTTTTTTAATATTCTCTTTTTGCTGCAATAGCATTCTTATTATTTTTGTAAAATAAATCAATTATATCACACTTTTTCTTTCAGTGTAAACCATTTTATGGACATCAACTTGCAAGAAAACTGTCATTATTTGATAACAGATTACTTGTTTGTTCACATGTTTTCCTAGATTCATGGCTAATGCGATATATTTTAGAAAAAGAAAAAAAATTGTTCTTGGGTTTATTACTTATTATATCAAAAAATACTGAAATACCTATAGCTAAATTCTATAAATTTCAAAAAAAGATTTTTAGCGCTATCAACCTAGAACATAATATACAGGATGTTTATTATGTTCTCTATTTAAAAAATCGTAAGTTTGGTTCACCAGATATTTGTGGTTCATCCTGTATATGCGTCAACTATCTTTCCTTGTGGTTTAGGATAAACCCTACAAGTCTTGTCAAGTTTTTTTCTATCTCGTATAATAAAGCCAGCAGAAGCTGTTTAATTATGAAGAAAGACCCTGTACATTCATCACTCCTAAAATCTTCCAGAAATGGGACCTTATCTTAACCAAATAATACATTTTAGTTCAATTCGGTTATGGGGTTATTTCCCGACAGCCACTTATCTTATTTGATGATTTGTCGTATTGCCGTTTAATTCAAAATCGAAAAGACTGCCAAACCTTGTTTTTCTAAAGAAGATTAGAACAGTCACATAGACAAGAAACCTCTTTTTGTAAAATGGAAAATAATACAAAATGTTTTAATCACCTAAACGTCTTGCTCCCAGCGCCTGTAAAAGATAAATAATATTTATATTTTATCTTAAATTATTATTTTGGATTAAAAAAATGCTTGGATCTCTTTTTTTAACTCAATATATAAATTTTAAACATCAGAAAGGGACCGTTGTATAGATTGCCCTTTTATCTTTTAAAAAATATGTTAGTTACCAACAGTCGCATAATAGTTATTTATGATATAAGTGTTAAAAGTACAATTTTAAGGCACGAATGAAAGTTTCAACTCACATAAGTCCCTTAAAACTTTTACCACAAATGTCATACAATTTTTTTTTCAAACGCAATAATGCAGTTAAAAATTAAATTATTTAAAAATTCAAAGATATTGTTTTACATGGCATCGTATATAAAAATTAATGAAGTTGGAATTTATTAATGAATTCTAAGAACCGTTGTTGATGCTGGTTGGTTATGGCATGTTTACTTTAAATTTGATACATCGTGTCATTTTTAGCTCGTTTTAGTTTTAACTTAAAATCAACTTAAAAGAGAAAAAATGTAGGAGAAAGTATTGGTTGCATCGATCCATTTAAAGAGATAGATGAAGCGGCTAGAACTGTGGAAGGAATTTGTTTAGCAAATAAATAAACGTTGACGTTACCTTTCAAAATTTGACATTTTTCTTTTTTACACTAGTGCTTTAAAGTGTTACTTTAACACTAGTGCCTTAAAGTAACATTTTTAAGGCATCATCTAGATAGTGTTAAAAATTGAATTTTTAATACGTTTGTAGAAAAACTGTTTTATAAATAAATAAAAATTAAACTTTGTGTTTTTTAAAATGACTTACATCTACACCACTCAAAAAAAAGTGTTAAAGGAAAATGTCAAACAATTTCTTATAACTTTGTTTTTATAAAACAAATAATTTATATTTTATTAAAAACCCTGGTATCATACTGATAAACTATCATTAATTATTATGATCTAGATTAAATCATATTCAAAAAAAAATTACTGCGTTAAGCAATCTTAACAAGATATTATTTAGAACGCCTTTAGTATAAGACTAAAGAATTAATTTATATTGGATGTGAGAATCGTTTGACTATAAAGCAAAATTTTTAATTATATCCCAAATGAATACATTTAAGGTTCTTTTAATTAAAAGGTGCACCTCTGATAACTGATTATTACAAATTTGACATAATGTATGGGTAATTTGGTTTTTGCAGTCTTACTTTTGCAATACCCGCAATAACTTTAAATAATTTTTCCATATTTTTTTTGGTTTTAATTGATATTGATTCTTATTGGCACTACATAGTTTAATCAACATGTATCTTTTTGGATGAAATTTTTGTATGTTCTTAGAAAATTACGATCCAGTTATCATTCGATTTTGAATATTATGTAAAAAGTTTAAGGAAACGTCCCAAAAGGGGCCGATGAAAATTGCAAAAGTTAAAAACAATTTTAAAAAAAAGTAGGGGTTTGTTTTTTTTCATATCTTGAAAACCATCAATGATATTTAAAAAAGTCCCACCCCCCGGAACTGTATCTTTAATATTTAATATTTTTACAGAGCCCTGAAAATAGTGTTAAAAGCGGGTAGTCTGGCTTCCGCGCGCGATCCGTCACTCGGACACAGTAAAAACGCTCGAAAGCCAGACTACCCGCTTTCAGCGCTATTTTCAGGGCTAGGTAGGTAGAGGTTTAGAGTGAGTGGACTTTTTACGCCCTCCACTGCGACCGCTCGGTCTATTGTGGCTCACACCTTTTTATATTTCTCCCAATAGATCGGACTTAATAAATCCAATACCAGATTAGGAGAGAGTTCTTACATCTCCTCTTACTGGTCGCTACCGGACACGAGCACAATGTGTTCTGATGTGTTCTGGTGTTCCTGTCTCCTGGAGAGTATGACTAGCAAACGATTAGATCCATCATGACCTCCTCTTCTGGTCTAGTGACGTGGGTAGCTACCAGGTCCTTGTTACAGGAATCAGATGTTCTTTCTGGGGCCGCATCTCCGACCTTATTCTATGAAAACGGTCCTATCTGCTTTCTGTTTAAAGCCAGGGAACCCTTTTTCCTATAAAGGCGGTTCTGTTCGCCTTTTGTTTAGATTCAGGGAACCCTTTCTAAGCACCTGTTTGTTCGGGATGGATTAGCCCTTCCCCGTGAAATAGGCGCCGGTGACTTCAGGGGCATCTTACGAAACGGATTCACCCATTTCCGTCGACGCACCTTTGTTTGCTTGTGACCCTAAGTGGCACCTCTCGAAACGGATTTATCCATTTCGGTCAGCGCACCTTGTCACTTTTTCCTATGAAAGTCGGTTCTGTCCGCTTTCTGTTTGGGGCTAGGGAAGTAATAGTCCACCACGGCAGAGCCCCGCATTACTGCAGTAAGGCTAGATACTCTGAGAGGTCGCCCTGTATCTCAGAGGCAACGTTGGAGACACCTGTTTAAGGCTCACTCATCGGCACGGTATGCTAACCCCTTGAGTTAAGCCTTGTGTTCATCTTAGCTTCGGACCCGTTCCATACGCTAGCCAAAAGAGTTGCCGATAACCAGCAACTCTAGCGCATGGTTCCAAAGATCCTACTGAGCCCAACCACAATGACGATGTGTTTACACAGTGGTTGAGATCTTTAGGGCTATGTAAAAACTATAAATATTAAAGATACAGTTCCTGGACTTTTTCTAGGAAACTTCTTCCTCTTTTCAGATCTTTTTTAAAATTTTGAATATCTTTGCTAGTTTTTAAGATATTCAAAAAAAACAAACCCCTACTTTTTTTAAAATTGTTTATAACTTTTGCAATTTTCATCGGCACCTTTTGAGACTTTAACCTTAAACTTTCTACATAATATTCCGAATCGAATGACACCTTGATCGTAATTTTCGGAGAATATACAAAAATTCCATCCAAAAAGGTACACATGTTGACCAGACTATACACGTTTCCGTTTATTTCCATTAAAATGGGAAATGAATATTTCAGACTGAATGTAGTTGCTTCTATTTGTTTTTTTTTCTATGAATCTGTATGTAAGTTGATTTTATTTTTATCTATTCGGATATAATTACAATCCTTTTATTTAGTTATACTGGTTATTATTTAAATAATTATATCACTCAAGATAAATATCTTTTTTTAAATACTTTGGTACTAATCTGAAACATTTTTTATCTTAAATTAATTATTTCAAAAACACACCAGAACAAAACTACTTCCTCATATTTCTGAAACTATTTCTTTTTGTTATGTTAAGCACCTAAACTGAAATACTCATTTATAGACGTACATGAATTTCTGTATATACAACGTATAGTGTCGAAATTCATAGACATCTTTAAGTACAAACAGACTTTTTGCTTTCATAGTCTCTACTGCAAGAAAATTTTAGCACGTTTCTAAATATTTTTAATAAAAATATTTTTACGTAAAAAACATGTTCTAAGCAAATGTATAGAATAACCGCCTATTTGGTAATGTATGTATGTATGTTCAAAAATCTGAAAGTAAAAATATCTTAAAAATATTGAAAACATTTTGTCGGAAAAGATATGAGTTCACGAATAATTTTTTTAAATTACAATCACGTAATTTTTAAAATTGATATTTTTCCGTAAATATATAAAACCTAATTTTTTCTAAATATGATGCAGTTTAGCTGATAACTAAACCAGCTTTTCTTAAAATAGAAAACACATTTTTTGGCATACAGTGTATTTTTAAATGTATTTTTTCAATATAATAATTTTAAATCAGACCTATAATTTTACATGGGTGTATATTATTATTTACCTAGCATTGTGTTGGAGGTGTAGAAGTGTGTCTGTTACTAAATTATTTCTATTTACATGAATGTATACGACATATTTGAATTAAGTGAAAGTGTTCCTAATAGCAGTAGGCTGGGTTGTACATTATGTCTGCATATTTAGTAAATGTTACTTTTTGTAGTAAAGTAGGCTTGTAAACAGTGGCGGCTTAAAGGTTTATTTAGTAGGGCATAAAATAAATATTTTTAAGAAAAATCCATATTTTTATGCTTAAAGACTTTAATTTCTTAGATTCTACTTGCTTACTTGTCTGTCTATGCGCTGCTAGTGATTTTCGTTTGAGCATTAAATAGTCACATATGACCACTTAAAAATACTTTATTTTTTAGATAACGCAGTCGTGTCTAAGGTATTTGTTATATATGATAAACATGTCATTCTATATTAACTAAAGTCGGGATTAGACTCATTTAAAACTAACGGAATATTTGACAAATAAATACAGTACAACCTCCTTAATCCGGACTTCCAGTAATCCCAACGCGCCCTAACCTCAATGATAGTCCGGACGCACTTCTATAATCCGGACGTGCTTTGGAATTTGTGATCCTAAAACCAGTTAGATGACACTAGCAAGCAGAAGCCGGTATTTTCTGTTAATTCATTTAGCCAGCCTGCCGCAGTAGTTGCGTAATATAACTTAATATTTAGAGGGTAGCAAAGTGCAAAATACTATCTGAAAAAAAGCACCCAACTTTAAGTTTGTTACAAAAGTCCAAAGTAATAAACCTAAAAGAAGCTGGAAAGAGTGTTAGATGTAAATATAATACATACATATATCCCATATGTTATCCCAGGCATTTATTTGTCCGGATAAAATAGGTTGTACTGCAGTTGAACCGTATTTTTTAAGGAAAAAATTTACAGGCGAAGGTTACCAAAATTTTTAAGCTTATGAGACTAATAAGGTTTTTGTATACCTGGATCTTAATACCAGATAAAATCTTTGATGTCAGCTTTATGGCCCACGCCAGGTACAGTATAGTCTGTCCAAAGTATATCGTTATGGCTTTTGAAGGACCATACCACAATAAACCTTTAACGATTTTATTA
>JAHBCN010000529.1:0-174593 GCA_019359885.1 Listronotus oregonensis
AAAGCATTTAAAAGAATATTTTTGCTTTAATTTCAGGGTTATTTACAGACGGCCCCAATTTGTTTATGTGAAGGAAGCCACGTTTAAAACGACTGTCAAGTTTAAAATTTTAAACGAAAAAAAAAATTGTGTTTGTTTTATTACTGTAAGTAAGACTCCACCATGAACCTAATTTAAAAAAAAAATCTGGAAGTGGTAATTAAAGATCAGGTTTACAAAAAAAAAAATATTTTTTATCAAAACATCTTACGGGCAAAAAAACCCACTGCGAAATTAATGAATTAATGTATAAATGTTCCCCAAAATTTACGATATGCGTCAGATTTAGCTCTCTTTGACTTTTGACTGTTCTTACCTCAAAAAAATTCAGGCAAAAAAACCTTTTTCATGGAATAAAGCAGCTGTGAAAGCGTATTTCGACAATTTTTGGAACAGTATATTAAGTTAAGGGACCTATTAAAATTAAATTATTTTAAATGATGAAATTGTGTTTTTTATTGAAAGGAAAGCTTATCTAACAATCTTTTCCCGACATATAAGACTTATAAAGACTAAAAGGATGATATAAAATAAGAGACTTATAATTTTAAAAAAACGCGGCGTTTTCTTTTAAAGTATTCAACAATTTACTTTAAGGAGAAAACGGTTATACTTTTGGATAAATAGAAGTATAAAAAAATTCACGTATAAGTGATTTTTTTTTTATTTTTCTATTTATCAAATTTTTGACTTAATATTTTTTTTTAGCTGTTTTTTTTAATATATTTAAAAAGATTCTAAGTTTTTTTTTGTATATGAAGGTATTTTTTGGGTATATATTTTATTAAAAATAAAAACCCGGTTTATTAATAGAAGATATTCAATTCACTAGTCCAAACAATTGCTGATTCAAATAGTCTTTTACATAGTTGCTTGCATTACCAGGGTTGCAGTTTGTAGCCAAATACCTGACAAAGTCAGACCCTTTGATTAAAAATTAATTTACACTTTCCTAATCCTATTTATTATTGATTTGAAATATGAAATAAGATAATTATATATTTCGGATATGCGTACGTAAATCTTTGTGTTATACAGGGTTTTTTTTAAAGACTCTCTGAGATGTCAGGATGTTATACCTTATGATATTTTAAGAATATAGTTCATATAAAACTTGCCTAGGAAATGTTTTGTTTACAAAGAGTTAAAGAAAATAAAGGTTTTTTTTATCAAAAACCCAGAAAATCGTTTAAAATGCTACGGACAACGTTTTCATTGCATATTGGCTGATTTTTTGTCTTGAATAAAATTTTCTTACGCATATTAGTGAAGTACGAGGGGTGTGTGTGAAATAGTATATTATTTTATATGGAGGAAAAGTGATACTTTTCATGGCGCGCTCGTGTAAATAAAGAGCAAGCTATGAAATATCCCTGTTTTTTCCTTAAAAACATTAATGCAAAACATATCTTTTATATAGTAATAATTATAAAAGACAGGTGGGTTCGCAAGGTGGCTTAGACCGGTGTCGGTGAATAGTTTCAATAGTTTAGTCAACAATAATTATTTTAGTAGATTTAATATTCAATTAAGTAATAAATTAAAAAATTAGTTTTGTTTTAAGTTCAATTAATATTAAGTTGTTAAAGCTTGTTTTGTTGTTTGTTTGTATCTATGTTGCTATGATAACACTTTTTTTTTCGCCAGCGGCGGAAAGTGAAAAGTAAATCCTTGGCGAAGGAAAACTGAATCTTCGTGGCTGCCTATACAGTCGAGTAATGACGGATTTACTGACGTTTAAAGAAACAATATTTTATTACTTTTCCTGAAAACAGTTTACCGCAGTAAAGAAAAGCGGAAGCATTTTTGTAGAAAATCTAAGTATTATTTTTTTTTAAAAAACTCATTATAAACAAACGTGGCGTGGCATTTTTAAACATTTTAGTTTAACGTCTTTATGTACACCACTGGTAGGCGTATCAAAAAGTTATAAAACAGGTAAAAAATCAGCCTTGGCTAGGTAGCAATAGTCCAAGTTTGGCTATATTAATTTAAACCATTTTCTACATTTTTGGAGAAAACCCTTGCAATATTGTAATCCTAAATCTGTGACAGTTTTACTTTTGCCAAAGAAATATGTTACTAGGATTTTAAAATGTAAAATGAGATAAAAATGACTTTATACATCTTAAACAATTGGCATATTAAATATTTTCTTACGCTTGTGCAGTAATAAGTCATCAGTAAGTTCCGTCTTTATGTTGCCTCCTTTTCCAGTGCTACATTCTTCGACGGGAGCAAATCCTGCAGTTTCAGGATTTTTCATCGGCTTTTGTCCTTTTCAAACTTCCATAAGTAAATGAATTAAATCTGGCCTTACTATTCCTTTCTTTTCTCTGTATGCAATGGTATCTCGAACAATTCTTTTAAAAAACTCTGTTACGGTACTTGGAAAGACTGATATTTTCAACGTCTATAAAAATGAGAATTATGCACGTACCATTGTATGATTAGAATACGTTAAAAAATAATAATATAATTTTAGGGGGTAATACCACGAGTGCTTAATAATTACCGATACTTTTCATGAAAGCTTGTTATTATAATTTCACGAGTTCGAAGAAAGTGGTAAAAAAAGTAAACTTGGATTATTATTGAAAACTTCTACATCAACTCGATGTAAAATATGGTACATACAGATCTAGTGTACAGAAAAAAAAATTATTAACAACGTTTCTTCTTTTACAGCTCAAAATAAACATTACAAAAACTAATATAGTAAATATAGTATAAATTGTTGCAATAATATACTTTTTAATAATTTTTCCAAGAAACTATTGGAACACTAAAGCTATATAAACAATTATGGACCATAAAAATAAAATTTAAATATTTCTATGTCATAACTTAAGACCAATAAAAAGACTACTTCGATCTTATAAAGAAATAAATTGAGAAGTAACTTTTTATATAGCATTATGTCCATCTGAGGAGCAAATTGCGTTTGATGCAATTTTAGAAACTTAGTTGCAAACTCTATATAATCCTATAAAAACAAGACATTAAAACGTATTAGAAATATACAACACATCAAAATGAATTTTGTCCACGAAATAGATAATGTTATGTCTGATTGTCCGCTAGGCGACAGCACTGTCGCATGGAAGCAGGTGTCATTTTATTTTTTAATCTACACTCTTTAAGCACCAACATTTTGGGAATCTAGAACAAGATAATCCGTAAAATGGCCAAACAAGCAGTGTGATTGGCTACATTAAAGATTTAAGGAATACTTAACGCTAAGAGTTCCTTAAAATTGTTGGTGCAACCGGGAATAAGTGATATTTTCTATGTTGTTAAGCAAGATATTTCAAAAATAAAATAGATACTTAACTAAAAAACTACCCGAATTTTTTACGTTAAGTCGCATCAAAACGCAATATGTCCAGAATAAGAGCCAGTCAAAAAGCAAGTTGGACGGCGGTTCGAATCCTGCTAGGTAATTTATTTGAAGATTTTATTTATTTAATTATTTTTAAACTGACCCTGCTGACCATGATGACGTCAGATGTATTTCTAAAATGACCCTGGTGATGTTAGGTGGCTACTAATGGCTTTACAAAAACTACCCCTATTTAAAATCATCCTCTATTTTGAGTAGGGGTTGAAGATGGCACTAAAATTGTGTTTTAGGGGCTTACATTTCTCCCATAAGAAATACATGGGAAAAACTACCCTTATTGGGCCAGAAGTCGGTTAGCATATCTACTGAAAGTATTAATCACAAAAGACATGACTGTGAAAAAAATATAATGTAATCGGGTAATGGAAAAGAAGATATGGAAACTAGTAGGAAAAATAAGATGAATAATTTTAATTTAACCAAGATTAATAGAGCATCGTTATTTATGGCAAGAATTTCTTATTATTCAGTTCTGTATAACTAACTAAATTTGTAAATAAACAAATTAAAAAAATCCTTTTAAATTTTTTCACCTTGAAAAAATCCCGAAAATAAGGTTTTTTGATTATAACTTAAAAAGTATTGCATGTGTTATACAAAATTTGTTGTAGCTTTTGTTGTTTTTGAGATGTTGACGTTAAAAAAAATGTTAATAAATTAAAAACTATAATAGATACAAATAAATGTATAATACAATACTCTAAAAATATTTAAAATGGACATAATGCATATTGAAAAGTTGCTCCTCAATTATTGAATGTAGGTACTGACCTAAAGCTAATAATTTTTGGTTAACTCATAAAAAAACTCACCCTTGCAACGCTGGGAAAGAGGGCATTTAATAATCCTCTAAGGGCTCCTCGGCCGCTAAATGCAGATGAAAAGGACTTTCCCATTCTAAAGAACTCATTATCTTTATTCTTTAAAGAGTTACATTCTATTCCAAAAGCACAAGTAGCAATTACGTCATTTGTATAAATACAAAACAAATCTTTCATCTCGAGTTCTAATTTTAAGTTTTTAGAGTGATTCAAAAAATGATTTGTAAAATTTTCAGCGGTAGCGGCTATAAGTGTAAACATTTGTTTCATTTTGCTGCTTGTAAAGATAGGACTCAGTGTTGTTCTCATATCCCTCCATTTTTGCCCTAAAAAAGTGTATTTTACTAAAAACTAACCAGCACATATGTATTTATACTATAATACGAAAATAATGGTTAGAAAAGTAAGTCTTTACTTCAAAAACAATACAATAAGAGGGGCATAAAATAATATATCATAACCTATAGTTGAAACCAGTAAAAAACTATTGCTAGTAAAATGCTTTTTTTATGCAGTTTTTATAAAACTCAGCAATTGATGCATGAAGGATTCAGACTATGATGTTGTAATAATGAACGGTTTTTTGTAGCATTTACTTTGTCAAGTCCTGTTGTACAGGGTTCCCCATAGTAGACTACCCATTTTAATTTCTCAGCTAAATTGTTAAAACTTAATAAAACTAACATTTTATTATTACACTTAACTACAATCTACTCTTTGGGATTTACTACAACATACGACTTATCCTAACTTTTAAAAATAACGTCTTTTAAGTAAGTGCCATCAACTTTAATTCACTTTTCAAGATTTGACAAGAAATTATTCATGATATGATGAAGGAAGACCTGATCTATTCAGCGGGCATCTTCAGCAATTCGGACCTTAAGATCTTGGATATTTTCTAAACGAGTTGCAAAAACCTTTGACTTTAAATAGCCCTACAGAAAAAAGTCTGGTGCAGTTAAGTCCGGAGGAGTTTTAAGCGGTACGTACTGTCGCTTTATCTTCTTTTATTAAGTTACTCTTTGTTTTCACGAAAAAAAACTCGTTGTTGAACTGGATAATGTATGAAAATTAAAACTAAACATTAAATTATGTGTTCAAACCTAATAATGCTTTATTAGACCTTTTACGAAAATCAATTTTTCCTAGTTTTGTTGATTCAAATCCCAAAGTAGTCTATTATGGAAAACCTTGTACATTCCTGACCCCGGTTTATATAATTTTTAATTTTTTCCTGCTAAAAATGAAAAGATACATGTAATTGTGGGTAAATCTTCATCTGTAAAAATTATGTATAAAAGTATTCGTGCTTAAAATCCCAATATGTTTGCTTTGGACGCGGCGGATTTGTGCGGGAATTTAACAGAATTGTGTTTTCGGACCGTTTTTAGATGACTCAATTTTAATAAAAAAAAAATATAAACAAGAGATAGATTAAAAATATTCTGGATCATTTATATGTATGTCTTAATGATTTTCACGGTTTTATTTTTTTTTTTCGGTCGACTGAGTGTCCTTATATGTAGTAGTAACTTTGGATCTTTGAATAGCGGTACCCACGTCCTAAATTTAGGAAGACTGGTTTGTGGAGACCGGTTTTAGAAAATATGCTGGCAGAAAACGCATTTTGATAATAATATATTAATTTATTTACCAAAGTTTATCAGGTACTTCTTATGCGCTTAGGGACACAAAATTTAATATTCAGAGAAATTGTCACAAATTTGATACTTTCAGTACCTGACAGAGCGCCTAAATTAATTACTCTACAAAAAATTGAAAACTATTTATTTTTTGGCGAATTCGCCATTAAGTTCGTGCTGTGCCGATGTCTTAAATGTTGGGTAATCTACCTACATAGAACACGCAAATCGCACAGTTTACTTCTAAATACTGTAAGGAAAGAAAATCTCTGCTTTAAAGACCCCCAACTTATAAAATAATTACCTCTTAAGGAAAATAAATTTTGATTGACTACTGGGTCAATCGTTTCGTCACCAACTGAGGAATGATCATGAAAATGTTCGAAGTCCTTTACTGTTACTTTTTTGGTTAGCTCCAAATCTCTAATTAATAGAGAAGGTCGAAAAAATTGATAGCTTCCATAATACCTAAAAAAAGTTAATTTTCTCAATAAGGTCCATTTTGAGGTTTAAATTCCTCAGCTGGTTTATAGATTGACATTGCCTTGTGTCGTAGGATGATAGTACAAGAACCTATCACGTCTAAGGACGTTATTATGTGATTTGGATTAAAATAAAAATGAATTTATTGATATCTCTCTCCTAACTTTGGTGATATTTTTTGGTTTGTTTGCATCCCTGTTGTTGAAATATAGCATTATAGATGCTCTATTTTAACAGCAAGGAGAAGCGATTACGCCAAATAGTCCAGTAACTGGAGACCTGAAAGTACCCAAAGCTGTAAATAAATCTGTACACTTTTCATTTGTGGCGCAATTCTTAGGTCTTTGCGGATGCTTTCAAGCCAGAGAAAGTTTATCATGATTTCGACGTGGGAATACGCTGAAAATGGTCCTCCAATGTCCCAAAAGGAGTTTCCCGCGAATATCTGCCAAAATATGCGAATTAGAAAATTTTTATTCAGACAAAAAATGAACATTACTTCAAAATCTACAAAAATGTCCCTTGTCATTTTTTTCGCAACACCAATATTTTTCGCAAAAATGGCCGTCGAAAAATTCATAACATTCCACACTAGATAGATAGCCGAAAACGGCTAAAAAATGCAGATGGGCAAAACAATTTTTTATCAAAACGCAATAAAGATGGTAATGGAAATTTTCTGAGATCATTGAACACTTGCTAAGATCTCATTATAAAAAAGAAATGTTAATAACAAACCATTTTTTTTAAATGTCAATAAATTAATACTCTCAAAATATTGTGAAAAAAAACTTTGACCGCTTTTTTAATATTCTAGAAAAATCAGAATGGACCCAAACTCATATGCAATGATAGGTATGGGTTTTCCCATTGCGATAAACTTTGAATGATGAACAAATGTACATTATTGCCCGAGTAATCGAACAATTCCTCCGCCTGCTTATAAGAGCGGCAGCATAAATGAGGGGACATTTGGGTCTCGTTATCTCGAAAACTATTGATTTTTCGAAAAAAATTATAAGGACCAATTATGTAGACAAAAAGGCGATCTTCATTTTTTGTCAAAACAAAAAGTCTTCATTTTGCATATTTTGGCAGATATTAGCGGGAACCCCATTTTTCGGTTCTTAAGGGGTCATTTTCAACCCTTTTCCACCTGTTAATGTTTATAAACCTTTTTTTCGCTGAAAAGCATCCCCGGAGACCTAAGAATTGCGCCACAAGGGAAAACTTTACAGATTTCTGACTAAAGCGCCGCTTCATTTCTGATAAAAGGGCGACGTATCTATAAATACGAACTTTATTTTATAAGATAACAATCTCTTTCCAAATATCCACAGATGGTATATTACATTAAAATTCCAGTATATTCATTTAAGTCATTCGCATATCCCAATATATTGGAATTTTTTTTTTAAAATTTTAAATTAATATAGATTTTATTAAGTTTAACCAGAGAAGCTTAATAATACACAAGCTCCATAGAGCACAAGTGCTACAACTTACGCCGCGCCACCTGACCGTAAGAGGCCCAAAGCATATATTCATTTTGATGTCCAAGCAATATATGACTTGTAATAAGCGGTGTCACCTTCGAACATATAGTGCTGATTGAAAAAATGCGAGTTTTGCAAATTATAACCTCACTTTTGCACAAATGACATTAAAAGTGCAACAATTAAAACAGGGGATAGAACAACATACAAATAAGGATCCCTATTTCACTTCTTAAAGTTATTTAACATGTTTTTCAACCTTTTTAAAACTGTTTACGTCCATATATTTTGTTTTCTGTACCTAAATTTAAGTAAAACTGTGTCTTTAACAAAAAAATCAAAGAAATTATAAAAAATATTAAATTTTTAGTATTTCCAAAGGTTGAGATGGATCGCAAAAATATTTTAAGAATTAAGGTTTAAGTGTTTTCCTTTGTGGTTTCACAACCAAGAAATGTTAATGTTAGTGAATTTCGGCAAAAATTATAGTTTATAACGGGGCACATCTAACATGAAGTTTAGGTTTTTTTTTTGATTTTCAGTTTGAATGTTATTTCTTACATTACTCCAAACAACCTTTAAAGAAAAGACTTTTTGGATATCTATACAGGGTGTGCCCGAAAAGTGGATCTAAAATTTACATGCATATAATGCTAAATCTTGCTAGAACTTCATAAATATTTATGTGATTCTTGAAATAAACTCAAGCAACTTTTAAACATGAAATTTCTTTGTGACCATTTAGGATCCCTCTTCATTTGGCAGTGGTTTTCCCTGGGAATTTTTAATCACAATGGTCAAGTTTCTCCCTGACATTTTTTGCTCCTTTTGCTTATAATCGTTCCTTTATTTTATCCATTCATCATTGTCATGTGTTCTATTAGCAGGTCATCTGCTGAAAGTCCACGTGACATAAAAATCTGCTTACTTCGCTATCATCGGAGATTTCAGTATGGGACTTACCCAATAAATTGTCATTGATTTGCAAAACTTTCTTAATATTTTTTATTAAACGAGATTTTAAATATGTTATAGAATGTTTCTTTTTATTGGTAAGCTTTCAATATTTTAAAAAGAAAATTCTTATATTTCTTTGCATTATTGACATTTATTCAAAAACATCGGTGATTAAAGTTACTTATATCGTTGTTTTATCTTTTTAGGATCTTATGAAAAACTATTGAGAAAACTGAAGCAGCTCAAGGTTTTTTGAGAACTTAAAGATACCGTTCATATTAATGTATTACAGCTGGACCAAAAGAAATCAGGCAGACTAAAATCGTTTTTAAAACTGTAAACTTTTTTTTCTTGGCTTGTTTAAAAATAATTGACGGGGACGAAAATTTTACACACTGTATTATTACTTTTAAATCAAAGTCAGAATAATGGTTAACTGTTTAAAATGTTAAAAGTTTATAGATAGCTTAGAAACAGATAAACAGTGTTTTATGTAATGTTTTCTTTTTAAGTTATATTAAATTTATTTTATTTTAAGGGGATAGCCATTTATTGATTTATTTATTTATTTATTGAAATCAAATACGACTTCTGCCTTATTGAAGTGTTAAGCATGTTTTACTTAAAAATATTTCAAAATATTAAATAATAATTTTGTTGACATTGAACTTCTTTAAAATATTATTCTCTATGCTTTATATCAAAATTGGGATTAATCAACGAACTCAAGGCAACGCCAGCTTGTAGGCAGGGTGTTTGGTATAGTGATCTGTTTGTTTTTGTTTTGGAAAAACGTAAACAAATTGCCAGATCTCAAAAACCAAAATCAGGAAATTACCTTGAAAATGTAATAAAATTATTTAAAAATATTGGTTTTTGTGTTAATATAGGCAACATCGATTTAAATATAAACATTTTATTAATATGACAGTTCCAAGCATTCGTTTAATAAAAAATGATAGTAAATCAGGTGTTTTACGGCACTCCAATATCATTTTATCTCTTTCTAGTAGGTTGTATTATTCAATAACACGTTTTGTAAACTAACTTGATCAACAGCAACCGAATTGAGCATCTAAAGTAAATGTCAGTGTCTGTCACTTCAGATAATAAACAAAAATAGTTTTCCGGCTTTAAAAATAATTTCACAAGGGTTTTACATATTTGTGAGAATGGGTAGGTGTATGTATATTTAAGTTTATTTTATGTATGACCGATTTTTGTAAATAGTATTGTACATTTTAATTATTATTTAAGTATTTGTTTTCGACCCTAACGGAAATATAGTGACATTTATTATTATTATTTTAATTTTAAATTTGTTTTCCAATATTTATTGTTTTATTTTACATTTTACCTCTTTTGTTGTTGTATGTATCTATACGGGTGTTTGTTTGTATGTATGTGTGTAAATATGTATGCATGTGTAAATGTGAATTATAAGTTTTAATGAATAACATAATTAATTGTATTTTACATTTTGTGACCAGAAATCTAGTAACTTTGTTAGTTAATATTGTATTTTGTTTTTGTATATACCAGCATTTTATTACTGTTATCTTTTATTGTCTTCTTCTGTCTATATTATATGGCTCAATGGCTCGAACTTTGAAAATGTTTGAAAATGTTGTATTATTTAAATGTTATGTTAGGTAGGTTTTTTTTCAGCTTTGTCAATGAGAGTTTTCTTGGACAATAAAGCGTATTATTATTATTATTTTTAACAATAAAGAATCATCGATTTATAAAAATGTAATTTATGGTGGAATGCCATAAACATTGAAATAGTTATTATTTCCTGAGTTATGTTATTCAGTGTCTTTAATCAATATTGCCGTGCAGTGTGTTTACAAGAACTATCCTTCCTTGCTCCCCTGAATATGTTAATGCCAAACAAGCATCAAATTTTGGCGACATACCGCGTTGAACATTGTTAGGACAGTTAACATACCGGTTTATTTTCGCGAGAAGCGGTAACGTAGGGGAAGGTGTTCTGTCGTCAGTATCTACGTCATTACTTTGTACCCAGTATCTACCGCTATCGCCACTGGTCAGGAGGAGCGTTAATAATGGTAATGTCAAATTTAAATTTAAAATAATGGAGGATTCGCGGCTTTTCTATTGTTTTGGTTCTGTGATGTTTTTTTTGCTATGGTTTAACAACTATTTGGATTGCAGATTTTTTGGTTTATTAGTTAAGTCCCAAATGGATGAATTAATACAATTATATTTAAATCATAAAGGAAAAATTTACTTGTTATAGTTGACTTGGAAACAGCTCATATCTTATTAAATGGAAAATTTGGTTTATATATTATCTTTTCGACTTATTTCTTAACTTTCCAAATACCTTACATTTAAATATAAACTTAAAAGTGTATTAAACCATTAGTAGTAAGTTGACATACGTAAACCGTTTCGTTTTTGCGAGGATAGGCAGGTTAAACACGGTTAGAATGGTGGGGGAAAGAACTGCTATCAACCAGTAGTTAAAAACGGTAAGTCGCGAAAATATCCATAAGGTTTGTTTACTTTATTTCTATCCAAGAATTCGTTGGCATTAATTATGTAACTTTTATTTTCCATTTTAAAGAATTTTTCTTTATTTTACATTTTTTAACAATTTTGTTATATAGCTTTATTATTTTATGGTTTATTTGTAACTGTATAAAAATGCATATATTTATACAGTTTTTTTATTAATCAAGTTTTCCGGCCTTTTATTTTTAGTTTTTATCGATTCAAAATTCTCTTGTTTAATTTTTGGGATATTAAATTTGGAAACTTGTATTTTTGTAGGATGATTTCTTAATGCATAAAGTTTCTCGATGGCCATTTCTTAAAAGATGTTTTTTACAAAAAGTATTTTGCGCTGAAATTTTAGGTTGATAACAAGATTAAAGTAATAAATCATAGGAAGCTTGTGTCAAACGGCAGATGTTTTTATGCCAATTGTGTGGAACATAGCATTAAAAAAAGTTGGAGAGTAAAATTTATAAAGGGAATATAATTCTGTCAAACGACAGTTTTTTATGTACCAATTATCTGAAACATGGCATTAAAAAAAGTTATCAAATGAAATTTATAAAGGGAATATAAAAATAAACATTTCATTCCACTTTGTATATAGGTATATAGTTGAAATTTAAGGAAGATAATAAGAATAAAGCAATTAATAATGGAAAGCTTGTGGCTAACGGCAGTTGTTTATATACCAATTGTCTGGAACATGGCATCAAAAATAACTTATAAAATAAAATTTATAAAGGGAATATAAAAATAAACATTACATTCCAGTTTGTATACAGGTATATAGTTGTATGCTGATTATATCCTAGTAACAAATGTATTTTTCTATTTTTTTAGGGCAAATTAGGTATTTTACTTTGTACAGGGTGTCCCATTTTAAACAAATCGGTATACTAGCGAAATGTGTCATTTTAACTAGGTGTTATGTATTTGCAGATATAGTGCATAGTATACTAGGCCAAAAGAAAAATATTAACCTCTTCTAACTGTTATCATCTGAGACGGTAGCTCCTCTGGGAACATCTAGACAAAATATAGAAATGGCAGAAATTGCTTCAGGAACATCCAAACAAGACATACAAGTGGTAGAAATTGAAATTCCTACAGAATCTAGTGAAATACAAGTGGTCGAAACTCTTACCTCCCCTGTTTCTTCAGGGATAAAACGAAAGGGTGTGAAAACACCAAAAAATCCTAACGAAAACAAAAGACTGTAATATAATATTCTAAGGGAAATTAAAACTGATCGAAAGGAATACTATAAAAAAACGGTAAGAAATTAAAGAGAAAAAACTTTTGATAAAATTAGGAGGAACAATTTCTTAGAGAAGAACAATTTTTTACTACAAAAGTTTTTAGAGAACAAGTGTTATATTCCTTCAACAGAACTGATCTGTGATACTGTAAACATACCTACCAGTATTATTTATGTTAAGTATTTTTTATTCAGAACTTTATTTTATTTCTTTAGAGTGCCTATTTGTTTTGTATGTATTTGAATATGTGCCATGTTAGAAGAGCCAATAAATCTATATGTGCTGTATTAATAAATATTTAGACAGGTAAGTTAAGTTTATTTAATGGGAATTTTGTTTTGTTTTTGTTCAGAATCTACTATTTTGTTATGTTATTTTTGGCAAATAAAATTCCAAAGTTATTGGCTATTTACATTGGTATTCCCAAAATTAATAGCTTCAAAGTTATAAACAGTTTAAAATCGGCATTTTTACAGTTCAGCGATTTACTGAGCAAAAAGATTTAAGATACGCAAAATCAATTTCACATTTCTGTCTTGACTTTTAAAGAGCTATCTAATGGCACAAATGACTGGTGAACCAAACAGTACCAATCTGATACCACTTATAGTTGGCACCATAGCTAGGTTTTTAAAAGTTAAGGTATAAATTTAAAATTAATTTTGCTCTTTCTTAGACCGCTTTTACTTATTAAGTCGTTAAAATTTAAAAAATCCGCCTTTTAACTGTTATAACTTTTAAACTACTTATTTTAAATATAAGAATATAAACAGCCAGAAGGTTTACAATTTTATGTTAAATCTAAAAATGCAATAATACATGGGGTATTCCATTTAAAATAAATTTTTTGTAGCAACAGTAACTCTGGCAAAATTAAAATTTTTGTATAGATAAAAATACTTAAAAAAGTAAATTTTACTAAACAACTTTTGCAAATAACTTTTTTGTATTTCTTATAGTTTTTCCAAGAGTATAATGGTTTATTTTATAATATGGGACACTCTACACATAGTTACACATTGCGTATGTGTATTATCTATGGTTATTTAAGTTTCCTGGCCGGTAATAAAAATGTATTTTATTATCATTTTTTTGCCAACACTTATTTAATGATGAATACCATCCCAAGTGCATCTTTCCGGCATTTACTTATCAGTGATGGATGCCATCGCATTATCTGCAACAAGTGGCCAAATAACAGCCAACTGCCTACTTGCACGACTTTTAAATACCTTTTTGTCATTAAAGAGTGCCGGCAATGCCATTAAATAAAATGTAAAAATTTTATATATGCACGTATTTGTTTTTTTTGTTAGCCAGATATTTAGGTTAGTTCGTTTTAAAATAAAAGCACTGTTAATGAAATATAGGAGATTATTTTAGAGAACTAAGTACATATTAGAAATATGGACCTTATGATATAAGAATATTAAAAAAGTGTTGGACCCAATAGGATTCCCAAATTATTAATTTCTTTTGTAGTTTTATCAAATATTCGTAAAGCGAAAAGAATTATACTTACTAGTTCATTTTGTTCTCAAAAACAAATTTTAAGTTTTATGCTTACAGTTATTTTAAACAATTTCACCGTACCTTTTATCTGGAAATTCTTCATAAGCCTCTTTTACAACTTCTATTATTGATTTTTCGGACACCAAAACTTTAAAAAAGCGTTGATATAAAGCTACGTGAAATACACCTTTATTTTTCCAGTACAAAGCTGGCCTAATAAACTTTTGAAAAAAGGCGTACGCACAAATAATTATAATTATGTATCCAATCATTCTGTGTCATTAGTTTCGTATTTTTTATATATATTTTTTTGTTTTAATCAACTAGAACATCATTGTTTTGATATGTTACTTATGTAGCACAACACCACAAGGTACCGCGTATGAACTCAAATAGCCTTCAGCCTGGTTATTCTCTTTTGCTACTTATTATTAAGTCCAGAGACGGACCAACCGCAATTTTTTAATGCAAATTTACGGGTATTTTAACCTAGATGTCCGAAAGTTTTATAACTTTAAAAAAAATAAGGACCGGATAAAAAATAATTATTTTTTTTCTGTCCCAACACTACAAAGAATGTGAATAAGACTTTTCAATTACGCCAGTAAATTAAAGGATGATTTCAAGCCGGGCCTACATAGAGTCTGACACAATAAAAGCAAATATGGTGATGACTGATGACATTTGAATATTTGATGCAAAAAAAGACACACTCGGCGTTGTAATCACATCAATATTGTAGATCACCGGTACCACAATTAGGTTATTTTACTTCGACATTAGGGTAAACATAATAGATATAGAAGTAGGCTTAGCCACAGGGCACGCGCGCTATAACTAAAGCCACGCACAGCCATCCAACGGAGAGATTATACAAAAATATGATACAAAAATATTTATTCTGCTTAGACAAGTCTATGTTGCCAAACGTATGCCCATGATTTTTTCTAACGTAGTATCGAATTGTTATTCTTCTTAAAAATAGAATAAAAATTTAAAAAGGATGAATAATACAAACCTAATATTAGGCAAAGGTTTCAAAAATATATTTAAAGGCAAAGTTACTATTTTTATAAATTTTTTTTGATAATTTTTTTAATAATGTTGTTTTTTCATATTATTCAAATCAGAAACCTTTTGGAGGGGCGAACAAATATTTATATTGTTTAAACAATATTTATGCTATTTAAATGGAACATTTTTTTAACAGCTGTTACTTTTCAAATATTATTTTTTGTCATTTTTACACAAAATCTTTTTTGTAGATAATTAAATTTTCTACAGAAATAGTTTTATATAAATTTCTCGTATTTTTCATAGTTTTAAAGATATCTTTAACTTCAATTTCTGAGTGCAGATGTTTTTCTCAATTTCCGGACTTAATAATTAAAGTTTTTTGTATAATAGTGACTAAATGAATATGATAATATATATATATATATATATATATATATATATATATATATATATATATATATATATATATATATATATATATATATATATATATATATATATATATATATAATTTCTTTAGAATTTAAACAACTTAGTAACATATTTTAGATAAGATATTTAAAAAAATAAATAAAATTAAATTAATAAAATTTTAGGAAGAGTTATTTACCATTTACCAGTATTTTTAAAATATTTTATTAAATGTTAAATGTTTTTCACATATATAAAAAATATTAAATTTATTTTTTATATTTTGCGTATTGAAGATTTCATCTTCTTTAAGTGGTGGGTGGTTATCGCAGTCACTTTTACTGCAAACACTGCAAGCCGGTGAGCAATACACTTTTTCTGCAGCCACATGCTAAACCACATCCTGTTTTGCAGGAGCAAAATATGATTTTTAAGACGGTTCAGGTGCTGTTGGTTGCGTCATTTTTACTGATTTAAATAATTGTCTTTTTGCCAACCCCATTCTTCAGGAGGGATTAGATAATTAATTTTCAATTGCTGGACTTGTAAGTAGACTCTTTTGATATGTTGTTTGGCTGCATCCTTTTTTCGAGGTAGTAAATAAAGTTGTATGCTGTTCAGCATCTGGTTGCAGAATAGTGTCCTTTATTGCTCACCGGCTTGCAATGTTTGCAGTGGAAGTAACTGCGATAACCACCCACCACTTGGAATATATTATATATTTTTATTAATAGATAAAAACAAAGATTTTATTAAATAATATATAATCTCTATCATAACTTTTTTTACAGCTTTCATTAATGATTTTTCAGATATCCAAACTTTAAAAAAGCGTTTGTATAAATTTACATAAAATATACCTTTATTTTTCCAATACAAAGCTGGCCTAAAAACATTTTGGAAAAAGCATAGGCAAAAATAATTATAATTACATAATCTATCATTTTGAACCGTCAATTTTCAATTTTTTTTTCTGTTTTGATATATTATTTATCTAGCATTACAAAACAAGAATGTAGCACAACACCGCAAGGTACCGCATATAGACCGATTTAACTAAGTAGGCCTTTATCGCCCCGGATAAATAAGCGTTGAGTTTTGAGATTCACACTTCCGAGTCATGGGTAAGGGTTAAAACTCATGCCTTTTCATTCGTCAAAATAGTATGGGTTCTAATTTTCTCCTATGGGTAACGCCGTTTTTTGCCAAATTTCCTGCATAAATTTACAGTTGGCAGTACAAAAAATGACTGGCATTATATGTGCATAAATATGAAGTTGCACCCATGTCCTCGAAAGAAACCTAACAAGCAGCTGATAGGTGACGACTCATGTGTCACAGGTGAAATCTTTTTTTTTCTAATTTTTCCCTGGAAGCCGTCTTAATTTACTATCGGAGGCAGGCAAGCCGCCTGGTTTTTTTGCCTTACCTCCCATTTTCTTTTATACCAATTCTGCCACTCGTCTTGTTTCTTTCACAAGTCTGTATAACCCCGAGACTGATTGGTTGATATATTCCTAAGGGCTTAATTTTCGCACATTCTGCAACTGTCCGCATTTTATGAGCCTATCTTGTGTAGGTGATCTTTTAGGTTATCGTGCCCTGTTAGCAGCCCTACTGTTATTCGAAGTCTTTTCCTACTTTGTCTGAGTAGTTCTTCCTTTATTCTTTTGGATGGGCCTTTTATAAATTCTTTTTAATGCCTAATTTTACTGATGCTGGGCCAGTATTCTTCGTGTTTGTTTCGGATCCATTCCCTAGTTTGCCCTCGTGCTGTGGTACTGGTCACTCCAAGGACATGTTCTGGTCCAAAGTATGGTGATTCTCGGTGCCGACAGGAGATTTGCCCTGTTGGGTTCTTCCAGCACTTTTGGTTCTTTTTGGCACTTCCAGGTCAGCTGGGACGTTACCTTGGGGTTTGCTTATATGATATTTTTATAGGCCCTCATGTTGTATTCTTTTGCACAGTGCAGTAATGCATATATTTCCGTTTGAAATACCGAACTGTGTGTTTCTAGTGGAATGGAGAATTGTGAGTTCCTCATTTCTCTGTACACGCCTGCTCCAGTTACCAGCCCGGTTTTGGATCGATCTGTGTACCAGATGATATCTTCAAACGTGCTGGGAAGATCGAGTTGTTGCCATTCACTTCGATCTGGAATTTTTACCTCAAAGTTTTTGTTAAATGAGTATTGGGGAATCATCTGGTCTGTTCTCATGTCTAAGATGTTGTCACCAATCTGACTTTTTATTTGGTTATGTCCCAAACTAGCATAGACCAGTTGATTTTTGTTGCAGTCGGAAGTAGCCCATTTTTGCCTCTCCCATCACTATGAGGTTTAGTGGTGGAAGGTCCACTGCTCCATTGCTGCTGATAGGGTTGTTATAGCTAAGCAGGTAAGTCTCTGTACCTTGGCCAGTTCTGTAATAGCAGTTCCTTGTCGAATCTTTGTCCACCATACCAGTGATTCGTATGTTATCATAGGTCTTACCACCATGATGTATAACTAATAAACCATGTGTGGTTGAAGGCCCCATGCTTTTCCATGAGCGCGTCTGATTAACATAAGAGTCATCTCCGCTTTCTTTATTATTTTGGCTCCAGGTAAGTTTAGAGTCTAGTATGACACCTCAATATTTTACCTCCTCGACAATCTTTATTGTTTCACTTCTTAGGTTCAGGGGAACTGCTTAAGTGGGGATTGGCCATATAGGCTCAAATACTTTTTAAATCAGATTGTTTTCCTTAGCTACCAAATATTGTGTCCAAATACGGATTAATCGCGATTTGTTAAAGTAAATTAAAGGGTACCTTAAAATAATTGTTACAAAACTTCAGTACTGTGAGGAGACCAAAAACTTGATAAAATTATATTGTCTCGAAACAACTTATATAAAAACGTGAATTATTTGTGATTTATCGGGTACCTTAACTTGTCACTGGCTTTGAATAAATAGTACAGCATTTAAGTTACAACTTATGTTTGCTCATAGCGCTGGTTAGCCAGCCAGTATAATATTTCTTAAACCTTTTCAAGAGTCTTCATAATTTAAAAATGGCCACCTCCTGCCAGGCTTGAAATACTTCTGAAATTCTCGTAGCAGGTATAGTAATGTCTGACATTTATGACTTTTGTTACTTTTAACTATTTAAGGTGTTAGGCAGATTTAATAATACAAAAATTAAATTTAAAACAAATATAGAATGCTATAACAATTAAAATGTTTATTAAAAAAAACATTTTCGGTCAGAAAGAAACATTCTTTTTTATTAATGAAAAAGATTATATTATTTTCTTAGAAGCCCTCTAGTAGTTTGCAAGATGTTTATTAAATAAAAAATAATAAAAATTCCCCTCCCGATTGAACTACATATTTTTAGTCCATAGAAATTAAGTTCGTCTCTGCTAATATGGTGAATGTACTATATGTAAATATTCTCCTACCTTGTCTAAGCTGTAAATAAACAAATAGAAATTTACAGTACCGATTGGCGTTGTGTCACTGCAGTACGAATATAGATTAGGCAACTTATAATGCATTTATATTATTAATTATAAGCAAGTTATGTGGTAATCCTTAAAAAGGTCATCCAAAAACAAGTGTATTTCTCTATGATTCCACCGAGATAACTCAACCTTTTAAAATTTCTTTAAACAGTGAGAAATATATTAAAAAATATTTACAAACTTGTTGTCCTTGATTTTAGCTTTGACATTTGTATGAAGTTATTATCCATAATAACGGTCAAATTAATTTATTATACATAATAAATTACTAATTATTTTAAAATCTTGTTTAAAGTCCAATAAGTATTAAGAATTTTATAGAGTCTTTGCTTAAACGTCCCTGCTTTTTCAATTTTTCTTCTTTAGCCACTAATTGTTAGAAGGGTCGTATTTAGGCGGTGGCGAAATGGGCGCCCGCCAAGGGCGCCGCTACCTGGGGGCGCAAAATCGTCTATGATTTTTTTTTCATCAGTTGTCAGTACCGTAGTCATAATTTTATTATTTTTTATTGACAAAATTAATCGGATAAATAAATTACAACAGAACAATATTATAACAAATTTTCGACTTAGATACTTAATTTAATTATTTTTAATATATTTAGACGAAAAAAATGTATGGATTATTAGTAAAATATCAGTTTATTTTGAAACCTACAGCGATAATATAATTTTCTGATTTTTTTAAATATTTAAGCTGTGGATAAATTGGAGACAGCACTAGCCATTTTTTCTTGCATAATATTTAATTAATTAAAGTATAAATGTTTCGTTTAAGTAGGCCTGCTATGCACAGTATTTTATTGTCTAGGAAAATTCCAAATTTAATCATCCGCAAATAACGATTTTTAAATTATTAAATTATTAAGTTAATTTATATTCTACTTTTTTTTAGTCGGATACCAACAGTTGTTTTATATAAATCATGTCCCTTTCAAATAGTAGGCCAATATTTTTGTATAAAGAAAATATAGAATTTGACACAAATTCCACCACAAAATTGGCATTTTAACGAAACGAAATTCTTAGGTCAAAAAACTTTAAACCTGCAACTGTGCACTATAATTTTGTAAAATTTTTAGGGAATAACCCCTGGAATTCCCGTTTTCGTTGAGGGGTATTCCATACTCCCCAAATCCCCCGGTATGTAGGTGCGGGGGCGCAAATGTTAGGCCCCGCCAAGAGCGCTGCCATTCCTAGATACGACCCTGAGTGTTAGTAGAATTAAAAAGGTATTTATAATAGACAAAGGTTTATTTAAGAGATCTCTGGTTTTAGTTTTTCACAAATTATAGCATCCAAATTAATTTTTTGAAAAGTTTATTCTCTAAACTTTATTACTAGTTTAAAATTATGTATTTAGATAAAATCTAGCCAAAAATATAAATGTAAAATAAAAGGCACATTTGCCGCTTTCTTAGCTCCTTTATTTTATAAAACAATGTAAATGTACCTAATACAGGGCTAAGCTTAATTTTACTCGAAACACTAAAAATATTAACCAACACTGTATTTTAAATAAAACTGAATATATTAAAAACTAATATGGTTTTTGGCATTTCTTGACCTTAAACATTTTATTAATAACATATACAGAGTGTTCGAAAAATAGACGGAGATATTGTAATGGGCGATTTCTTGTTTAAATTATGAGAAAAAGTTTCCATAAACATGGGTCCGGAAATGCACAGTTTTCAAGATACAGGGTGATAAGTTTTCAAGTAAATAATAATTTTTTATTAGTATTTTAAAAAATATTTACTCGATTCTTTTGAAATTTGGCAATATTATTTGTTGTATTAGGAGGCTAATTTAGTCCTAAATAGATTAATATTATAAGGTCCAGTAGCGTCCCCTGCGGGGGCAACTTTTATTTGTTGCTTAATTAAGGGTCGAACTTCACCTCATTTTTTATTTCACTTCGTTTGAAAAAAATTATACGTTTATTGCAGCCACTGGACAAAATTGGTATTAATGTTTGCTAAAATAGGTGCCGACAAAAATTAACTTTTCTAGGAAACACTTAGTGCAACACAGCTAAAAAATTGGAAATGTCCACCATCCATTTCAGTACACCTGTCACTGACGAATCATTGAACGACAACACAAATTGAGTTCTTTTCTCACTTTTCCAAAATTTCAATTTTATTTCTTAACTCATCTATTGTTTGTATGGAAGAAAACCATTTAAGGTGTCCCCATAAAAAATATTGATTTAATCAGGAGAGAGGTGGCCCATTAATTGGTCCCGTCTTCCAACAATTTGCCCCAAAGGTGTTATTTAGATGAGTTCAACAGTTAACCTTTTAGCAGTACGGGCAATTTTGTTAAGGAATTCAAGTAGTTCCCGTTTAATCTTAAGGAAAAAAGAAGGGCACAATTATATTGTCACCAACAATACCCATCCACACATTTAAAGAAAATTGTACCTGGTGACGACATTGTACGTAATCATGAGGATTTTCTTCCTCAAACATGAGTCTTATGAAAAATAACAATACCATCCCGCCGAAATCCAGCTTCGTCCGTAAAAAGTATGGTTTTATTAAAATTTCCGTTATTATTAACCTTTTTGTAATACCATTGGCAAAACTGCAAACGGGGCAGAAAATCTCTTGGTAGTAATGCCTGCACACGTTGAACTTGATACAAAAGTTGTTTGGAGAGAACCTACCAACAGTGCTGTTGGAATGATTATCCCCTAATGGAGTTGCTATAGTCCTGGTACTTATACCAGGATTTTGTTCCACGGCACGTAAAAATGCCTTTTCAAACTCAGGCGTTTTACGGACCTCGGCCCGCCTCTATCATTGGTGGGAATGGCAAAACTTCCTAAATAACATTATTGTCAAAAACATTACAAAAAAAAATAAGAAAATTTACCTCTTTCCCGTAATCTACGGTCTACGCTCTCAAAGGTTTTACTATCTGGAAGTTGCCGTTGGGAAACGCTTCTGCATACAGGCCCCTCACTGCGTAACAGTTACTGTAAGCAGTGCATACATTACATGCATTTCTGTCATTTCCACAAAAGTGTAATTTTCCATCACAAAAACCGAGATAAAAACTTTTTAGAGAAATTTTGCCTTGTCAGTGTCAAACCTCCATGCAGAAATGATCTTCTGGTTTCCAAGGCACCTGTGATTTTTTTAACAAAAATTAATAAACCAATTTTGTCCAGTGGCATGCAATAAAACAGTTTTTATTTTTTTTTCTCGAAAACAAAGTGAGATACGAAAAAAATACAAATATTAAAGTTGCAAAAAAGGCACTGACGTACATTTTTTGCCAATTTTATTCGCTAAGATGCCCCCCGGGACGCTACTGGACCTTATAATTTTAATCTACCAAGGGCTAAATTAGCCTCTTAAAACAACAAATAATAATGCCAAATTTCAAAAGAATCTAGTAATTTTTTTTGAAATATTAATAAAAAATTAATATTTTTTTAAAAAGTTATCACCCTGTATTTTGAAAACTGTGCATTTTCGGACCCATGTTTATAGAAACATTTTTCTTATAATTTGAAACAAGGAATCGTCCATCATAAATATCTGTCTATTTTTCAAACACCCTGTATTTATTTAGTATATTTAGGCTTTGTCTTTTATCTCTCGCCACAATCCCCATATTATAAGCCCTATTGACATCAATTTTTTTCTAACCAGAATTAACCCAAGGACCAAAATTATTGCAAATATCTAAATAATCGTTCTTTAAATTTTAATATGGATAGTGAAAAGTATATTTAGTCAGAAGTCATTAACAACACATTCAAAAAGCAGATCAATAATAGTTTCATGTTAAAAACCTTGTTTCCTAAACCCTTTAATAGTTAGGATAATTTGATTTATTTTAAATAAATAAAACATGCTTTATGATTCCTAAATGTGTTTAATATCACACTAATAAAAATGTATAATTTATATAAAATTATTTACAAGATAATGTATCTTAACAAAATGAGTCTCTAATTCTCTAGCTTATGAACAAAAATATAAATAAAATTATTAATTTAAGATCTTATGGTTGGCATAAGTAAATCCAAATGAATCAGTTGTTAATTAAGTACTCAACAATTGACTAAAAGAAATTTGAACTAATTAAACTATCTAAGTATAATTTACTTACAGATATTCGAATGGGAAATTACATTTTATTAGATAACAATTAATTATTACAAAATCTTATTCTAAGTAAAGCCTAAAAACCATGACAAGATTAAACAAAAATTTGTTACCAGGAAAAATCATTAAATTTTATTGTTTTCAACAACAAAATTAAATGAATTAAACTGTGGTTAGCCTTTTAACCCTGACAATTTACTATTATCGGTGAGTTTAAATTTTTGCTAGGAAATAAAGTAGATCTAAGGCCTTGTATAGGTATGGTATTTATTATGACCTATTAATTAGAACTAGACTTTTACAGTTATTTTACAAAGCAGTGGTGTTGCCTAAAGCTTTTGTTCTAACAAATGGTAATAAATTTGAATTTCACTTTTCTTTTCAATTTCCTATTTTTTACGTATAAATAAACTTTATTCCTTTTTTAATTATTGGTGTTATCTACAAATATTGTTAGTGCCAGTCTTTACGAAAATCGTTTTCTGAATTATTATCAAACCTTGCAAGTCCAGGGGCAATTTAGTAAAGCTCGTATACAGTGCGTTTTTTTTAAGACGGGCCATAGGATTTTACATGGTAAATCTTCCACTCCATGTTAAGTCCACTTCCACTACTACTTTATAGCTAAAAATTGAAACAGGTATAACTTCAAGGTTTAAGAATATTTTACATTAACATTTGTACCAAAATAACTTCACAAAATTTAAAAAAAATAATTTATTTTCCAATAAAATATAGTTTTTACAATCCTCGTATATCAAAAATTTTGTCACTGTCACATATCAGGAAATGTCAGCCAGCGTTTTATTAACGAAAAACTACAAGTCATTGTCTGACAAAGCATTTGTTACATTTTTATAAATAATGCCTTTTCACACTATCCAGGAACGAGTAAAATTGGTTTCAAATTACATAAGGGGAATGTCGTGTCGAGAAGTTGTGGATAACTTTGCTGCAGCTTATCCAGATCGTCCTGTTCCTAGTAAGAGTACCGTACAGCGATTACATCAAAGGTTTACAAATACTGGTTGTATCGAAGACTCACACGTACCACGCAAAAGAAAAGCCAATGTAGTAACCGAAGATTTTAAAATGGACCTGTGCTTGGCGATCGAGGAAAATCCATCGACAAATCTAAGTCAGCTTGCGGATAGTTTCACAGGTTCTAGGAGTAGCTGCTATAAGGTTTTATAGCAGGAAAAATTTAAATCTTATAAAGTAAGGAATGTTCAAAAGCTGTTACCCCAGGATTATTTTGCCCGAATGGAATTCTGTGAGTACTGGATGGATAGAATCAATACTAATCCAAATATTTCGAATCTTATTCTTTTTACGGACGAAAGTTCTTTTTCTACCAACGGGACCGTAAACAAACAAAACAAAAGGATATGGGTTTGCGAAAATCCCTACATAATTCACCAGACGCATACTCAATGGCGTGAGAGGGTTAATGTTTGGGCAAGAATTTTAGAAATACAATTATTGGCCCGCATTTTATAGAAGGTACACTAACAACTGATAAATATTTAGAAATTTTAAAAACAGTAGTGGGTCCTGCGTTGGCTGACATATGAAATCACGAAATAATATTTCAGCATGATGGAGCGCCCGCTCATAGTGCAGCAGTAGTCACAGAATATTCAAATAATACATTTCCAGGTAGCTGGATTGGACGATTTGTCCCCTTTAAATGGCCAGCTCGAAGTCCGGATATCTCGCCGTTAGATTACTTTTACTGGAGATATTTGTCACCAAAAGTCTTTGATATTGTGAGGGAGAGGCCTGAACACATCGAGGAACTAAAAGATAGAATTATCGAGGCTTCACGCGGTATCAAACCACGGCAATTATGCAATGTAAGAAGACATTTTTACGATTCTCTTGGATACTGCTTGGCAGTAAATGGTGGTCACTTTGAACAACATATTTAAATAAAACACCTTATGTATGTAGTATTATGTTTTTATTATCGGTGTTACATATTTCATATAAAAAAAATAAATTTGCTTTTAGCCTTTTTCTTGTTGCGGTTTTTTTTCTGACCATTTAGCTTTCTGATTAAAAAAATGTGCAAGATTATTTGCGGTTTCAACTGCATGTTGTAGCATAGCATTTTACATAAGTTTTTTTTGTAGTTAAACACGATTTTTGGTATTATTTATTCCTGTAGAAATATAAATGACATTTCCTGATATGTGACAGTGACAAAAATTTTGATATACAAGGAAACTAAAAACTATATTTTATTGGAAAATAATCATTTTTTTAATACTTTGTGAAGTTATTTTGGTACAAATGTTAATGTAAAATATTCTTAAACCTTGAAGTTACATCTGTTTCAATTTTTAGCTATAAAGGTAGAAGTGGAAGTGGACCTAACACGGAGTGAAAGATTTACCATGTAAAATCCTATGGCCCGTCTTAAAAAAAACGCACGGTATAACAATTTTTACATTAAAGTTATATATAAGCAATATTAAAAGCTCGTATGTTAAACGCAATGTTAATTTACTATATTTTATACAGTAAAATTTTAAGGTTTGAGAAGACCACCCACTACCAAATGGGGACTACAGAGCCATTTTATATTTTTATGTTGGCAGTACTCAGTACTAATTAAACATGACTAGTGACTACCAAAAGTTCTAAAATAGTAAAAACTTAAGAGTAACAACTTTAATGTTCGAAAAGTCACATCGTTTACAAACCTAATACTATAGAGATACATATTTTTACGTGTAGTACGTTTAAATTCATCATATTTAAAATATATTTCGTTTGGTTGAAAACATTGATATTACCAGGTAGCAACTTTGCTTAGATGACTATTAGTATCGCATCTAGCTTTTTTTCCTTCATATTTGTCGGTTTCTGAGCTTGTAAGGAACATATTTATCTTTATTTAAAATTAAAGCCATCCATTTCACTATAACCTTTTTTCTTCTTTCAACAACTATCATCACAATTGACTATAACTCCATAATTTGCATTTGCTTCTTAATGCAAGACCGTTCCTTCAGCAGTTCATCAACTTCTTCATGGTTGTAAAATACTACAAAATCTTTTGGACTCAGGCCCTCAAATACTGAACTTACAGAGGGTTTTAAGTTGTAAAAAAGCAGAGGTTGATCTCTTGATGCAAAATCTTTGGTTAGTGTTTCAATAACTGTAGCCGCTGTATAATCAGCACCGTAGATGTGTGAGCAGTCAATGACTACAGGGATTCCTTGCTTAATAGAGTGTTTGGTGACCAAGTTTCGAACGTAGTCGGTTGATGGGAAGATAAGGCATCGGTCTGGGGTGAGAAGGAGGTATTCATTGCCACCCGGGGACTGAAACGGAAAAAATCTTATTGTTTATCAAACATTTTTCTGGGTAAATAAATTTATTGCAAATTGAAGTCATTCTCGGAACACTCATAAGTTTAAATGACTTTGTTTTGGAGGATATATTGTTTTTAATAGATTTTTAATAAATTAAAGATTTTTTTGATGGTTTAAAAAGTTGGGTCCAAAGCAATTTAGGTAATATTAGGTTACCCTGTCGTTTATTTTTTTTTAGATTATTATTGGTTTATTTAAAATATTGAAATATACAATGTTATAAATACCAAAAAACAACATTCTAGAATTAACTAAATTACTAAATCTATATTTAAAAATTAAAAATTCATCAAGTCCTAGGCCTTCCCGGATTGTACCTAGTAGAGTAGAGATTTTTTGCATGAATTTTTTTTGCAAATTTCATTTATAAAACCCTTAGCCTCATCACTCAAAGGACCAAGAGTTTCAACAGCAAAATAAAGATAAAGCGGTCTTCAAGCTCTTTATATTTTAGAAGTTTTTTATTCTCGGCAAGACGAGCAGCCGCACCTACTAAATTTGAAGTTTTGTGCAAGTGTATAGCTGCAAGTAGCGTCCCAAAGTAATTGTTTTCCATATTTCCAGGGAATTAAGGTCATTCCATCCACACGTTTTCCATCGCTTCTGTAAACTCCAAAAGGCTCTAACACAAAAGGATTTTCAGCTAAAATCAGAGTCTCTTGATAATGTCATTTATCTGACTGTGTCTAGAAGAACGCCCTGCGCTTTTTTTGCAGCTTATCCCATGTAGGCCATAAATATCAGCATTTTCGCCGCAAACGCAGGTGTGTTTTCCACACACAGGCAGACCATGTCTGAGAGCGATGGAAATATTGAATGTTTTGTTATCCAACAAATTTCCCAAGGAAGAAGATGGAAGTGCGCTAATTCAAGCATTACTTTCAGGGGCCTGAAGAGCAAGTAGACGTGGCTTATCTTTACTTGTCTGGCGTAGGTTTGTAATATATTTGTGACGAGCTTGGCAAATCAAAAAGTCAAAATCTTTCTGTTTTTTTGGTAGATCTTGTGGTTGATTTTGAAGATTGCAAACAGATAACCATCTTATAAAACAATTGCTGAAATCATTATATGCCGTTTAAATGTTTAATATAAATTTTCGCTACAAAAAAATGTAAAAACTTTGTTTTTAAAATGCTTTATTTAATTATTTTAAACTTGACCTTTTTTGTATTTTATTAATTATAGGTAAATTGATATTTTCTCCATTAGGTAACTATAATATTATTATAAAATTATTTTTATTGGCCAAGAAAGTTCAAATATTGTTTAGTTTGTGTGAAATTCTAATTAAGGTCATTTAAAAATGATATAATTTCTTAGGGAAAGTATCTGTAGCGAAAAATATAATCCTATTTTATTTAACAAAAAATTAAAGTTTTTCGATGAAACAAAAAAAAATATTATTAAAATAAAAATGGGAGGAAAATTGGTATAATAAATCTACATTTTTAAGTCTAATAAGAAACCTGATTTTATTAAAGGATGATGTTAAAGTTTTTTGATACAGTTTTTGTTGGTATAATAATTGTTTTAATTTTTACTTACAGTTAATTTTTCAACACTAATCTTGGGTCGAGCTGCATGATACAGGATATATACTAGGTTGATACCGATTCCAACAACAATACCTTGTTCTAATGGAAGAACCAGGCAAGCTACAAATGTGACAATAGCCAGGAAAAAGTCGCTTTCTGAAAAACATATTTTAAATTTATTTTTGGTTTTTTCTTCTCTTAAGAAGGTCTGAAGTAGCATAAAAATTCATAAAGATAAAATTGATTATACACATATAAAGTGATTGCTTTTAAAAAATAATAAATACATATTTTTTCTATTGGCTAAATTGCGCCATTTTTAATCAATCCCAATTGTAATTAACTAAATATATAATATTATTAAACTTTATATTGAGAGTACAAAAAAAAAATAAAATGTTTTACAGATGTATTTCGCTAAATATTAGAAAGACTAGATGAAAACCTAGTTGCCTAAGCATTGTAAAAATTAATTAATAATAAATTATTAATAAAATAATAATATATAATAAAAAATAAATAAATAATTAAATACTATACAGGGAGTGCAATATGTTAATACTATGTTTTAGTTAATTTTTCCATAAATTTTGTTATTTCCGGAAATAAGATAATTTATTTTTAAATAAATTTTAGGTATGTAGTATCAAGAACCAGGTAACTTTATTTTGAAATGAAAAGTATATTAATATGTAGGGTGTCTAATTAAAAAAAAGGCAATTTTGCATTTAATTTTTTAATCTCTAACCAAAAAAAAATGGGCACTTCACTCGATTCTATCGAAAATTCTACATAAACTTGCTTTTTTTTTTTTATCTTTACTAACAACCGAGATACAGAGGTGTGCGGATATAGTGAAAATTTGAAAAACGCTATGTATCTCTGAGACGACTCAAGTTGGCGGCGATCTATTTTCACCGTTGCACAGATTTGCTCTATATCTTGTAGTTCTTCCAATACTATAAAAAATTATCGAAAAGGCGTTAACCTGTACAGTCGTGGCTAATAAAAACCTTTCACTTTATATAAGTAACAAATGTTCTTTCCTTTGTCTCACACAACTGGAACAAGTCCCTTGAGTTTCTTGGTAAAACCCTTTGGGACATATCCAAAGTTTTTGTCAGGTCTGGCATGATGGGCTTCTTAACAAACTTCCTTCTTACGGTCTTCCACCTAAGGTTTGCTCTTGGCTTTCCAGTTTCTTTTCTAATCGACGTATATCAGTTAGTGTAGATGGTCTTCCTCCAGCTTTAAAATTTGCTGGGGTGCCCCGGGCCAGTGCTGGCACCCCGCTGTTTCCTAAATTAACGACCTTCTCTCTTCCACAATCAATCCCATTCATAGTTTTGCTAAATAGTACCCCCCCTCTAGTATTAAATTTTTTAAGCCACCGTGTAATTCTGATTTTGAAAACAAGCGCAGGTAAATGCAGATATCTTTTTCACAAGACCTCAAACTTATCTTGGATTGGGGCCCAAAAATCGTGTTCAGTTTAATGCCTCAAAAACACAGTCATGTTCGCTGCCCAAAAAAAATTGCAAATGCTCACCCTTACATATGAGCGAAAGTTCTGCAGAACAAAGGTCGTTTAATCTTCGGCGTTATTTTGAGAATAACCTCAACTGGCAAAAAAAATTTCCCCATGGGCGGCTTCAAAAAGTTGGATTCCTCTTTCAGGAAAATATTTCTCTTCTTCCAATCTGTACACTCTGTATGTACCCCAAATCAGACCCTCTTTGGAATATTTTCCAGTCGGGGAATGGCGTCCCCTACAACAAACTTCTGGACTCCATTCAAAAAAAGCTGTTCGTCTTTTAATGATCCAACGCTCCAAAAAGGGTTCCTCTTCTTGCCCATCGTCGAGCTGTGGGGGGTTGTCCTCTTTACAGGTTTTTCACGGCTTCTGCTCAGAGGGGGTATTTTCCTTCTCTGGCACCCCAACAGAGCAACACGTAGTGCATTTTATGCATCCTTTTACAGTTCATTAGAGAGGCCCCCCAACTTCCCCTTTTTCGTTCCTTTATTCCTAGAGTGTCAAGACTATGGAACCTGCTGCCCCAGAAGTTTTCCCTCTCCTCCCAATCTAAAAAAATTTTAAATCCCGTTGAACAAACCCCCTCTCACCACACTGAAAACACCCAGGTACGTTAGTACTTAGGCATCACCTTCGTGACTGTCCCCAAATAAAAAAAAAAATTTTTTTCGGTCCAAAAGGGCCCAAAAAAAGGCCCGGGTTTTCTCAGAAAATGTTTATCGTACAGTGTTGGGAAAAAATTTTTTTAAAAATGGACAAGAGAAATATGAAAATTAGTTTTTTAAAAGGTTAGGGGGGTAAAAAAAATCTTGAATCTAAAAAAATTTTTTGAATTTTGCTACATTAACCTTCAAAAAAAAACCTGATTTTTTAAATCGGGATAATTTTAACCTTTTTTTTTAAAATTTTTTTCTTATCTCTAAAAATAAAGGGTGGGGGGTTTAAAGGTTTCCGAAAAACACCCTTACCAAAAAGGTAACCGATTTTAAAAAAATGGGCTTGAAAAAAAGCTATTCTTGTGCTATAAAAGGTATAATATTTGAAGTTTTGTTATTTTTTTCATGTCCCCGCTAGGGGTTTTCCCTCATCACGACAGAAATGGAAATTTTCTAAAAAAAAAATTTTTAAAATTTTTTTATTTAATATATATATATATATATATATATATATATATATATATATATATATATATATATATATAAAAATTTATATTTTTTTTTTTTTTTTTTTGATAAAAAGTATTAAAAATTAAAAAGCTCCAAAAAAACCTTCCGAATTTTTGTTCCCCCTAAAAAAAAGGGGCAATACCAAAAAAAAAAAAAAAAGCTACAAAAATTTTAAAAATAAATTATGTTTTTTTAAAAAACTTTAATTTTTGTTAAAATATTTTCGTCAAATCAATAATTCACTAGTTATAATCAAAAAAAGAATTTTCAGGATTTTTCAAGGTATACCCCTAGAATTTGCTTTTGGTTATAACTCGTAAAGTACTGCATTTAGTTAAAATATTATTTAACAAATTAGAGGTTTTGTAAAAATACACAATTTATGTTTTATAAAATTTCTTGTAGCTTTACAGTTTTGAGATATTGACGTATAAAATTTTCTTTGTTCTAAATTTTAGGTAGAAACAAGATATCGAGATGCGTTTTCAAGCTTGTTTAGGCATTATTTAGTTACTGTTTCATAAAGAAAAAAATATACCAATCATTTATTTTTTTGAGAAAATTAACCATTTTGTCGGAATGTCGAAAAAAGCCCTCTAGCGGCGACATGTAACTAAAAACTTTAAATATTTTAAGATTTAAAGCCCAAGAATAGCTCTTTTCAACTTGCCTAAGTTTGTTAAAATCGGCTTAGCCGTTTCGAAGATACAGGGTGTTTTTACGGAAACCTTAAATACCCCCACCACTTTATTTTTAGAATAAAACAAAAAAAGAGGTTAAATTATCCTGGACTTTAAAGAGCAGGTATTTTTTGTTAAAATTAATGAAGCAAAATTCCAGAAACATCACCTTTTAGATTCAAGATGCAGTTACCCCCCCTAGCGGCCATTTTAGAAACTTCGAAATTAATTTCCAGCTATTTCTCTTGTCCCACTTTTACTAAAAATTTTTTTCCTTCCAACGCTATTTTGCCCGAAATAAAAAATCTTTTTCTGAGACCAGATAATATTAAATTATTAAATTTGAAATAATACTTACTTTTCGATCTAAACATAGGCTTAACGACTTTTACTTCAACCATAAATACGACGGCTGCTATTATGATGGCTGCTAAAGTACTCTTAGGGATGTAGTAAAAATAGGGAGTGAAAAAGAGGAGGGCCAAAATGACTAACACACCAGTATACAAGCCTCCAAGAGGAGTTCGTACACCACTGGCGTTATTTACTGCACTTCTGGATAGGGAACCGGACCCAGGAAAACTCTGGACAAATGCATTAAGTACGTTGGATGTGCCAATAGCAATAAGTTCTTGGGTAGCATCGATTGGTTTACCGTTTGCTAAAAATAACGACAATAATATTTAGTGTTATTCAACTAACACTGCAGATGGCCAAATTATATAATACAAAAAATGTAATAAAATTTATTGTTTCCTTGTGTATTACATAATAAAATCAAAACAATTTTATTAAATATTTTTATCAATTTTTTAGAAAAATATTCATACATATTGCATACTTACAAAAAGCTTTACAAATGGCAATATTTTCCAAAAATCCAACCAATGGTACGACAATAATTCCACTCCCCATGTCTGAGATCATTTCCATAAAAGTTACCTCGGTAACAGTACCATTGTTTACCGTGGTGAAACCAAATGATGGTATCTTAAGGTCTGGCATTCCTTGAGGTACAATACCTATTACTTTAAAAGGAGGAGTACCTAAAAATCAGAGAAATTTAGTTTAAATATCGTTATATGTTATAAGTTAGTATCAGGTTAGATTAAAAATAGGTCTTTAACAAAAGTAAAAGAAAAAAATAATACATTAAAATGGTTTTGCAGGAAAATAGACTGGAAAGAGGTGTTTTTAAAATTGATTAATTTTTTTTAAATTAAAATTCTTTAAAAAATAAAAGGAAAACAAGCATATGTATAGTATTTATTAACGACTACAATCTAATCGACAAATCATTTTGACTAGGATAATATTTTTGGAAATATTTTTAAATAAATTATGGACATATTATGTATTTTAACATTAAGCGCGTGTCCATATTATCACATTTTTTATATATTTATTCAGTCACTTAAAAGAACATGTTAATTTACAAAAAAATATAAGCTTCCTAATAGCAAATATTGATATGATAAACATATAATTAGCACCTTGATATCCTAACAACGCAATTTCAAATTTTACATTAGCAGCATAAATTTGATCCGATTGTTAGTATTAAAATATTAATTTTGACAGTTGTCAGTTAGAAGACAGAACTTCTATGGAATACTTAGGCAAAACTGTCGTAATTAGAACTAACCAAAAATAGGAAAAAAATATTTTTTTAACAAACAAAATTGCCACAAACTTTCCACACCAGAGAGGCGAATACTGCAGCAGCGTTATTAAAGTTTAAAGTAATTTTTTAACATGTGACGGTTTTGGTTTCACAAAGACGAAGATGAAGACTTGCTTATAGTAGTAGTAGCTTTATCTTTCTATCCTTTCTGTCTTATTCTTATGTTGTATGTAAACGTTTTTACCAAGTTTTTAAAAACAAGATAATCATAAATATAACTCAGATGCATTGCATAAAGCATCTTTTTAAAATATTAATTCTGTCAATATATGTTATAATACCAGAAGTATGTGAAGGCCAAACAAAGATTCTTTGATCTTTACCGACCCAAGACGAAAAATGAAAAGTATCAGAATCAGGGCTGGATTTAACTTTTGCCGCCCATAGGGTAATATGTTTTTGCCGCCCTAATATGTCAATGTTTAATAAATCTCACAACGAAAACTTTAGCATTAAAAGAATGCAAACTTTATTAGTAATTTTTATAAAGATTTAATGAACAAATTTAACAAAAGTAAATCATACAGAAAATTAAATAACAATTCTTTAAAACAAACAATTTTCATAATATATTAAAACAAAATATAAATTAAAATGGTAAAACAAATAAGTCTTTTTTTGAACTATGTATTATTTAATTATAGGCAAAACCCTATAATAACATTTTTCTTCGCACCTTTTTTTGTCGTAAAATCATTAATTATATAATTATAATTTAGGATTACATTTTTTAAATTAATCGTAAATTTGCCGCCCAAAATATTTGCCGCCGTAGGCTTCAGCCTACTCAAGCCTTTGCGTAAATCCACCCCTGATCAGAATTTAGAGACAAAAACCAAAATATACAAAACTGTTACAGAAATGTGTAGGATTTGCCTTGAAACATAAATGTTTTTGTCTTTCTCTTATTTTTTCTGCTTAGTCTCGCCCCGGCAGTAGAAGTTATTGTTTTTGAAGTTTTTAAAGACCAATCCTGTATAATTATAACATTAGGGCATTCATTCAAAATATTATTATTATTAAATGGGAAAGCTTATCTGTAAATCTTATGAAAATTTCTGGTGTTGGTAGCTATTTATTATGTTCAGGAATAGTCAAACTGATGCCTTATTTCCCAACCTGTGCACATGGTGCTTTTTATTTTAAAAAATTAAATAAAAATTTAGTTACTTAAGTCTTTAAACCTAAAAATATTTTAAACTTTGTACAGGGTTATTTATTTTAAAGTAAACAGGGCTTTATTTTTGAACTTCCCTGTACTTTTTTAAAAAACCGATATAGCCATTTCGTGTATTTTTTTTCGTAGAATTTAATAATCTAATTAGAAAAACATTTGAAACAAAAACAAAAGAGTTACATCACGTGTGACGTATTGTTTCAATGGAATACCCCGTATATTTTTATGTCAATATATAGAGATTTTTACGAGGAATTCGGTGCTGGGTTTATTTTCTGCGGTTCTGCTGCAACTGTCTAAAAACTGCATGATACTATAAGGATAGTTTCACCTGAAAAAACCTGGCTGCCACAGGTCACAGGTGCTTATTTGTCAAAGTCAAGAATTTTAAAAAAACGTTTATTACTTTTTGGAGTAGTTTTATAATGAGGTTTTCATTAGATCAAGGACTTCAAACTATATTATGTGCTAAAAATGATATAATATATCTATTTCTAAACCAAGGAGCAAAATTACAATAAAGGGAAAAAAATAAAATTTAATACGAGGTAAAATATGGTGGTAATAAGAACACTTATAACAAAAAATTATAATATTACTAATTATTTAAATGTTTTATATAACCTCCGCTATTTTCAAAACATGATCTATAACCCCTCCTTAGCTTTTCTAAGGATATTATTTGAGGTTCTTGGTTAAAACGATTAATTTCATTTACAATTTTTTCTCTCATTTCTTCCGTGTTTGTGTTCCCATTTTGATTTTGAACAACATTCTTCAAGTGACCTTATAGAAAAGTGTCCAAAATTGTAATATCTGGACTATTAGGTGGCCATCTAATAGTGCCATAACGTCAAATCCATTGATTGAATCGGCGATTGAGATACTGCACAACTTGACGAAGAGCATGGGGCTGCGCTCCGTAAGCTGTGGCTCCGTCTTGTTGCCAAATTACCTTGCGATACGTTTCGAGTGGCAATTCTTCTAAAATGTCCTTAATATCATTTTAAAGAAGATTGAGATACCTTTCTCCAGTTAAGGATCCCTCATAGAATATTGGCACGACAATTCTATTGTTAAGCACCCCACACCAGATATGAAAAGAAGACCTCCCTTGGTATTTAATCTCTTGAAATTTCCTGGGATTTTGTCTTGCCCAGCTGGGCGTATTGCGTCGGTTAAACATTCCCGATGTAGTGAACGTAGCTTCATCCGTCCAAATAATCGTTTGAAACAGGGTAGGATCGTTATCTTGTTCATGAATTAAAATTTGGGAAACAAATTGAAAGCGAAGATCCTTTTTTTGACGTGGTAAATGCTGCACTAAAAGAACGTGATATAGAAGGTACTTAAAATATTTCAGTGTTCTCTGAACCGTCGCATAGGTTACTCTTCTTCTTGCAGGGCCACACCTCAAGTCTCTAACTGCGTTAGTAATTGACTTCATGGGATACAAATTAAAATAATTTAAAATAGCTCGATCCCGGTTTTTTTTTCTCATTGTAGTCCTTTTTCTAATATGTAACGATTTTGTTTTTTTACATAAGACCTTCAGTTTTAAAATCGTTTTTACTGATATATTTCGGTGGAAATTTGCAACATATCTTCGTTGTGTTTCCCTGACCTTTTCTCCACATTAATAATAGAGAGTTATAATTTGAAGCCGTTCTTCTGATAAAAACCTCATTATAAAACTTCTCCAAAAAGTAATAAACGTATTTTAAAATTCTTGACTTTGACAAATAAGCACCTGAGATCTGTGGCAGCCAGGTTTTTTTAGGTGAAACTATCCTTATAGTATTATGCAGTTTTTTAGACAATTGCAGCAGAACCGCAGGAAATAAACCCAGCAACCCAGACCCAGATCATCAAATTCCTCGTGAAAATCTCTATCTATTGATATAAAAATATACGGGGTATTCCATTTAAAAAATTCACTTATGCTGTAACTCTTTTATTTTTGTTAGAAATGTTTTTCTGATTAGATTATTAAATGCTACAAAAAAATACACGAAATGGCTATATTCGTTTTTTAAAAAGGTACAGGGAAGTTCAAATAAAGGCCTGTTTACTTTAAAATGAATAACCCTGTACCAATAGGTACAGTGGTATTAAAGGAAGTCTGAGTAGGACCATATTTATTGCTTTTTTTAAATTAAAATAAATGTGGTATAGTTATCTCGTGTATAGTTGTAGAATCCAAAAGAATCCTTAAGAAAAAGATTTGAATTGAAAAAAAAGATGCAACATCAAAATAACATTTTCTTAAAGGGACCTTAATTATTGGTTCGTTTTGGAAAGGAGCTTATTTTTTCAATTTATTTTATTAAAAAGGTTTTTGTGTTAATTTTTTCTACCAACAAAATTAATTTATTCTTTATGAGAAATTTGTCGTATAAATTAAAAAATAAAAAAAGGTAGCAATAATAGCCTGAAATGCCAAAACAAAATAAGTCAATATTTTGTCAGAGTATACTTTTATTACTACTCTTAATAACTGAAGAATGAAACCTATTTATTATTAAAATCATTAACAAAACAATTAATTAAAATACGTTTAAAACGGGCAAATAAATAAGAAAATGTTAATTTTAGGCAGTATCTCTTTTGTTTCAATTTAAACCAATTCTTTAAAATTTTACGGAAAAAACGGACAATATGGCTGTTTTACGCACAGTTTTGAAACACAAGGAAGAAGGAAATTCATAAATATGGCGCTGTTCACTTCTTGTTGCCAGTCTCTGCACTAATTGCCAAGGAATATTTACCTGCTTTACAAAAGAAATAACCAATAAGTCCACAGACGACAACCAGTATAGCGTTTCTTGAAGTTCCAAAAATCCAAAGTGATTTATTTATGATTCTGTGCATTTTGGTTTCTTCTTCCGTTCTTCCAACATTCATTTTAGCTACAACCTAAAACAAATATCATTATAAAAAAACCAATCTTAATTTGCAATTCGCTGGTTAACGTAACTATTTAAGATATTTTATTAGTAGACCCAAAATATACCATATGTTTCTCAGAGGTGATTCCCTCTTGTAATATTCTTATTTTTAAATTCAAACAAATAACATTTGGTACGTCATAATTTAACATAAATATTCTTCATTTAACTGATTCACTTATTTTATTCCGGACACGGGGTACACTAGACTATCAAATTTTAAATGGGTCTTTAGGTATATTTTAAGAGGATATATTATTCTGAATACAACAACGCTTTGTATATAATTTTTTGACACTTCTGGGCCAAAATATTTGGTTTCGTAAATCCCAATCTGAAATGCTTTGACCTGTAATAAATCCGTTAATTTTAGATCAAGTTTCATGGAAAATAGGTTTATTTGTCTTTTTATTTAGCTGTCCTTTCTGGACGGGTTTAACGATTCTGAAACGATGTAGTTGGGCATATTTTTGACAATATTGGTACATCGGTAGGGATTTTAATGAAATCTTGCACAAATGTACATCAGAAGTCAGTAACGCGGCTAAAACTGACGCCATAATCGTGTTTGTCACATTTACAAGTACATGAGCTTGCTCTTGAAATAATAAGGAGAAAGTAAAAGGAAATTTAAAATTACATAGACATACCAATGGATGAATTTTTAAAAGCTATTAAATTAACTTTAAAAAATAACTTTTATAGACAAGTAAAAGGATGTGCGATGGGCTCCTCTATATCTAGTGTCATAGCTCAGATTGGAGGACCTCAAAGAAAAAGTAATTGCGAATCTGGATTTTCGGCTTTCTTTCTTTTTTAGATATGTGAATGATTGCCTAACAGCAGCTCCTATGAATAAATGTGACTATATTCTTAACTGTTTTAACGCCTTTCATGAAAAACTTAAATTCAGATTAAAGTTAAAAAACGACAGTAAAATAAACTTTCTAGATATGACGTTGCACAACAAAAACAATAATATTAAAACAGAATGGTATACAAAAAATTAAAAATAATCTTTTAATTTTACAATAAATGTGAACCTAAGTCCTAAGAAATTATAATGAAGAATACATTTTACTGGTTCAGAAACCAAATAATCCAAATAATCAAATTAAATATATATAATATATATATATATATATATATATATATATATATATATATATATATATATATATATATATATATATATATATATATATATATATATAATACTATAAAAAAAGATTATTAATTATATATATATATAATATATATATATATATATATATATATATATATATATATTATATATATATAATACTATATATTAAAATCAACTTTCTAGATATGACGCTACACCATCAAAACAATTGCATATTGGTGTGGACATTACCTAAATTACTACTCTAAACATTCAATGTTTAAAAAAAAATCTGTTGTTATTGGACGGGCAGATAAGATAGAGCACTAAAAATTAGCGACCCGAGATACTAAATACGGCCTTAAGAAAAGCAAAGGATTTACTTATTAGAAATAGTTTTCCTAAGAAGATATTTAATTTTTATATTTAATTCTCAAATAAAAAAATTAAATGTAATGCTTAACATCAACCAAATAAATATGCAACTAACTTTATATCTATACCATATAAATAAGATCAACAACTCTATGACAACAAAATATTTCTGTATGTCATAAAGGTTTTGTTTTAAAAAACAGCTCTATAAAAAGTAAAACCCCTTAAAATTAAAAAAAAACCCATACAATCTACCAAATACCTTGTAATGATTGCCCAAGCGTATATATAGGCCAAATAACTCAATATCTTCAAAACCGAGTAAATAGTCACAAATGTGATAAAAAAAAACAAAACACGAAAGTTAAACATTACACAAGTTCAACTTTCAAGGCACAAAATTTTAAAAACAAAATTTCATAACCAAAAAAAAAATAATTTATGGAAATGTTTTCATTAAAAACAACAGAAATGCAATAAATGACAAGACCGATACAAAAAATTTAAGTGTAATTTATTATAATATAATGAATTTAATTACGAGATGTGTTGACAATAATTATAATTTAAATAAAGTCAACCAACATAAATAATAATCACAAACATCCAAAAAAATCGTACCAAAATTTCAATAACTGGTTCGATCATATCAATGTATGTGATGTCCCTTTAAATAATTTTAAGTTTTGACGTCCCAATTTTAATTTGTTTTTTCGTTTAAATGGATTTTTCTCTTTTACGTGTGTCAAAAAAATCTATTATTTTTAGATAGTATATTATGTTATAACTTTAAATTGTAAAAAAATCCCCCAACATTTTGATCCAAAAATTGTGCGGTTAAATTAAACATTATTAAAAATTAAATCTTTTATTTGGTTTGGTGGCACTTTGTTCTTCTTGGTATGTTATTAAGTTAATCAGCAATATAATAAGTGCTTACCCGTAAAAATAGCAGTATCACAATACAGGTCACTCCGAGAATGGTATCCCACATTTTAATATTGTGTATATCATTAAAAACACTTTTCCATGTATCCACAAAGGTGTTACCAGAGGCGTTTATTCCTAAGAGATCTTTAATTTGAGATGTGACTATAATTAACGCAGCAGCGGAGGTAAAACCTGATGAAACTGGGCCTGAGACAAAGTCAATTAAAAATCCTAAAAGAAGAAAAAAATTTACAAGAATATTTAACACATACCCGACAAGAATATATATTATTTGATTACTTTCTCCAAATCAAAGCTAAAGTACTCTAAAGCTCAGTATCAGCACACATTCTAATTAAGTTATTTATTATTATAATTATTATTATTATAAATGCAATTGCCTATAGAGATAATAAGAAATAGGCATGGATACTAATATTTACTATTTTAAATCTTTACACTTAATTTACTCACCTAATCCAAAAAATCCCATGAGAAGTTGTACCACACCACACAAAAAACACAACAAGATAGCATGCTCAGGACCTTTGCCACCCAAAGTTTGATATGTTAATAAAGAAGCCACTGCTGTAGGTCCCATAGGAACATCCTTACAACTTCCCAGGAAAATATAAATAATACATCCCAGGAAAGATCCGTACAGTCCATATTCGGCGGGAAGGCCTGCAATATTCGCATAGGCTAGAGCTTGGGGAATTACTGTCAGGCCGACTGTTATTCCTGCCAATAAATCTCCTAAATTTAAAAAAATATATAAAGAATACTGTAAATATGAATTTTAGGAGTAAATTTATAATTTATTTTAAATTACAGCATTTCTAAATTTTAAAGTGTCTTCAGAATTTTTTTTCAAATATCTCCTGCAATAATAAAATTTGTTTATTTCACATATTGCTGCATCTTCAATTTAAACAAGAGTAATTATTTGGAAGTAAGGTCCACCCTACTTGTGGCTATGAAAAATTAAGACTTTTTTCATTCGTTTTCACAACGCATTAATGATAAGAAAAAGCCTAACAATGCGATATTAAAATTTATATGCCTTTTTAGCCATTAAAAGTACCGAAAATGATAAATTTTTAAGTTTTTCAACGAAATTAAAATTTTCTTGCTTCCTAAGGATATCGTTGTATTTTTTTCGAAAAGTACATGAAATAACAAACATTAAAAAAAAACATAATTATCTTGATTATCTCATTTTCAGAACTAGTAGTACAGTGGATGGGCTGTTTGACCTCCGGATTTTTTTGTACAGTTTCAGTTTTTATTAAAATTTGAAATTAAGTTGCTTTTACCCTCTAGATCAAAGTTTATATATGCTTAGGGTGTGCTTTTTATTTTTAGGGTGTAAAAACCACCCCTTATGCTAAAAAATTAAAAAACCATAGAAATAGACCATATGTTAATTAAAATCATAGCTAAATATGTAAAATGAATCTATTTTTATGTTGTGAGTTATATCTAACATTATATTTTAACATTTCAACCCTTAAAAATCACCCTTAAAACGAATTTTCAAAAAAAAGTTTTTTCATTTTAAAATTATTTAATAACGCTTTTATTGTAGAAAAAAATATTTAACAGTTTACGGTATAATAAATATTTAACTACCATAATTTAACCTTTAAATAACCACCCCTTATGAGATTAAAAAAAAATGTTTGACAACTTAAAACGATTTGATGATAAATAATTATTGTCTCGGAAATGAAGCTAAAAAGTTGCAAAGCCTCGCAATTTTTGTGTCCTGCATCGATTTGTATAAAAATTTGGAATTAGGCGCTTCTAGCCCTCTACTTCAAATTCTGTTTTATGGTGATGTACGCTGTTTGTTTTTTAAGGGTGAAAACTACCCCTAATTGTCAAAACTTATGAATAAGATTTTAATCCTTAAGATGGGTAAAATTTGGTTTGGATTAGTTAATTAATGATTGTTTTATGCTTTAGAATACAATTTTAAAATATTTTAACCCTATAAAATCAACCCTTGCTAGGGCTTAAATTAATATATATATATATATATATATATATATATATATATATATATATATATATATATATATATATATATATTATATATATATATATATATATATATATATATATATATATATATATATATATATATATATATATATATATATATATATATATATATATATATATATAGCCTAAAAAATATTTAAATTTTCCATAGTGATTAATTTAGAATGCTGTTGCTTAAAATATGTACTAATTTTATTTCGCAACTTTTTGACCCTTATAAATTCACCCTTATTATAGCTTAAGTAAAAAAAGATTTATCCCCAAAAAATTAATAGCTTGACAGTTTTAATAATTAAAAATAATACTGGCTGAAATATTACCAATTTTATTCTTTTGCAAATTTTCAATCCTTAAAAACCATCCCTTACAACATTGCAATTCTTATAAACCAATATAATAGATATAAATAGAAAAAGAAAGTAGAATTGCATACAAAAATTATACCGATAAAGTATAAAGTATACCGGTTTTATAGAATATTATGCTTCGAAGTGGGCCTTTCGACTTTTTCGAAAAAAAAGTTGATTGGTTTTTTAAACATAGCTCCTATAGTTTTAATGATAGAAAGTTTGTTCAAAAATAATTTTGTAGGATTTTTTAAGAGCTACAAGGCTATGTAAATTAAATCCTTTTTAATCCCTTAGTTTTAAAATGAGTGAGTTTAAGGCCAATAAAGTGGACTCCTAGTAAATAGAGGTCTTAAACGGCCATATCTGGCCAAGATTTATTGTACAGAAAAATATATGTAAAGAAAAGTCTTTATTATTAAAAATGCTATAATTCGGTACTCTAGCATTTTTTCCGTATCTCCAGTATTGTTGGAGTTATTTTGTTTTTCACTTTAAGCTCCAATTTTTCTAAAATCAAGCATTTTAATTTGGTTAAACTTTTAGAATGTATTAATAATACATATATAAAAAGAACCGCAGAAGGGTACAGATCTATTTTAATTAAGAGGGTAATTAGGGGGTTGTTTTTAATGATCTTTTCGTAGACCTTATTTTTATCATAACTCGCTCAATTTTCATGCTAAAAACTCTTTTTTTGTTTTTAAAAGAAAGGTCTTATTATATACTTTAAAAAAGACCTTATATGTTTTCCTTAAAAAATGCAAATTTTTTCCCGCTAGGGGGCTTTAATCTTTCAAACATTTGACGAACAAAAGCTAACCATTAAAAAATGCGTCTCGGTCTGTATTAGTTGTAGAGAAATTATAAAAAAAAACATTTTTTCTAGTTTTTTATAAGCTAAAATTTTTCCCTTTTACAGTTTTTTGAAAAATGCATTTTTTTAAAGTTATCCGTGAAAACCCCCATTAAAACGTCGATTTTTTCTTCGGAAAATTTTACTTTCAATCGCGAATATCTCGAAAAATATTAATTTTACGAAAAAAATGTATAGAACATTTTTTTGACTTCTGTAGTTAAAATGTAATAAAAAATTTCCACCCCCAAGATGGTGGCAACTACCCCCAGGATAAAAGCGCACGTCGGCATGATGTAATCTTTGATCCTTGGGCTATTCCCTACTCTCTGTGAAAATTTCAAGTAAATCCATGCAGGACAAAAAAATTCCTAGCCAAAATGCCTCATCCCCTGTGCTATTTTGTTTTAAATTTGTTTGTTAGTTCAAAAAAGAGATGGTTTTTTTTTTGGTTAAATTGTTAAATTTCTATTTCTCGTAAAAATAAGAAAAAACAAGATTTGCGTTAAAAAAACTTTAGTTTTTTTTATTTGTTTGATTTTTATAGGCCATAAAGTTATCTACTACAAACAATGATTTTTTTGCTTTAAAAAAGCTTTTACTAGGCGAAATATTAAGAATATGCGGCCAGACAAACAATATAAAAACAATATAATACAAACACAAGACAGTAAATGCAACAAGCAAAATTTCATGTAAGCAAAAATACGACGAAAATTATTTTTTTGAGACAATACTCACAATAAAAAAAAACGATCAAAATCACAGATTAGTAAATCTTGATGAAACTTGAATCTATGAAAGTAGTTTTGGTGTAATTACGATTCATGTCTGGCTTTTTAAAGTTGACGTCAGACCAAAAAGGCTTGTCGACACGGGATGTGCTGTGTTCCAATATTAGTTTTTATGCTACGTTCCTTCGGTCATTCAAAGCAAAAACAAAAATTTATCGTGTTTCTTTATTCCGATTTTAGATAAATCGGGTAAGTAAACAAAATTACTAAATCAATGCAACACATTTTGTTGTAAGCATGGTTACTGACTTTTTAAACCAATGCAATGTGTTTTTGTTCAGATATTTTTATCATACGAAATTAAACAGATTATGGTATTTACTTTATTAATAAACAAATGGAGATGACACTTATTCACTGATATAAAAAGTATTTCAATATCAGGATTAGGTGCGTTTTTTTTCTACTTACTTTGTTCTCATCTGAGATGTAATATTGGAACTTAGCCGCAGGGCTTTGTGTCGACTAGGCATTGTGAATATAAGTGGTTAGCGACTCGTTACGTGGATATTGTTTTCGCGCGAACGTTTTATATTTAAATTTTAAATACTTGTACTCTGGTATAAAATTTCGTATACAAAAATATTTGGCAGAATATTTAGTGTATAAACGGGTTAATTTTGGCAAACAAAAAAAATGTTTCAAGGGCCTGTTGTTCTAAACACAAGTTTAGATCAGTGCATCTATTTCCTGTTAAAACAGGGGGTAATCTTTCAGATGTCTATGACCTACCAGAAGCCTATATTAAATAAATGGGATAAGTCACCTTCAGTTTTCGAAATTTCAATATTAGGCGTCAAATTTAAAAGATTAATTTTGTATTTTCAGTCGGTCATAGTGCAGATAAATAAACATGTTATTTTGACTCCTAATAGCGGAGTCACCTTAGATTATTACCTCGGAACCCAGCGACTGTGTATAAAACTTAAAATAAACTATTAAACTTAATAGTTAATATCCTCTATAAAAATGTTTGCCCCTCAAAAATTGCCGCTTTTTCCCTGGGGGTGGATTTTTTTTTATTAAAAATAAGTACGGAAGTGGATAGATTGACTAATTCTAAGCAACATTTGTTTTATAAAGTTTTTTCGAAAGGCATTACTTTTCGAGTTATTCGCAATTGAATATGTCAATTTTTCAACTAAAAAAAACACGTTTTCAGACGGTTTTTCGAAAATAACTCAAAAAGTAAGCATTTTATCGAAAAGATCATTCTTACCAAAAATGTAGCTTATAAAAAATACCAGAATGGTGGGCTTATGATGTCCATGGACCCAATACAAACGGAGTTATAGCCTGTTGAAGTTGGTTCTTATTCGTCAAATGCCAACATTAAAAGTTTTAACGTAATATAACCAAAAACGATACATTTGGGAAAGTCATAATATCTTTTGAAGTCACTAAAAAAGTACTTTATTTTTGTTTTTTACAAAAGTCTTTAGCACTAAAATTAAGCGAGTTATGGTCAAAATAATGTTGATCTCTATTTTTTTTATGAAAAAATGTGAAAATCCCCTAATTACCACCCTAATTGAAAATAATCTTTGTCACTTTACAATTCACTTTATTTTTGTATTTGTAATATGCTCAAGAAGTTTGACCGGTTTAAAGTGCATATTTTTGAAAAAAATTGAGCTTAACGTGAAAGAGACATTTTTGTAATTTTGAAATAAATAGCCTTTTCTTCAAAATATCTTAAAAACCCTTAATGATACGTAAACAAAAACAAAACAAAAATTTTTGGTAAAGAAAAACCTACAATTTTGTATTCTACAAAATTTTACGCATCATTAAGGGTTTTTGAGTTATTTTGAAGAAAAGGCTATTTTTTTCAAAATTAAAAAAATGTCTCTTTCACTTTAAGCTCAAATTTTCTAAGCATATTACAAATACATAAAAAATTGTAAGGTGACAAAGAATATTTTCAATTGGGGTGGTAATTAGGGGATGATTTTCACATTCTTTTCATCAAAAAAAATAGAGATAAACTTTATTTTGGCCATAACTCGCTTAATTTTAGAGCTAAAGACTTTTGTAAAAAACAAAAATAAAGGTCTTTTCAAGTACTTCAAAAAACGTAAAATAAGCTTTTCCCGAAAAATGGATCGTTTTTTGGTTATATTACGTTAAAACTTTTAATGTTTGCATTTGACGAATAAGAACCAACCTTCAACAGGTAATAACTCCGTTTGTTTTGGGTTTATGGACGTCATAAGCCCACCATTTTTGTTGTTTTTTTATAAGTTACATTTTTGGTAAGAATTATATTTTTGATAAAATGTTTACTTTTCGAGTTATTTGCGAAAAACCGTCTGAAAACGTGTTTTTTTTTTGGTTGAAAAATTGACATTTTCAATTGCGAATAACTCGAAAAGTAATGCCTTTCGGAAAAAACTTTATAAAACAAAAGTTGCTTAGAATTAGTCAATCTATCCACTTCCGTACTTATTTTTGATAAAAAAATTCCACCCCCAGGGAAAAAGCGGCAATTTTTGAGGGGTAAACATTTTTATAGAGGATATAAACTATTAAGTTCAATAGTTTATTTTAAATTTTATACACAGTCGCTGGGTTCCAAGGTTTTAACATTTCATTAGCTGCATAAAAAATTTACTAACCTACTGCACAGTCTCCGTTGTACTCTGGCAACCATTTTAAAATGGGAAAGCGTTTATAAAGAGTCTTTTTGGTCCATACCCCTAAAAATCGTTTTTTGGCTAATGCTAATACTGCGTGTAGTTTATGTGAATATGATGTGTGGGTTGGTGTGGAACTTTCGATCTCTGAAAAAAAAAAAAAAAAATTGTAAGACTACCTACCTTTTTATCTTATAAACTGGTAAGTATTATTTAAACAAAGTCGAAGGACTTTCAATTGTGCTTTTGGAATATTAATTTTACCTTTTATCAGTAATAGTCTAAGCAGTGGCGGATCCAGGGGGGGCAATGGGCCCTTTTTTTTGGACAAAAAGAAAAATACAACATTGCAATGTTATATTTCCTAATGTTAAACAATCTTTAATAATATTAGGTTGCTTGTCAATAAGTAATGCTACGCCAGAAAGAAGTTTTTCTTCGTTAAGACGAATTAAGTCCTATTTACGGGCCAATATGTCCCAGTCAAGTCTTTCTGCCTTAACATTACTCGAGGCATTACTTAATATTCAAAGGGATGTGGAAGTTGATAAAGAAAAAGTGATAGATAAATTTGCAAGGAAACAAAATAGAAAATTAGATTTTGTATTATAAAAAGCTGTTAATTTTGTAACCTTTTTTTTATTTATGTATTTTTTAAGTTTTATCTTTTTGTTTTTTTTTTAGATTTTGTTTCACGCCTTGTTATAGTTTATTCTTGAAGAAAAAATTAAATTTATGTTAATAATATAAAATATTGTACATATATTAAAATAAACATAAATTTTCTATTTAATTACGCTTTTTTATTTTATTAAAAAAAAACTGCCCCGGGAATTTTTTTTTATTTGGGGGGTTTTAAAAATTTTATTTTTTTATTTTAAAAATTTAAAAATGGGCAAAATTCCGGGAAAAATTTTTTTCTAAAAAAAATTTTATCAAAAAAAAAAAAAAAAAAATTTTTGGGGGTTAAAAAAAAAAAATTTTTTTTTGAAACGATATTTTTTTTTCCCTTTGGGGTGGTCCCCCCCCTTTTTTCCTAATTCCCCCCCTTTGTCCGAATAAAAATTAATTAAAAATAAAATTATTTTTTTTCAAAACTAATTTAAAAATATAAAGGGGGCCAAATTGGGGAAAAATTAACCCCAAATTTTTTTTGTTTTAAGCTTTAAATTTTGAATAAAATTCAAATTTTTTAGGAAGCTAATGTGTAAAATTATTGAAAATTAAATGTAACTATGGTAACTAAAAGTTATCAAAGCCTTGACAATAGTTTTTCGGCAAGACTACTTTTATTTACATATTATATTTGACAAAAAATAGTCTTTATTTAGTTAACACATAGGTGAAGATCCTCTTTAATTCGGATATCGTACTATAAGTTTTATTTTTATATTTCTTTTTTTGAGTAATTTTTTAAATTACATTTGGTTTAAGTATTATATGTACTTTGAGAAATGCCAGAAGAAAATGTTTTTTTCTATGAGCACGTAAGGTACCTCTACCTATATTTTAACTTTCACTTTTTTATAGCCGAAAACATTTTTTTAATTTTGAGACAGTCGATGAAGGCTAAAGCACTAACGCACCTTTAATGTGTTAAGTGTAGTAGGATGTGGTTTATTAATACGAGACTTAAATATTTGGAGATTTGAAGGAAAAGGGAAAACCTCTGCGGGCTTTACATAACACAGACTGGACAATCTATGGATGAGAGAACGAACAGAGAGAAAAGTTTGGCGCCTCTCAAATTGGACTGTAAAAAGATGCATAAGAGTGGCACTACGTGTCCCTCAGTTGGAAGCTGCCTGATAATAAATTATACTGGCCAACTCCTCGGAGCAGAGGCCGTGAAAGCAGAAAATCCCGCACAGGCCGTCGGTTTGCAAGAGAAGAATGCTGTTTAAGAGGCGTGGGATCAATAATAAGATAAACGGCTCTTCTTTAGATGGAATCAAGAATGCTAAAAGTTGTGGCAGACGCCATTCCCCAGATATGCAAACAATATTTTAAAGAGGATCTGATCTGGGATACATACAGAGTATACAGATTAGACCAAGCACTAAAAAATAATATTTTACGTATATAATTATATACGTAGTAAAAAACATTAAAATCAATTAGCACGTTTGGAAGCAAACTAGGAAAAACCAATATCACTTTAAATTTTTGAGGCGGTCTACCGGCTAAACAAAGAAATTTCAGATATAACCGTATTGACCTAATCGGCCAATTTTGATGTCAAAAGTGTCATAAAATTTTGTATAAACTCTCTGTATAGTTTATATAATCAGAAAGAAGTAAGGAAAGTAAAAACCATCACGGTTACTTACCTTATTCCATTTCGTCACCTGTAATATGGTTTCGACATATAATTTTTGGCTTGATCACTTATAAAATTAATTTATTAGTCCACCAATTTATTTTTAGTCATATTAGCACATTTATTTATTTTAAAAATAAACAATAAACTTTTACCTTCATAACCATTTCTCAACATGTATTTAAACGACGGCATTCCTCCGAATATCCAATATCGAACCTAATATAAGACACACTGTATATTTTGACGTTTAGACACATAACAAGTAAATCACGCATTCGCGTTTCAATAAGGATGGATCACAAAAAAAATCATAAGTAAGTCACAATGTCTACTCAACGTCTGAATAATTCTTTTAATTTTTATTTATCTAACATAAGTTTATCATTAAAAAGGTCAAAAGATTAATAACTTTAATTTTAATGATAGAGGTAAGTGGGGTGGTGCTAGACATATTTTTTTGATTTAAGTTAAAAACTACCTACTTAAAACTTAAATTTTTCATTTTAATAAAATATATATTAATCAACCATGGATGGAAAAAAACCGTTTTAAAAATATTTATCGTCGCACAATGAATCACAAATTTGGAGATATAAATATTTGTTAGTATTTTTGTAAACAAAATAAATTTTTGCAAACAGATGATCAGTATCTAGTTTGGATTTTATTCTAAATATAAAACAAATTAATAAACCAGTATTTTTAAAATCATGGAGTTATAGAGCGTCTAAGACCATGACAAAAATCTTATCAAGTGTTCCTCTAAGAACTGTTCTCATCTTTGTAATTTTCTTAACGTAACACCACTGTATTTGAATATATTTAAGGCATTTAGACATGCATTTATGAATTCCTAAAATCTTCCATTTTTTACTAGCATCCATATTTTATTATAAATTTGGTACTATCAATATATCGTCACCTCGGAAAAAAAGTAACATAACTTTAATAACTAAAAAAATGGCCAACAAAAAAATTCAGATTTTTAAGATGTAACTACCTAAGCAATAATTAAATATTTATCAAATATTCCTTTTCTTGCTAAATCAGGAATGGTTGACTTCCATATTATTTTTTTTTTAATTTTAAGCCAAAAAATGAATTGTAAAAAATATTTTTAAAAACAAGCTTTATGGTAAAATAAACTATAGATTAAATCAAAGCCATCAATTTATTAGATTACACAGATTTTTCTTAGAATAAGATCAAGTTACAAACTGTATTTTTGTTTATTTACACAGGCAAATCTTACGGCAAGTTTTTATATCATATAAATTGTGTTAGGTAAAACTTATAGGTTTGATTTAATTTAAAGTTTATTTTCTTTTTTCAGTGCATGTAAATAAAAGCTTGTTTTTAAAAATGTTTTTTTCTATTTATTATTTTCTTACTTTTAAGTTATCGCTAGACATACTTCTAAGTCTGTTCACCACCGAACTTTCCCTAACCTTTGCCGAGTTATAACTCTTTAAAATTGGTATGGCGGTCATTATGTTTTCCGCCTCTTTTTTTTCTTGAACCCCTTTAATAAACATCCATATTCTGGAGGTGCATAAAAAAACATAGTCCACCATCGTTGGGAGTCCTCCATATTGGATTTAGAGTAAAGTTATTATATTTTTTGTATTCTTTAGCAAACCCTTTTCTTTGATACCCATATCATGGGATTGCATAAAGAATAATCTTTCCGCCATTTTGGGCCGGCCGCCATATTGGATGTAGAATGACGTCACTAAGCTAACCATGCATTCTCATTCAAACTACATGTATAGGCAAAAGTTTAGCTCAATGGGTTAAGGATAAATGCAAAAAAAACATAATCCATTTTTCGGAGTCCGCCATATTGGATTAATATTGTTTTATTTTTTGTATTCTTCCTAGCAAACCCTTTCATTTGATACCCATATCATGGAAATGCATAAAATATAACTAATCCGCCATCTTGATCGGTTCGTCATATTGGATGTAGAATGACGCCACTGAGCTAACCATGCATTGTCATCCAAACTAAACGTATAGGCAAAAGTTTAGTTTAATTGGGTAAGGATAAGTGCAAAAAAACATCATCTACCATTTTTTCGGAGTCTGCCATATTTGAATAATATTGTTTTATTTTTCGTATTCTTCTCATTCTTCCTTTGATACCTATATCATGGAAATGCATTAAAAATAAGTAGTCCGCCATCTTGGTCGGTCCGCCATATTGGATGTAGAATGATGTCACCATTCTCATCCAAACTAAAGGTGTACGCAAAATCTCAGCTTAATCGAGGATGAGGATAAGCGCAAAAAAACACTGTAGTGATATTTGACAGTTTTATTTTTCATATTCTTTTTAGCAAACCCTTTCATTTGATACCCATATCATGAAAATGCATAAAAAATAACTAGTCCGCCATCTTGATCGGTCCGCCATATTGGATGTAAAAAGACGTCACTTAGCTGACCATGCCATTTAAAATTAAAAGTGTGTGCCAAACTTTAGCTCAATCGGTTCATTCAAACATTGCAAGTTAAATAAAAGCTTGTAAAATAAACAATTTTTTGTACTTTTTTTGGCATATGACACTTTTTCGGGTAAATAAATAATTAACCATAAAGAATTACTTTTGGAATTATGTCGTTTTCCTTCTTATATACAGTGTGTCCCAAATTGGTGGGGAATGTGTGGGAATCTGGAAAATGGGGAAAGTTTTGGACAATAATGTTAGTAAGCTAACTCCGTTTACTACATGGTTTTATCTAATCAGGTTTTTGAGAAATTTTGAATAAACCTGAAACATGCATTTTCGAAAATGGGCCATAATTTTTTATAAGTGAAATTTTTTTAAATCTGTAAAAATTTCTTTAAAGCAACTTTTTTTGTAGAATATAACCGAGTAGTCCATTTTTATTTTCTACGTTTCGAATTTTTAGAATCATCAGCAACTTTATTTTTTTATATGGACGCCATATTCAATTTTTACGCTGCCAAATAGTGCTTTTTATTCTGATTTCAACAATGTATAACATTTTATATTTTAAGAGTTTATTACCTTATTTATTTCAAAAAACAAATATTTTCTTAGTTGGATTTGATTCCGGCAAATGTTAGCTCGGATACGTTATAACAATTTTTGCAACTCTGTAAAATGGTTAATTATTTTAAGAAAAGCTTGATTTTTGCAACGTTATTTCCAAGACAATAGAAATGTTAATATAGCTGCGCAAACGTATTTTGACAATTTTCCTGAAAGGCAGCATCCTAAACTAACATATTTTTAAAAACTGGTTATAAATTTGCTTGAATTCGGAAGTTTAAAAAAACCACGACCTAAGAAGTACGTTAAAGAAAATCGACAACAAGATGCTGCAGTTAACCAACATTTTAACGAAAATCCAACATCTTTAACCAGGGATGTTGGTAGAGAATTCCACATACCTAAGTCAACCTTTCATAGTTTAGCCACTTTCATTGTTTTTATTTTCACTTGTTTCAATTAACTTGTTAATTGTAGTTTTGTTGTAACACGATATTAACGTTATACCTTTGTTTGCGAAACCCATTTCTGTAAAATATCTGTTCAGCTTATCTATTTTGACAATTACTATTATTTTATTGTTTACAAAAAAAATTACGTTCGCCGGAATCAAGGCCAATTGAGAAAATATTTGTTTTTTGAAATAAATAAGGTTATAAGCTCTTAAATTATAACATGTTATACATTGTTGAAATCAGAATAAAAAGCACTATTAAAAATAAAGTTGATGATGATTCTAAAAATCTGAAACGTAGAAAATAAAAATGTCATATTCTACAAAAAGAGTTGCTTTGAAGAAGTTTTTACAGATTTAAAAAATTTTCACTTATAAAAAAATATGTATAATATGTAATATTCAAAAATGCATGTTTCAGGTTTTTTCAAAATATCTCAAAAACCTGATTAGATAAAACCATGTAGTAAACGGAATTAGCTTACTAACATTAAAACTTTCCCCATTTAACCGATTTTCTATCTGTCATGGTTCAAGATCCCCATACATTCCCCACCAATTTGGGACACACTGTATAATAATCAGTATTTAGTAAGTTAATTAAAACTTTCACAATAACAATTGTAACAGAAGAGTCACATTTCCTATGAAAACTCTTTAATAAAATCTTGTCTTAAGTAGTCAAATTTTGTCTTGAGAAAAAAATTTGACGCTTCTCGTGTGGCGACAACTATCGCATGGGACTGAAAAAAAAATTAGTAACTTTTTTAGGGAATTCTTGGTCATATTTTATTTGATTTTTTAATCATAAGTCAAGTATAGCATTTTTGGTATATTATCACTTTTTTCCGCAGTAACGATAAATTTTGCAAAACGTTTCAATAAAGACTCTTTTTGTACGAGTGTCAAGGTTTCCTGGCACGTGCCGAAGGCGCGTGGTATAATTCACATGATTATGCAAAAACCTTTTTTTTAAATACCAGTTTAATTTATATTTTACGAATTACCTTTTATGGAAAATTATTTTATTTTATTCTTATAACATACTTAAATATTTTATTATTTTCACGATATGATGAAACATAATTTATACGTTTTGAATAAAAATAGACTATCAGCCAATTTTCTGCAATTAGTGGTATCCCCAACTATGCATGTTTGACGTTTGTTTACTTATTTCTTTAAGATTTTATTTACATTTTAATTGATGCATAACCAATATGATTAGTTACTTCTGACACAGGGATAGTTTCTACAATAATGGAAAAATCACAAACGTGGGATTTTTCTGAAACATTGAAATATTTAATGACGTATTTATAATTTTCTTTTGCTTCCACTGGGAATCATTTTTTTATTTTAAAATGCATATAGTTATCTTCTAAGAAAAAAGACAATATGACAGCGTTGTGTGAATTTTTAGTATGAGGAAACTACTTTTTCATTGCACCATTTAATTGCTTAACAATCCATTGTTATTCTATTTATAAAAAAAAATAAATAAAATGTAAACGACCTACAATTAAAAATCTGAAACTTTTGTTAAAAGCGTCTAATTGATTGTGCATAAATATCAGAAAAAAATAGATTATATTTTCTTTTTATTCAAGGGTAAATTACCATGTAATAATTTTACTGACCTTGTAAACACAAAAGAAAACATTTTTTAGAGTAAAAAAACTAAGTTAAACCTGGAGGATATATATATATATATATATATATATATATATATATATATATATATATATATATATATATATATATATATATATATATATATATATATATATATATATATATATATATATATATATATATATATATATATATATATATATATATATATATATATATATATATATATATATATATATATATATATATAAAATCAGGTTTGAAAAGTTCAAAACCTGATATATGCTCCGCCCAACAAAAACGGTTCTACTTGTATTATCCCTAAATCTAAGAGCAAGTGGGAAGTTCAACACTTAGTTAGTTAGTAAATAGACACAACACCTGCCTTAATATATGCTTATTTTTGTACCTTTAATTTAATATGTAATTTAGGAAACGCACCAACATCAAAAATATATGTCTACACTTACCCCACACCCCCTAAAACTAATTATCAACGATCACATGGCATTTTATGTTTTTGCTTTTTGGTCACTTGATATAGTTTTTATGGTAAAACAAAAACAAATTATTAAATATAAAAACTTAAATTAATATAACAGCAGAAATCTAAAACTACTAAAATTTCATTTTATCTTTTATCTGGGTTTGTGTATCTAAAATAATTCGTTAGATAAGCAAAGATGTTACTATTTTTATGTTGGTGAAATTAAATAAAAAAATCCCTGATCTAATATGATGTACTTAGCTACTGTTTATTTATGTATAAAATAGTAAAAGTTTCCGTTATGTCATCAAATTTTATCTAGAGGTGAGTAATATGCTCAAAAACAAACTTGTTACTTATCAGTTAAAACAGCACAATAAATAAAAAAATGTTTATGTTTATTTAAGCATTGCGTAAAGCTAGTATTACACAAGCCATGTTTTTGCGCAAAAAAACGGGTAATCTAATGATCAAGAAATTGTATCTACACCTACCGAAGTTTATATACCGGGTGGTGCGTCGCCGAGCAAAACATAGGAAATCCCCTGTTTATTTTACAGAAATATTTAAGATAACTTTTTAAAGAGATCTATCTGACGAACTCTCGTGCCAAGTTTCAAAAAATTTTAATAAGCGAATCTTGAATTATTCAATTAAATGTAATTGCAAAATTACCAAATTTTTGGTTCAGGTAAAACCAAATAGACACCAGCCACTAACAAACAATTTGTTATAAGGCTTTGTCAAATCTGACGTACAGCGATACAAGGAATGTTTTTTTTTTCGTTTCATCAATCTCACAGCCATTACATTCAAAGTAAAAGACACGTTAACATAATTTTTTATCAAACCTTTTATTTAATATAAAAATTAAGTTTAACTAATAACAATTATTACTATCAATCATTAAAAAAATTATTTTATTATACTAGAATTTAATTAAACCAATAGCAGTATCTGAAATATTTTCAATTGATTTTCCCATCAAGCCTATCTGGTCCATTTCAACCATTAAACGCATTGTCAGTAAATTCGAGTCCAAAGCCATCGCAATAAATAGTTGTAAATGTTTAACTCAGAAGATCGAAAATAGATCCGAGAAATAAGAGAACTGAACTCTTAATATTTTACTAGGTGTGGAAAAATAAAATGAAATAAAATACAATAACTTTTTTAAAAATAATAGAGAATTACATAAGAACCTTAATTAATTAAATGTTCAAACAACCCACCATTAACAATATTCCAACCGATCATAAAATTCATTTCTAACGTTGCTAAATTGATATTGCGAAATTTTATTACATTCTAACGAAATAGCCTTTTGTAGCTGGTTCAAATTCTCAAATTTAACCCTTTTATAAATGACACTTTTTAAGTGACCCCACAGACAGAAGTCATTCGGTGAAAGATCAGGTGACCTGGCTGGCCAAAGTGTCCGGTACCGTGGACCATTAATATTGCCGTTAAAAGCATTTTCCATACGGGTATTATGGGCATTTGGTACCAGATAATTTTTTCTTCCCTAACAACTTCTTTCAAGGCGGTCCAATTTGATTTTGAAATAAGTCCGAATAGGTTTTGCTGTCAGAATATAGTCCATAAAAAAGGGTCCAATGATATGGTGTTCGATAATTCCTACGAATACATTTGTTTTTTGGGGATATTGTGTCCGAGTATAAACAAAGCGATGTTCATTTTCTTGGCTCCAATACCGGCAATTCTGAACATTTGGTTCGTTATTGAGGGTGAATGGGCATTCATCGGTAAAACAAATATTTCTTAAAAAATTTCTATGGTTATTTGCTCTTTCCATCATTTCAAAACAAAATGCCATTCTTCGCTCTCACAATCAAGTTTTTTGAATTTATACTAATAATATTTGTGTTTTTTAAAGTGCGCAATACCGTTGTATTTACCTCTTGTCCAAGAATTCTCGTACCAGAGCTGTCAAAACTTGAAGTACTTCAAGTAAAATTTTACTTGAAGTACTTTTTTGTACTTCAAGTATTTTACTTCAAGTACTTTTTATTAGGAGGTACTTGTACTTGTACTAAATTAGTTTTTATGAAGATACTTGGATTTTTACTTGATTTGACCAAGTAAATTACTTGAAGTATTTATTTAAGTACTTGAAGTATTACGATGTACTTGAAGTTAAAAAAAGTACTTCAAGTAAATCAAAAGTACTTGAAGTAAAAACAATACTTTAAGTAAATAATCAAAAAAATCAGCAAGTACTCGAATTTACACGCCTTAGATAATCGTACAAACAAGTATAAACAAGAAATACGCGCAACCGCTGCTGTTTCTATTGTATTGCATTACAGCGCTCATTTGAATTGGATCCAATAGCAAGACAAGTGTAACTATTACTGAGAATTAGATTTTTTGTTCTTAAAATCGGTCTTGTGTCAACGTGAAAATTATAAGTGCTCTGGTCTGGTGAAAATAAAAAAGAATAAAACCTAATAGTAGAAGGTATCCCAAAAATAGGTTATGGGTGCCAACCTGCTGTAGGCACCCATATGAAAACATTCGCTTTTGACAAATGTATTGGATGCCAACGGGTGCCAACGCCAACCCGTTGGCAACCACAGGGAAAAAACCCACTTTGGGAAAAACCAATATTTCCTATAATAGTTTAATGCCCAAGCGCTCAACCGAGTACGGCATTGTAGGCCTGTTGCCATTAATTTACATAGGAAATTTTACATTTTTTCGGACATCGGATGCATAAGATCCCGACTTAAAACGGGACACTTAGCAACCCTACTTGTTTTCCTAACTATAGTTTTTACCGACTGGCCTACTTTCCAATGACGTAGGGTTCAGTCCTTAAAGCTTTAAGGAGTTGCTGGAAAACCCCGTTTAGAGGAATAAATCCTCTTCCTTACAAAAAATACTACTCAAGTATAATTTGTTTTACTTGAAGTACTTTTAATTACTTCAAGTACTTTTATGTACTTTAAGTACTTTGGTTTACTTTAAGTACTTTGGTGTACTTCAAGTACTTTGTTTTACTTCAAGTACTTTGTGTTACTTCAAGTACTTTGTTTTACTTCAAGTACTTTGGTTTACTTCAAGTACTTGGATTTACTTCAAGTAAAATACTTGGGTGATACTTCAAGTACTTTTTAAATTTACTTGAAATTGCAAGTACATTTTAATGAATACTTGGTACTTGTACTTAAAGTAATTTTTAAAAAATCAAAAACTTGGTACTTGTACTTGAAGTACTATTTAAGAGTACTTTGACAGCTCTGCCTCGTACTAACCATTTTGTTTTGCTCCACACTCAGTAGAATATTAAGATCTCTGTTCTCTCTTTCTTCGGCTCTATTATCAATATCCTGAGTTGAACATTTACAATTGTTTATTACGATACCTTTGGACTCGAACTTACTGACAATACGTTTAATAGTTGAAATCGATGAAATGGGCTTTGTGGGGAAATAAACTGAAAACATTTTAAATACTGCTCTAAAACTGTTTCCCGCATAATGCCACTTAATTATGGATAAATAATTTTTTTTTCAAATACCGACTGTCACTAATTTATTGACACTTTTTCTCATGTCAGGGACAATATTCATTTTACTGGTGCCTCTTTGGTTTTACCTAAACCGAAAATTTGGTAATTTTGCAATAACATTTAATTGAATAATTTAAGATTCGCTTATAAAAATTTTTTGAAACTTGCCACGAGGACTTATTAGATTGATCTCTTCAAAAAGTTATTTTACATTTTTTTGTAAAATGTACAGGGGAGCTAATAATTGACCCCCTTAAAATTTACATTGGATCTCCTATGTTCCGCTAGGCAAAGCACCACCAGGTATATAGGCACCTTAAAAATTTAAAAACAAATACTCTATTGATAAAGGTACCTACCTGTAAAATTATCACTGCCAGCCAAGCGATTTCTATACGCGATCTCTCTTTTTAATGTATCTGGTAGATCACTTGAGGAAGAGATAAGAGCGGGATTGTCGTAAGCATAGAGTGAATTTCCACCACCGGCCATTTCCTCTAGGTCTCTACCCGGTTCCGTAACACCTCTGAAAAATGTTTAGACATCAACTAAGCATATACAGTTTTAACTTATCAACAATATTTTATTAATATTAAGTCTTATAAAAATTAATTTTTTGAATTTTTATGTAAATAGTTAAAGTGATTTTCTGCACACAGAAGAAAGGACATAAACAAAATATTTTACCTATAAGTTATATTTTAGATCGACTTATTCTAAAAAACTTAAAAATGCATACAAAATAAATAAAAAATACTAAAAGCAATATTAGAATACTGAAGTATTCAGATTAAAAACTTTAAAAAATACCGAAAAGACAATAATAAAGGCTAAACATAAAAAGATATCTTTTAGGCTAAACTGCATTTATAGATATGTAAAACTTTATCAATACCAGGTTGTTCAATAAATTTTGCGGTTCGATAAGAAAAACACAAATTTATGGTTTAAAATACACTATATTATTCAGTATAGTCTTCCTGAACATCAAAACACTTGTTTCAACGAGATTCCAATTTATGAATTTAATCCCTAAAGTGAGAATCTGGAAGGGCTGCAATATACGCTTACACAACTGTTATGACCTCATCATTTAATGAAAAACGCTTTCCACGCGTGATTTTTTTAGGTCTGGAAACAGATGGAAGTCGCTAGGGGCCAAATCTGATGAATACGGTGGATGCTCTAACAATTCGAACTTTAACTCATGGACTTTAGCCATTGTCAAAATGCTCTTGTGACACGGTGTATTTTCCTGATGAAAAAGATTTTTTTCTTCTGCAAACCGGGTCTTTTTTCATGAATTTTTTTCTTCGGCTGGTCTAAAAGGTTACAATAATATTTAGGATTTATTGTTTTACCAGTTTGCAAGTTTTCCACAAAAAAAAATTTCGCATCCCAAAAACCTAACACCTTCTTGGCCGATTTCTGGACACAAACTCATTTCGAAGCTGAAGAACTAGATTCACACCAATCTTAAGCCTCTTATTTTGATTCAGGATCATGGTGATAGACCCAAGTCTCATCCATAGTGATAAATCGAGGCCCAAAATCCACTTTATCCTTTTGAAAACGCTCTAAATGTTGCTGAGAAAGTCGCATTCCAATGTGTTTTTGTCCCATTGTTAGCGAATGCGGCACCCATTGTGCACACAGCTTTCTAAAACCCAATACTTCAGTCAAAATATTGCTTACACTGCCCAATGAGATGCCAAGGGCTATTACTAAATCTCTTTTAGTCACTCGACGATTTTCCAATGCGATATCCTGTATTTTTTCTACGAATTCTGGTATTGCTGTTTTTGGACGTCCTTCACATCGATCGTCTTCAAGGCTTGTACGACCACATTTAAATTCAGCAACCCATCTGTATACTGTACTAATTGAAGGCGAAGAGTCCGTAAACACTTTTAACATTTATTCAAAATTTCCTTTGCTTTTAAACCTTTAAAATGAAAATTCAATCACTGCACGATACTTAATTTTTTTCCACTGTAAAATTATATGTGACAGTCGACTAAATGGCTTGTAACAAGAATGAATTGACAGATTGAAATGAAACTCTTGACTGACGGTAGCATGTACATTACAACAACCCGTTCAGTTCATCACCACATCGTAGCAAATATTCGCGTTTGAATGCTCGGTTCACGAGTGATCCACCATTTGCCTTCACAGTGTAGTCGAAAATGTCAGACATGGAGGTCGCGTTTGCATTTCTGGTAGTACGCTATTGTTATTTAAAGACGAAAAAAAGAAAAAAACGCGTTTGGGTAACGAATTTGTACAGAAGCAAACAACAAAAGGGTGGACAGACTTTATTAAGCATTCTCAAAAATCAAGAATTCACAGGCCAATACAAAAACTTCATTCGAATGAGTGCTACAGATTTTAAACTCCTGGTTAACTTGATCGCCTTGAGCGCAAAAGTGGCCAAAGCAGACACTTCCTTTAAAAAGGAGATAACAGTGACAGAAAGTTTCGCTGCTTTTTTAAATTTTAGCTAACTTTGTTCTAGCGACTCCAGTAGGCTGTTAATTTTTTTTACATTTTTCTACATCTATCCCCATTTCATCCGCCAGTTCCTTTCATGCCTCATTTTTTAAAATTTGTTAAAATTAATCCTTATGACGGGGAACCCAAAGATTTGCTTTTCTCTATATTTGTCAATTAAAAGCAGGGTTTTCTCACGATCCCACTGCATCCTGATTCGCACAAAATGCAAAACCTCAGAAAGAGAACTTTATTTAAATAACAAAATAGGAAAAAACCACGACTTTCCATACGCTCGCAACGAAGAAACTGATTCACTAATTGACTAGCGCCGAACACTTCAAAGGGATTCGCAAAAAAACCGACAACCCGATGTAGCAGCGGCGAGCGCTAGCAGCTCGCGGCGAACGGCGCAGTTTTCTGTATTCACTGCGTAAATGTTCGATGTGTAACATGTTACATTACAACGTTTAGTTACGAGTCAGTCGCCGCCTTTACATGCGTTCATATGAAGTGTGTACCAACATAACAAGTTAAAAATAAGCTATTAGCAACGCGCTCTCTTATCGAACCGCAAAACTTATTGACTATCGCTAATATGTTAAATAAATTAAACTCTTTGCTGAAGACAACTGTAGTAGGTACACTATTTTCTAATAATGCAAACTATAACCGACGAAACAGAGATAATACAAAAAATATTAATAAAATCTATAGATTTCGCGGTAGGCTCTAGGTAAAACATTTTTAGTATCCTAATTAAATAACACAAATTTATTCAGATTGCTCTATCACGTGTTTTGGTCTTACGACCATTTTCAATGAGTTTTCTTGTAAAACTCTATGAAAATGGTCACAAGACCAAAACACATGTCAGACCATTTTAACTAAAATTTGTGAAGCAAATACATCAAGTGTAATTTAATTAGGGTACAAAAAAATATTGTTTTGGACAAAATAAAAAATGTTAACTTAAGGGGATCATAAAAATAAAACCTAAAGCTGAATGGCGTAGCATGATTAAAATAGGACAATTAAATTCGTCACCTAGCAACTAAATTTTTAAATACATTTTGAAGCAAAAAAATATCTTTATTTACAACCATGCATGTAATAATGACATTTCACCTATCTTTGAAAGGTGGAAAGTGCTCACTTTCCACCCGGTTGGAAAGTATTTTTTTTGTAATTTCATTGAATATTGATATATCAAAATGGTACAGTGACACACGAACATACGCATTCTAATAATAATAATAATATTCTCGAATCTGGTGAAGTAGTAGCAAACTCATATTCCTCATCTGGTAACATTTTTTTTTTTTTTGGATTTGCGAAATTAAAACAAATTATTATTTAAATTTAAAGCGTCTATCTTACACTGTAGACACTTTCGTATTGTCATACCAGATAGGGAGGACTGGAAGGAAGGCCCTCCAATCAAGGCCGATCATATCTGGTATACAGATGGCTCCAAAACCAACAAGGGTGTAGGAGCTGGCATCTATGGAGATAAGCCTAGAGAAAAGGTAATCTTAAGTCTCGGTCAGCACGCCACGGTTTTCCAAGCGGAAATCGCAGCAATAGTGCATTGCGCCGTGAGGATTAAAGAACAAGGGAGTAAAGGAAAAAATATCGTCATTTACTCAGATAGCCAAGCGGCCCTAAAGGCCATCAGTTCCCCAAAAGTTAATTCCAAACTAGTTGGGGACTGTATACAGGCCCTGGAAAAAGTGGGCTTGGCAAACAAACTTACGGTAGCCTGGGTACCAGGCCACGAGGGCCATCCAGGCAACGAAGAGGCCGACGACCTAGCCAAAAGAGGATCAGCCGTGGAAATGATAGGCCCGGAGCCATTCTGCGGTATCTCGGCAGGTCTCTTCAAAGCATCTATTAAGAGTTGGGTAGACAGACAGTTTCATAGCTGGTGGGTACAAACACCGGGACAACGACATGCAAAGCAGTTCATTAAGACCCGCTCGGCCAAGTTTACATCGGACCTACTGAGCCACAGCCGCAAGGTCGTAAGGATAACGGTAGGTCAACTAACAGGACATTGTAAACTCAACAAGCACCTGGAAAGAATAAACCTGGTGGAGGATAGCCTGTGTAGGTTCTGCCAGGAGGCTGAAGAAACAGCCTTACATGTGTAGTGCCATTGCGAAGCACTATGCAGGCTTAGGTTTACTAGGCTTGGGGAGGAGAAGCCAAAACCGGCAAGTTATATGGAGTGGCCAGTGTCGAGACTCTGGAGTCTAGTTAAGAAGACGGGCTTTGACAAGGTACTCTAAAGAACGATAGGAGAAACCACAATAAATCTGGTAAGGTTGCAGTGGTGGAGGTCATTTTTCGCCATCTCCGCTCAAATAATCTAATCTAATCTAATCTAATCTTACACTGTATGTATTGACACTTTGACAAACCGTTACCATGACAACGATACAAATTGCGAAGCACGGCCGCCTAATAAAATTATTACCGGATCAATTTTCATAATTTCAATTTAAAATAATAGGAAATGAATAAAGTGGTTGTAAATAAAATAGTATACAAACCTTGGTGGAAAGTTTCATTTCTGTCTCGAGAAGTATAGTACTATTACTAACGCATCTCTCGACAGAAATGAAACACTTTCCACCTGGGTATGTAATATACTATTACTCTTTTTCCTAATTATAACTAGAGTTTTAAAAAATCTTCTTTTATAATTAAGTAGCTTAGCTTTTAGCAGATTAGTTTATAAATTTCCCAAATTATTAAATCATTGTATAAAACGACTTATAGCTGTAAATTTAAGGACTGACACTATTTCGGTGTCATGAGATGCCATTCCCACAAAATACACAAGTTTCATTTAATTTCTTGCGGGAAAACTTTCGTCTTCTGCTTGGCATGTACAGAGGGTATTTGATTATATTTACGTGGTATCTGGAGCCTTTATTTTTAAAGATAGAAAAAAAAATTATATAAAAATTTTAGTTTCTTTTCCATATTATCTTTTAAAATTATTAGTAAAAAATTATCGCATTAAAAAATGGAAAAATGTAGGCAACTTCAACTTTTTTAAATGGAGCATCCTGTATATTATGCGCTACAATGAAAGATCTTTTTTTGCTGATTTCAAATATATACATTGATGATATTCTAGTGAACCATTTTGAAGATATTTTAGCTTAAATTAAAAATAAATTGCAAAAAAGTTTCATATTAGTATCAGGAAAGCCATGGAAACAATAAAATTGTTATGTTGCTATATTTGATAAGGGTTTTCTCTGGACCGATAATGTTTATTCTTGCGGTTAAACATTCCTGCTATAGTGAAGGAAGACTCGTCAGTGTAAAGAATTTTATATAAAAACTTCGGATCTTGCTGCATAAGCCTAGCTATTTCCAATGCATACTCAAATCGGTCCAGCATGTTTTGTTCAAAAAAATTCTGGATGGACAGGATGAAATTTTTAAAATTTTAGGGTTAAATAAATTTTATATATTTTTTTAAGGTTAGATACCGCATCTAAGATATATACTTCAGGATTTTTTAAAATTATTAAATGTAGTTAGTGCTAATTCAATAGAAAAAGCCTAATAATTATCCTGGAAAAAAACGAGGATATCCAAATCTTCGTTTTCATTTCGTGTTACTTCTTTATCTTTAGGCTTTTCCCTTTACTAAACTTTCTAACTGTCTATTTAACAGTATTTATAGATGGTTTCCATTATTAAGGATATAATAAAATAAGTTATATTCCCTTTGCACTGTTGTCACATTATTATTGTTGCCATAAAAAAGTCGCACAATGACAATTTTTTTGTTCTTCTGAATAACCCATCGACAAGAAAGAAATTTAAAGTATAATAGTTCAAAAGATAAACCCAAACTTTTTACAATATCGAGACGTCAAATTTATCATAACAATTTTACTGTTTCCATGGCTTTCTTGATACTAATATTTTTTTTTATTTAAGCTAAAATATCTTAAAAATTGGTTTACCCAAATATCATCAATGTATATATATTTAAAATCAGCAAAAAAAGATCTTTTATTGTAGCGCAAAATATACAGGAAGTTCTATTTAAAAAAGTTGAAGTTGCCTATATTTTTCCATTTTTTAAATGCGATAATTTTTTTAAATAATAATTTCAAAAGATAATATGGAAAAAACCTACAATTTTTATATAAAACATTTTTTTATCGTTAAAAATAAAGGCTCCAGATGCCACGCAAATATAATCAAAGACCCTGTACTACATCATGCTTTATTTTAAAATTTTTGCTATATAATCAGAAGAATTCTTGATGTGTTTATTTAAACATCATTCATCATTTTTAATGCAATATAGTCCAAAATTAAAACATTAAATTTTATTTTATGGTTTTTTATCTTAAATTAAAACATAAATTAATGCGTTATTTCAGTGACTAATCATAAGTACATTAATTTATAAATTTTTAATTTAACGACATATTGTATGTAAATGAAAAAAAAAATCATTAATTATCATAATCACATATTGGGGGTGTTTAGAAGATCTTCTTTAGATACAAGCCTAAAAATTGACCTGTTTAAAAAATTCTAATTTTATACTCATTGCAACAAAGGGATAAATTACTAGGTAAGCTAGTTATAGCAGTGAAACACAGTCCGAAAAGGTTAAACTACACTTCATAAAATTTAACGCAAGAGAAGAAGGATATTTTCGCGACTCACCGTTTTTAACTACTGGTTGATAGCAGTTCTTTCCCCCACCATTCTAACCGTGTTTAACCCGCCTATCCTCGCAAAAACGAAACGGTTTACGTATGTCAACTTACTACTAATGGTTTAATACACTTTTTAGTTTAAATTTAAATGTAAGGTCTTAGGAGAGTTAAGAAATAAGTCGAAAAGATAATATATAAACCAAATATTTCATTTAATAAGATATTAGCTGTTTCCAAGTCAACTATAACAAGTAAATTTTTCCTTTATGATTTAAATATAATTGTATTGATTCATTCATTTGGGAATTAATTAATAAACCAAAAAATCTGCAATCCAAATAGTTGTTAAACCACAGCAAAAAAACATCACAGAAACAAAACAATAGAAAAGCCGCGAATCCTCCATTATTTTAAATTTAAATTTGACATAACCATTATTAACGCTCCTCCTGACTAGTGGCGATAGCGGTAGATACTGGGTACAAAGTAATGACGTTGATACTGACGTCAGAACACCTTCCCCTACGTTACCGTTTCTCGCGAAAATAAACCGGTATGTTAACTGTCCTAACAATGTTCAACGCGGTATGTCGCCAAAATTTGATGAAGGTCTTGAAAAACTTTACATTTTACGTTATTAAGAGAAAATAACTAGGTGACATTTCCTTTTAAACCTTTGACGTAAAAAAGTGAAATACCAGGAATCTGAGGAGCTGTTTTTCTAAGTAAGTGTTATTTAATCCGTCACCAAATTATTTTAGTCATTAAATCAATTGGTATGTTCTTAAAATGATAGTTCAGTCACCACCTTGTTATAACCAAACTATTTAAAAATAATTAATCTGTAAATATATGGGCAATCACTATAAAATGCAATTAATGACCAAAGAATAAAATACATTACCAGAACTAACCAGAACCAAATTAAATAAAGCTTTTTTTTGACAGGAAAGATACTTCATCTGGTGACGTAGATCTGTCATGTAATTTGGGAACACAGGTATTATTTTAAGCATATTCAATTTTTTGGGCATAATTACGGTGATTATTTGTTTATCTAGAACACACACCGTTATAAATTTTGATACATAAATTTGACGACAAATAAGTTAATTTGGTATAAAAAAAAATTAGGATTTTATATAATAAAAAGATAATTGTTTTAAAGAGAAAAATGTATTATGGTAATTAAAAAATAATATTTATTATTTATTTATATTTTTAACAAAATAATATAACTCTTTTAAACAAACCTAATTATTTGTTTATTTGACTACACTATTATTGTTATTATTACTATCATTTTGTCAAATATTTAGATTATTTTCTTATCGCAAAAATAAAGTTAAATGAATTAACCTAATTTGTGTTATAAAAATGACGTAAACAGAAATTATGGGACAGGCGGTCTATCATGTATGTTAATAAATTTTTGAAACAGGTTTGACAATTTATTAAAATATTAGTGGTCAATTAAAGTATCAGTGTTAGAATCAAATAAAAAAAAAATCAGGAGCATGGTTCTAGTTATAACCAAGAAAGGATAAAAAATTTGATAATTTCCAAACTTTAAAATATTTAGAAAGACAGAAACTGATCCAAGACAAACAGTACACACTGTCACAAAAGATCTACAGCAGATATTCTTTTTATGTGTTTCTCATAACTGGAACAGTCTCTTGAGTTATTTTGCGAATCTCTTCGTTTTCTGTGACATATCTAAGGCTTTTGACCAGGTCTGGCATGCTGCGCTCCTTAACAAACTCCCTTCCTACGGTCTTCCACATAAAATTTGTGCTTGAATATTCAGTTTTGTTTCTAGTCGACGTGTATATTTTTTTATCTTTGAAAAGTCCACGAAGGCTGAGGTCTAGGTACTAACGTACAGTGGGGGTCTTAAGTGTGGTGAGATGGAGTTTGTTCACACGGGTCCGAAAAGGAAGAGAAAGGAAAACTTCTGCGGGTACAAGGTTTCATGGTCGGACACTAGGGATAAACTAAGGAAATTTAAAGGTGTATTGAAGCCCAATGCTATGGCCCATTCGATCAAAAAATGTCCAGCCCAGTATGAAAATAACTGTCAGAGTTGACCCCGCCGATTCTGCGCAATAACAAAATTCCACAAAATAATTTAATGTATTGCCTACTTACACACTGAAAAATCAGTGTGTAGTTAGGCAACACATTATACTTTTATGAGGGCCGGACTACCGTTTTTGGTGCAAAGGCGCGCGCGGCGCGTATGAAACTATATCCGCGCTGTACCGTCAACCGTCGTCGTCTCACCATTCGTCATTTTCGTTGTGGTTTGTGCCCTTTGCGCCGTATTAGTTTCGATTGTTTTGCTTTGTGTGATTATATTTTGTGGTTGCAGAAGTTTTTTGTATTGATAAAAACCTTCTTATTTTAGTGATTAGTGTTTATTAAATTGTGACTATAATTTTGTGTTTATTGTTTGTTACTTATAATATCGCAACAAAATGACTAGAGGTTGTATCGTTTTGTCTTGCAAATCCAAGGGTAACATACCCGTCTTTAGGTAAGTATTTCTTATATTTACATTAGGTGCTTCTTATGAGACGTAACGTTAGGTAACCGAATAAATATTAATATATCAATTATGAATAATAGAAAATGAAAATTTCATACGAAATAGCAGTGAGAAAAGTAAGGCAATCTTAACTATCTTTTAGATGATTTCCACAATGTTTGTGTATTTCTGTGGATTATTAAAAAGAAATAAGATTTACATTTTTTAAAAGGATCAAAATTATTAATTACTGGGCAGACCAGGCAAATTTTAATATATACAGGTCCCTCTAATTGAATGAAAGAAAGTACAATTTTATGTTAAAGTTCCTTTTTGCTTTTTCTGTATTTGTTTAAAAAGAAATTAGATTTATGGTTTCTTAAACTTACATTATCAATTTTTTAAGCTCGACATACTGTAGACACATAATATTTAAAGGATACTGTCACAACGGATACCTAGGTACCAAAGGATACTAAACATTTTTAACCACTGTTATTATGTCTCATGAATGTTTATTATAAGTGAAAAGTATATGCCTAAAAAGCAGTTATTAAAACTTTCACTTTTTAATGTACAACCAGAATCTTAGGATTAGATTAAACTGGTGATAAGTACATGAAACTATCATACAATGTTTAAAATTAATTTTAAAAATCGTGTTTTTATTTATTTACAAAGATTTTTGGTAAAAATACAAAACTTTCAAAAATATCGACCATTGAAATAGAAGGCTGTAAAGTGGCGCCATCTACTCTTTCCATATTATATCAGTTACATTACACAATAATTTTAAATATTCTATAGTAATATCGTTTAATAATCAACAATTTTGTGCAAAAATAAAACAATGAATGATTGAATTTGACATTTGATGATGTCAACTTTATAGATAGTAACAAAGAATTATGGTCCGGCCTTGACCTACTATTCATTGCGCAAACTCCGCGGGGCCAATCCCCCTATTCCCGCTGCCCTGCACGCCTGGACAATTTTGTTCTACAGTATTGGGCTTCCATACACCTTTAAACTTCCTTGGGATGAACAAACGAAGAGAGCGGAAAATTCGGGGTCTCTCCAGTTGAAATGTGAAAAGATGCGTAAAAGTTTCACTACGTGTTGCTCTGTTGGGATCTGCCAGAGGAGAAATTATACTGGCCAACTCCTCTGAGCATAGGCCGTGAAAATACCTTTAGAAGAGCACAGATCCCCCACAGCTCGTCGGTGGGCAAGAAGAAACAGCTTTTCTGTGAGCGTGGGAACATTTATAAGACGAACAGTTGTTCTTTAAATGAAATCGAATGATAAGAGTTGTGGAGACGCCATTTTCCAGACATAAGAACAATATTCTAAAGATGGTCTGATTTAAGAGACATACAGGCTATACAGATTGGAAGAAGAGAAATACTTTTTGGTTCGAAAAAGGAATTCAAGCTTTTTTAAAGCTGCTGTGGCTATGGATGACATATGTTATAGAAGATAGTCACGTTTCTAGTTTTTAACAAATAATGCTGAGGTACCTCTATACTTAGTATTGGCACCGGTTCTCTTTTTTTCCTTACATTTTCCATCTTGTCTCTTACATAAATAGCATTATTTATGGATTTACTGACAATGGTATTCTCCATTGCATTGTTCATTTAGCGAATCCCTAAATCTAAATTAAAAAATAAGCTCAGATTTATATAAAAATAAGACATATTTATATCTTTTTCACAGGAGCAGCTAAGTTTTGCAGGATAAAGAATCATTTATTTTTGTTGACGTTAATTTCAAAAATGACAGTTAATGGCATAAACATTACATCCATAATCACAGCAGCTGACAGAAAGCCTAAATCTCGCTTCTGAATTAGAAAGTACTTCTCACCTTCTAACTTGTATACTCCTTTAAGCTTCTTCAACAATTAAATATAAAACTTCTGTTTCAACAAGTTGGGTATTTTTTAACAATTGACAAACATCAGAAAATACATAAAATTCCAACTTAAACTAGACTCAACCAGATATAATACATGCTGAAAATTTGGAGTAATTGGTTTTCAAGCATTTTCAAGACTTCCTTATGATACACCCAGTATGTTCAAATGTTACACTCGATAACGTAAAATGTTAGTGCGAATAAAAAAAGTCCTATACATCGCTTTAGAGTTTTATTTTCGAAACACAATAAAGTTTTAATTTACAAATATTTAAATTTGTTCTGATTTATTGCGAAAGCCCAACTTTTTTTTTGTTGGTTTTATTTCTTACATCAGTGGAAATTAGTAAATAGCTACAGTCTTAATCGGATATCAGAATTTGTAAACAATTTTTTTAACTATATAAATTGTAGAACTTATATTTAAAACCCATAATCCAAGAATTTACTTATTTTTACTTTTTTAAACACATTACGTGTTAATAAAAGAAAAAAATATATTGTAGTCTCTAAAAATCTCATAGAAACCTGATATGATCTACCTATATTTTGTAAAAGCCAAAACCACATAGGGAGCTCCCAAGGTTTCCCGTACCAGGTAAAAAGCAAATGTTTTCCTAAGTAATGAGTAATAGAATTGGTTTTTGTACAAAATTAGTACTTGTGGTAAAAACTAGAAAAAAAAATCAGAACACAGGTTTTTTCCCCAGTAATTAAGCAAATTATATATGATTAATCATTCGTAAATGTATTTTTATAAATTTAACTATTTTAACCAAAGATAAATTTTATTGATTAAGTATCATATTTAAGTGATATAAAAGTTTAGCCTAAAGTAATGCCTTATAGTGATATATTCTTCACTAACGAATATACAGGGTGGCCGTCCATATTTTGACCCATTTTGATCGCGAATAACTTTTGAACAAATAAAGATATCAAGATGCGGTTTTCGCAAATATACTTATATTTCTTTAAAGTTTATTCTCGTATCTTTACCATTTTTATGTGACATTCCATTAGCTCAAAAACAAAATGGCCGATTTTCCGATATAGGACAACTTTGTTATTTTAAATGGAACACCCTGTATATGTTTCAATTTTTTAAAATTTAATTTTTCCCCTTTAAAAAAATGTAACACAAGCTATGGTTATCTTAAAAAATAACGCATTTATTGACCTCCAAAGAATTGACTGTATGTCGAATGGGAATATTATTTTAAAAGATTTTTTGAAAAGTCGCCTGTGGAAACAAAGTTATCTCGTTTCCATAACAGCAACAAGCCTCATTGTCAGCCATTGTTGGTCATTTTTGACAAGTTATTTTAATTAGGAAGAGCAAAATGTTCTCGTTAAGCGAAAAAGGAAAATGTGTTATTATGTTTGCCGAAACCAAATCAGTAAAAGAAACCCAGCGAAGATTTAGAAACATGTTTAATAAAGCTCCACCCACAAAAAATTCAATTAAAATCTGGTACAGAAAATTCTGGAGTACAGAATCTTTAGCCCGTAAAAAGAAATTAGTAAACAATGAGAATTTGCTAAATAAAACGTTACAAATTCTGGAGATAACTCAGGAAGATCCAACATTGTCAACAAGAAAAATCTCAAGTTCAAAATCTCATATTCCTAAAACTACAGTACAAGAAATCATGAAAAAAGAACTTAAGTTAAAGCCATACAAAATTCAAATGTTACAAGAAATAAAATAAACTGATTTTCCACAAAGGGTGGAATTTTGCCAGAGAATTCAAAATTTAGTAAGGAACAATATACATTTTTTGGATAGACTAATAATGTCAGACGAAGCCACATTTCACCTCAATGGAAAAGTAAATAAGCATAACTGCAGGTTTTGGGCAACAGAAAATCCTTCGACAATATAACGAACACGTTAGAGACTCGCCAAAAGTCACAGTCTGGTGTGGTATGTCAAAGCAAAAAATTTATGGGCCATTTTTTTTTCATGGACCAACTGTAACCTCTTGGACTTACGTTGATATGCTGGAAATATTTTTTTATCCCCAATTGCAAGAAGAAAATCTATTGAATTTCGTCTATTTTCAACAAGATGGGGCTACACCACATTATGCTAACATTACCAAGGATTCACTGACCAACGTTTTTGGAAACCGGTGGATTGGAAGAGGAGGCCCTATTTCCTGGCCACCTCGTTCACCAGATTTGACTGTTCCAGATTTTTTTCTGTGGGGATATGTGAAAGAGAGGTGTTATAGTCCACTTCCCCAAAATTTAGAGCAATTAAAAATTAATATCCGAAACATAATAGAAAATATTCCTGAAGAATTTTTAGTCAATAGTTTTAATAAGTTTTTTTCGAATTTAAATAAGTGCGTCGAAGTCGGCGGAAGGCATTTTCAACATTTACAGTAGTTTTTTAAAAAGTAATGTAACCTTATTGTAACTATTATTTTGTGAATAACCTAAACCTTTGGCGATCCTTTTTTTTGTAACATATGAAGCAAATTTTAATTGTTAAATAATATTGTTATCGACATGCAGTCAATTTTTCGAAGGTCAATAAATACGGTGTTTTTTGAGATAACCATAGCTTGTGTTACATTTTTTAAAGGGGAAAGATTAAATTTTGAAAATATAGAAATATATACAGGGTGTTCCATTTAAAATAACATAGTTGTCCTATAATGGAAAATCGGCCATTTTGTTTTTGAGCTAATGGAATGTCACAATAAAATCGTGAAGGTACGAGAATAAACTTTAAAGAAATATAAGTGCATCTGCAAAAACCGCATCTTGATACCTTTATTTGTTCCAAAGTTATTCTCGATTAAAATGGGTCAAAATATGGCCGGCCACCCTGTATAAAACTTTATTTTTTAATAAATATAGCAATCATGCTTATTAAAAATTAAAACAAAATGTTTCTATAAGAAATCGACTAAACAATGTCCTTTAAAAAGATGGTCCCTCAAAATTAGGTCAACCTCAAAAAAAAAATCGTTAACAGTACAAAATATGTATATACAAAATGTCCCAAAATTATAGGAAATATTTCTAGGACTTATTGTACTTCTCAAAATATGAACAAAAGTTTATTTAAACATTTTATATAGACTAGGTAAATTTGGTAAAGTTGTTTTTATTCTAGCCTTTTCCGTAGTTTATATTTTTTTTATTAAGTTTTTTTTTCAGGGGCGTTTTATACAGAGTGTGTTCTTGATATATTATGCCCGCAATTTTTTGTTAGGTGATTTTTAGTACTTATGGCAGCAAATATTAATACCTTTATCATTTCTACACGAAAAGGGTATTCTTACAATTAGTTGATCCTAGTATTTTGACCCATTTTCTCGTAAAATCATTGTAAAAAACCTATTTTATTCATCAAAAATAAATCAACGAAAATCGGAATTGAAATTATTTATAGTTGACTTGTATCTGTTTCGTTTGTCATTTTTGCATTGGCTCTAACTTTGCTCTTTCCAAATTTCAATTTTTTTCAGGGGTGTAAAAGTAAATTAGGACTAATTTTTTTTGGTGACTTTCCTAGGCCAATTATAAGGCTTTAACAATTTTTATACAAAAACGTTTTGTGAATAATTGTATTATTTTTAAATAAAATAATTTTAAAAATATCATTCATTAAATGTAAAAATGAATTGATTTAAAAGAATTTAATCTCATTTATTTATTTTATTTTATCTGTATTGACAATTCTTGTTTGTTATTTTTTTATTATAAGTTAACATGGTTTAAAATATTTTTAATTCATTTTATTTAAAATAAAAAAATAAAGTAAACTTTAAAACCTATTTAAAATTATTTGGTATTTTAAGATGTGTTTAAATATACCTCCACTATACACCATTCTAGCTTTACGGCTTCTAGATTGCAATGTCCATAGAATTTCAAAACTATTTTGTCTTGTTTTATTTTCTTTTAGTGTGTTTTTGTGCAGGAGATCTTTTATCTCATTTGCATAAACCATATTGCACATATGGCCCAAAAATTAAAATCGATTTCAATTGAATATCAGTAAGCCGCCAAATTAAAAATATCAAATATTTCTTAATTTGTTTTTGCAGCAACTAGCAGTAATTAATAAAACATCGAATTCCGCGTCATGTCTAAATAAATACCAGTCATTCCATGTCCAATTATTGATAAAATTTAATTAGACTTTCGTTAATTTAATTATGATGGATAACATGATCACTTTTAAAATAATTTTACAAGAAAATGGGCCAATCGACTTAGAATACCTTTTTTGTGTATAAATAATAAATAATAACATTATTTGGTGCCAAAAGTACTAAAATTCCCAATAATATACCAAGCACACACTCTGTGTGTAATGCCCCTAAAAAAATCTTAATTTGGAAAATCAGCTACGTGCAAAGTTAAAAAATAAATAACTTCACCAAACTAAGGTAGCCTACCTTTAATGGTTCCAGGATTTATTCTTGTTTCGTTTTTTGCATTTCGTACACTTCAGAAATTTACCTGAAATATTCTCGTTTGTACACTGAATTATTTAATCAATTTTATTCTTCTCGTTTCGTAAACCGACCATTGTGACCACCCAAATAACCAGTCAAATAAATTAGTCTAGTTAAGAAGTGTGTTTTCTGCAAAAAATAGTTAGAACGCTTTAAAAAATATGAGCTATACCTCTTTTGACGCGTAATGCAAATCTAAAAAAGGCGTTTTGATGATTTTTTTCTGCCAATGAAAATTGCAATTGTTATTAACATTAAACGAAATAAAAAAAGCCATTTCGATTTTTGATAATAATTCAAAAACCATAAGAGATAGCGGAAATTGCAAAAAAAAAATTTTGAAGAGGAGGAAATTTCCGATAAAAAAGTCCTAACTCTCGGAGTCTTTTCTCCATTATTTATAATTTTAATTTAACGCTAAAAATGGGCCTCCGTGTCACGTTATGGTTGCAGTCGGCGTCAAAACCGAGTACGAAACACTAAATATATTTGTTAGGGTATTAAATATTAATTAAAAAATTAAAAAAAAATAGGTTTATTTATATACTTTGAAGATTTTATTCCCGTTAAAAAATTAACTTACAGTTAGTTTTTCAACAAGTAAGACGATTGTTTATTAACAAAATTGTTTTGAACTTCTCGTTCTTATTGTACCGGGTGACCAAATAAGAAAGGACGCCGGCTGTATCTCAGAAAATGTTATCGCACAGTGTTGAGGAAAAATATTTTAGGTAAAAGTGATCAAGAGAAACGGCTGGAAATTATTTTTAAGTTTCTGAAATGGCCGCTAGGGGGCGTAACTGCAATCTTGAATCTAAAAAACTGATGTTTCTGTGAATTTTGCTATATTAACCTAAGAAAAAAATACCCGATCTTTAAAGTGAAGGATAATCTGAACCTTTTTTGTTTGGCAATTTTTGCTACTTCTCTAAAAATAAAGTGGTGGGGGGTATTCAAAGGTTTCCGTAAAATACACCCTGTATCATCGAAACTGCTATGCCGATTTCAACAAGCTTAGGCTAGTTGTCAAGGGCTTTTCTTCGGCTATAAATGTTATAATATTTGAAGTTTTGTTAGTGTCAAATGTCGCCGCCAGAGGGCCTTTTTCGATATTCCGACCGAAATAGCTAATTTTCTGAAAAAAATTAAATGCATTGGTATATTTTTCTTTTATGAAAAAGTAGCTAAATAATGCCTAAACAAGCTCGCAAAAACCGTATCTCGATATCTTGTTCCTTGCCTAAAATTTAGGTTAAAGAAAATTTTATACGTCAATATCTCAAAAACTATAAAAGCTACAAGAAATATTATGAAACATAAATTATGTATTTTTACAAAGCCTTTATTTCAGTTATATAATATTTTCGTCCAAACGCAATACTTTACGAGTTATAATCAAAAAATCGAAATTTCTGGATTTTTTTTTAAGGTATACCCCTAGAGTTCGCTTTTTTGATTATAACTCGTAAAGTACTGCATTTGGATGAAAATATTATTTAACCTAAATTAGAGGTTTTGTAAAAATACACAATTTATGTTTTATAAAATTTCTTGTAGCTCTTATTGTTTTTGAGATATTGACGTATAAAATTTTCTTTGGTTTAAATATTAGGTAAGGAACAAGATATCGAGATGCGGTTTTCGCGGGCTTGTTTAAGCATTATTTAGCTACTTTTTCATAAAGAAAAAAATATACCAATGCATTTAATGTTTTTGAAAAAATTAACCATTATTGTCGGAATGTCGAAAAAAGCCCTTTAGCGACGACATGTGAAACTATCACAATTTTAAATATTATAACATTTATAGCCCAAAAAAAACTCTTGTCAACTAGCCTAAGCTTGTTAAAATCGGCTTAGCCGTTTCGAAGATACAGGGTGTGTTTTATGGAAACCTTTGAATACTCCCCACCACTTTATTTTTAGAAATATAGCAAAAATTGTCAAACAAAAAAGGTTCAGATTATCCTCAACTTTAAAAATAAGGTATTTTTTTGTGTTAATATAGCAAAATTCAGAGAAACATAAGTTTTTTAGATTCAAGATTGCACTTACGCCCCCTAGCGGCCATTTTTGAAGCTATCTCTCTTCACGACTTTTACAAAAAATATTTTTTTCCCCAACGCTGTGATAAATATTTTCTGAGATACAGCCGGCGCCCTTTCTTATTTGGACACCCGGTACATTAAAAAAATGCTTAAATAATTGTCTTATACATTTTTCGCTTTGTTGAGCTTTTTTTATAGTATTTTTTCATTTATCATATATTTAAGTATAACAAATTTTAATCCTTTGTTTATAAAAATTTGATAACTTTGACAAAAAATAAAAAATCAAAGTAATATTGTTAAAGTTATAAAGTTATTATGAACAAAGCAACCAAAAATGTCCCACGGAGTCCCATTTTTAGCGTTAAATTAAAATTATAAATAATTGAGACAGAACTTCGGAAATTGGGACTTTTTTATTGGTCAAGGGTCCATTTTGCAATTTCCGCTATCTCTAAAAAAACATTTTTGATGATAACTCAAAAACGTTTTTTTTGTTTCGTTTTTTTGCAATTTTTATTGGCAGAAAAAATCCTCAAAACACCTTTCTCAGATTTGCATTTTCCGTCGAATGAGCTATTGCTCATATTTTTCGAAGCCTTCTAACTATTTTTCGCAGGAAAAATTCTCAACTTGACTAATTAATTCGACTGGTTATTTGGGTCGTCACAATGGTCGGTGTACAAAACGTGAAGCATAAAATTAATTTAATAATTTGGTGTACGAAACGAGAATTTTTTGGGTCAATTTCTAAAGTGTACGAAACAAGGAAAACCCGGTTTCATAGATATGAAGCAAAGTTTTATTCTGTGGCCCATTTTTCAGAGGTCTCTAGCCACCTTAGTGTGCATTTTTTAAGGCTATGAACTATTTTTATATTTTCAGAAGAACAATATGTCCTAAAAATATTGCTCAGAATTTTTAGGTTAACCTGTATAACAGATGCGAATTCTAACGTGGGCGATAAAATTTAGCAGATTATATAAACACGCCTACCCTTTATCAGCTGTTTGGTAAGTAGGCTCAGTATACGTAGATCACTAACCACTTCGAAGCATTTCGAGCCTTTTTAACATTTAAAAAAGAAGGTTATCAATTCGAAACGTATGTATATAATATTATTGGAACTGCAATATAAAGTCTGGTTGTTATTAAGTACAGTGTAGGACAGGGTAGGAAAGTGTAGGACTAAAAAGTGGAACTAAATGTAAAAAGAACTAGGATTCTGTAAAAATATAAGGAAAATCAAAATTTTGAGCACATGTCCTTGTTGCCCTTAAAGGTAACCTATAGGTTTGTCACTGTTTCCAAAGAGTAGAGAAAAAGAATGTCAAAAAATTTGCTAACAGAATCGGGCTTGTATTTGATTTTTATACCAAACGCGTTTTAGACTTATTTTAGAACTTAAAAAATGGCTTTATGGTTATATTTATAAACAAACAAATTTAAGTCTTGTAGTAAAAGTGCATCTAACTTTACTACTTTGAGAGTTAGAGTAATTAAGTGAAAACTAGTTTGCCCCAAAATTCATACCAAACACCTAGTCCTAAATTACACTGACGATAACAAACTGTTTATTTACAAAAAAAAGTAAAATAGTGTACACCATTTCTGGATAACAAACAGACCTATATTCACATAACAAAAATTTTTTTTTCTAAAACCAAAAATTACGAAATAAAGAAGTAATTAAAAAAAAATTAAATCAATTAAAAAAAAATATGAAATAAAAATATACATTAAATTAACCAACAAAAACAAAATTAAAAGTGAGTACGAAAGAATTAAAGAGCTCATAATTTTTTTTTAATTCGATGCCAGCACTTACATATAAGGGGCAGAAATGTAGAAAAGAAAGTCAAAGGTTGTTAAGTAAAATATCCTCTTCACTTTACTTTACATCTGTAGTTGTCTAATTAAAAAGTATTCACCAACACGATATTTATTCAACATTTTTAAAATAAACGTAATTTTTTAGTTACTAAATCGCTTTAATTAGAATGTAAATTAACTTTTTAGTTTATATAATTAATATTATACAGATTCTGTAAACAAGTTGCTAATATTGACGACCCATTTAAAAAGTGTTGTGACAGTGTTAGATCCAGTTTTTTATTTAACCTAATTAAAGCAAATTTAAACTCAATAAAAAGATTTAACATCTGATATAAAATTATTAAATCAGCAGTCCCATTTTTTTTTGCAGGCAACTACAAAACCAAAGTAGACCGAATATTTTAATTCGCTCTACTTTGACAAAACGTTAGTAATTAGGCTACAAGTCTTATCCCAAAATAAAGAAGAAAATAAATCTGTTTCAAAAGAATTTGAAAATAAAAACAGGTTTTTGAGGTCATCCGCCACACTATAAATCGCTTTAATGTGTTTTGTTTATAAGCCAGGGAAATCCGAAACATATTTTTGTCGAAGTTCCGATTTCGATAAAGACATTTTAAAGTTAAATAGGCTTTTCTATCGTTAATTTAGGCATGTATTAGCCAAAAAAAAATAAATAAAAATAAATGACTTACTTCATAAGATTCAAAAGTCCACCAGAAAAAGAAAAGATTCTGCTTCTATATTTATATCTATTAGAAAACCAAATCTTTATACTAGATTCAATTTTTTTAAAGTTAATTATTCACTTTTTTTCAAAAATCAACGGATTCGCCAAATTTTTTATGTTTTGGGTTTTTTGAGGTTATTGATTCCGAATCTGAAGAAAAAAATTAAAACGTTTATGACGGAGATCCAATATGGTGGATAAAATAAGTAAAAGAATAGACTGAAAACTAATTTGATATGCGATTTAGGTAAATAAAAATTTTCCCGAAACTTAATAAACTATCCAAAAGCACCATCAAAAAAACTGAAAATTAATTTGGTTTTATTATGTTCATTTACAAAGTTTTCCTGGCTAATTAAATATTTGTTTAGCACGTTGCTCTTGTCTTCTCCAATTTAAATACACTTAAAATTTTTAAATTCTCATTTATTAAATTTCTCTTTAATCTGTTCTTTTGGCCTATTTTATTTACCATATCTTTATATTTGACTTTCAAAATCTAACTTTTGATAAGTCATCACGTCATTAGTGACCGAAAATAAACCACTATACGAAATTTGTGCAAGATCCGCAAAAATTTGAAAATAGTAATTTCCAGACTGCTTTGTAGTTAATATTATATATATATATATATATATACATATATATATATATATATATATATATATATATATATATATATATATATATATATATATATATATATATATATATATATATATATACATAATATATTAACAATTGTCCCAACTTATTGGGATTTAAAATGATAAATCAATTATCTCTTATCAAAGAAATGCCGTACGTATATTTTAAAAATAAAGTTATATTTTTTAAACAAAATTTATATTAAGTTCGTGTTACAATAAAGGATTTTTCTAATTTTTTTCACATGACTACCTAATATTTAAGTAAACTTTTTTAAGCATCCCAAAACAACCAGAGCACAACTAGAAACATTTACAAAAAAAGGCCAATTTGGTTTTGTAAGACTGTCATAGACCATAGGTTCTATTTTTACTACTAGTACACTATATGGGACAGAAACTTATGGCCCTCGGATAACACAGTCACACTAAAAAAATTCCGCCATCAGGTCACCATTTTTTTCTTACATCAAAAAACTGCTGAAAATAGGGAAAGTTAATAAAAATTAACTAGGAAAAACTGTTTTTTTTTTTAATTCAACCTTAAATTTTTTATGTCAAAGAACCTGCTGAATCTAAATCTACCATCAAAATTAAGGTAGCACATGTAGTTTTCTTATAACCACAAAAAGCAGTCTGGAAATCACTATTTTCAAATCTTCGCGGATCTTGCACAAATTTCGTATAGTGGTTTATTTTCGGTGACTAATGACGTGATGACTTATCAAAAGTTAGATTTTGAAAGTCAAATATAAAGATATGGTAAATAAAATAGGCCAAAAGAACAGATTAAAGAGAAATTTAATATATGAGAATTTAAAAATTTGAAGTGTATTTAAATTGGAGAAGACAAGAGCAACGTGCTAAACAAATATTTAATTAGCCAGTAAAACTTTGTAAATGAACATAATAAAACCAGAATTAATTTTCAGTTCTTTTGATGGTGCTTTTTGGATAGTTTATTAAGTTTCGGAAATTTATATTTACCTAAATCGCATTTATCAAATTAGTTTTCAGTCTATTCTTTTTACTTATTTTATCCACCATATTGGATCTCCGTCATAAACGTTTTAATTTTGACTTCAGATTCGGAATCAATAACCTCAAAAACCAAATCATAACAAATTTGGCTTGAATCCGTTGATTTTTGAAAAATGTGTAACTAATTAACTTAAATAAATTGAATAATCTAGTATAAAGATTTGGTTTTCTAATAGATATAAATATAGAAGCAGAATCTTTTCTTTTTCTGGTGGACTTTTGAATCTTATGAAGTAAGTCATTTATTTTTATTTTTTTTTTTTTTTTCTAAACGCCTAAATTAACCTGAAAAGCCTATTTAATTTTAAAAGTCCTTTCGAAACCCCGGAATACAAAAATATGTTTCGGATTTCCCCATAAACAAAACATATTAAAGCGATTTATAGTGTGGCGGATGATAAAAAAACCGTTTTTTTTTCAAATTTTTTTTAAAAGTTTTTTTTTTTTTTATTTTGGGTAAATTTAGCCAATTCCTTTTTTGTCAAAGAAAGGAATTAAAATATTCGGTTACTTTGGTTTTTTGTTCCCTCAAAAAAAGGGACTGCTGATTTTAATTTTTATCAGATGTTAAATATTTTTTTGGTTTAAAAATTTCTTTTTTGGGTTAAAAAAAAGGGGAAATTTATATATATATATATATATATATATATATATATATATATATATATATATATATATATATATATATATATATATATATATATATATAAAAAAAAGGAGGGAAGTCTTGGGACCAGTTAAACAAAAAAAAGGAATAAAGGCCGATAAAGATATATTATATATATATATATATATATTATTAATATATATATATATATATATATATATATATATATATATATATATATATATATATATATATATATATATATATAAATGAATCATTAATTTACATCACTACGTAAATATACATAAAGTTATAATGACCTAACCTAATTTAATTATTATTTATTTTTGTACACTTTGGACCTTATAAAAAAAAATATTTTGGTTTTATTTTAGCATTTTTCTTTTCGCTTAATTATATTAGAAAAGCCTTCATTTTACTAAAAAGTGGATTCAGAACCATTTTTATTCATATGTAAAGATTCGCAAACAATAAAATTCCTTGTAGATATATGAACACCAGGTAAAATATTAAATTTTTGACTACCAAACTAATTTATGACTGTTATGATGACATAAAACCTGCTCTGTTCAAACCACATCATAAATAATATAGTTGCAAAAAGTATATTTTTTGATGGAAAATTTTTGCATACAAGCATTACAAGTCTATTTATTAGACACATGTCGTTGAGTAATTTTTTTTATTGTTGTAGAAAACGGTAAGAAGACTTATATTGATGTATGAAAATGGAGACAAAATTTTCTAAAGACTAATCAAAAAACGAGAGATTTTTATGTTGGTAATGTAAACTGACAAAACAAAAATCGATAGCATCGGTTGATTGCAAAGGGAAGGGCCGAGGAATAATTGCCGCACCCTGACCTATTATGAAATTTGAGATTTGTTGTCAAATTGTCATTTCATTTTGGTTTGGAGTTTTTTAAAAACACGAGTTTGTTATTTGGAAATAGTTTACCTTATTTTACACTACTTTTATACACAACTAGTCCTTAAATACATCTTTAATAAGTTCACTTTACGGAAAAAACATGTTAAATATAGTGTACACTACTTCTGAATAACATACCTAATATTTAATTTGTAGGTAAAAAAATAAATGTAGTACCCACTTCCAATCTAATAGTTCGGGAAGACATCCCAAAAAAGCTGGCCACTAAGAGATACACATAAAACATTTTTTTTATATTACTATGAATCATACTCAATTCAAAGTCGATCTGCTGCCTCAGCTCAGCGGGTTCAAATTGCATTTTTTTTAACAAAAAAAAAAATCGAAAAAAATCGTTCCTTTTTTTAATATAACTCGAAAACTATTGATTTTAGAAGAAAAATATATATAATTAAAATTTATGGCCTAATAAAACCACGTAATTTTTGTTTTTTAAAATTTTTTGAAGCTTTTTTAGTTTTTGGGATATTAACGATTTAAATTTAAAATAAAAACACAAATATCTCAAAAACTAAAAGAGCTACGAAAAAATATAATTACAAAAAATAGGGTTTTTGATAAGGTCCATAAAAAAGATTATATACACATTTTTAATAAAATAAGTTATAAAGAAGATATAAGCAAAAAAGTGATTTTGGCCATTAAAAATTTGCTAATAATATTTTTTTGGTACCACTAAGCTTAGCAACTTTGATCCATCTAAAATTAATTTAAAATGTTCTATTCATTGAATGAAACAAACTAATATACATGTGCCTCGTGGCAATGGGGGATAACATGGTGGCACCGGCACGGATATTTTATTTAATTATTTTGGGGCAAAATTTTATTATGGATTTAAATATTAATATTAATAATTTATAAAGAGAGTTACTCATTCAGAATGATATGAAGAAAATTTTAATCATATTTTTGATTTTTTTTAATAGTTTATTTAGCGTTAAACTTTTAAAACATTTATTTATTAAACTATCTACTTCTTCTAGGCTTAAAGTTAAATAATACAAATAATAGCAACATAAGACATAGAGAAATGGCAAGCGTCCTGCCAGGTATAAAGCACCCACATAGATGTAGCACATATTTTTTTTCAATTGCGTTAATGTTTGAACTTTAATTTAATTATATTTTAAAGTTGTAAATAAATGGGTTAATACAATAATTTGAATAAGAAATGCTTTAGGCCTATAAGAGCTTTTTTTAAGCCTATAGGATCAAAAAAATTATTTATACTTTTAAGCCTTTATTATTTAAAAAATTGTATTAACCTATTTATTTACTACTTTACAATATAATTAAATTAAAGTTTAAATATTAATTCCACTGAAAAAAAAATTGTGCTACGTCTATGTGGGTGCTATATACTGTCAGGACGCTTGCCATTTTACTATGTCCTATGTTGCTATTATTAGTATTATTTAACTAAGCCTAGAAAAAGAAGATAGCCTAATAATAGAAAAGTTTGAATAGTTTAACGCTAAATAAACTATAAAAAAATTTTTTTTTATGTTAAAAATATGATTAAAATTTTCTCAAAATCATTCTGAAAAAGAAACTGCCTTTATAAATTATTAATAATAATATTTAAATCGGTAATAAATATATTTAAACGATGGGTTATACACATAGTAGCATATGAGATTGAGAAATGTTAAGCGTCCTGCTAGGTATGTAACACCCAAATGGAAAAGGCACTTAATATTATTTTTTAAATAAAATAAAGCCTAAATTTTCTTTTAGTTAAAGTTTCAAGTGGATCAAAATGGGTAGTTATTGGACCGAAAAAAAATTAAATAAAATATCCGTGCCACCATGTTATCCCCCATTGCCTCGAGGCACATGGATATTAGTTTGTTTCGTTCAATGAATAGAACATTTTGAATTAATTTTTAGATGGATCGGAGTTAGTATACTTACTTGTACCAAAAAAATATTGTTTTTAACGAAATTTTTTTGGTATATGGTTTTAAAAATATTTTGTTCCGTATAGCCCTTGCCTAGCACGCGAGCCATCCGGGTTCAGAGACACGTATGGTCTTTGCCGTGTCGAATCGCCGCTTTCTTTGAGATAAGCAAAGTTAAGCGACGACGACCTTAATGGAGTAACACAGACATAGTAGTAATTTGTATAACGTCCGTGGTGGCACTAAGGTGTTTTCTAAAAAGTGCCGTGAAATGCAGTATCTGCATAGTTCATCTAAAAACCTGGCGCCTATGTTACTAGTACTTAGGTTCCAAAAGAGCCTCCGTAGCTTTCATAAAAATATAAAAAAAAGTTAGTAAAGGTAAGTCAGCTTAATTAATTTTTTTTTAAGTTTAAGCCAGCTTAAACAAAAATAAAATTACTAAATACATTTTTCAAAATAATAATAATAAAATTTAAAAACTTGTTACAATAACACATTTTTGTGTAAGCCAAAATAAATTCGAATAAATTTTCGAGAAAAGGCCGCAGGTTTCTACATTATAAACACTCTAGGCAATAAAAAGCATGAAAGTGGGATGTTCAAAACTTTTCCAGATAGGCCGAATAGGGAACCATGAAATTGCCACTTTGTACTGCACTGTTAAGATACATTATACCGGCTAATTATCCTAAGCAAAGCAGAAGCAGCCTAAGTACCTATGAAACAGGAGCGAGTCTTATACAGTTTGTTGGTGGGCAAAAGAAAAAACTTTTTGGTGTGGTCACGTCATTAAGAGGATAAAGCAATCTTCTCTGCAAGCAATTAGAAATGTTTAGTGATGTGGGAGAAACCATTCCCGAGATATGGGAACAATATTCTAAGCAAGGTCTGATTTAGGATATATTCAGAGTGTAAGTTAGAAGAAGGGAAATATTTTTTGGCTTAAAAGAAATACCTCAGATTTTTAGAAGCTGTTGTAGTTATGATTGTAATGTGTTTACGTTATTTAAGATCATTTCTAAAACAATCACCCTTTAGGTTTAATAATTTTTTGTTTTGGTTTAATAAAAGACCATATTATTATGAAGCAAGTCTCTTACGAAATGCATAATACTGTACCTCGTCAAAAGCCTTAATATATGTCAAGACAATATTTAGGTAATTCTGGTTAGCTTTTGCTTATTTCTGGTTAGTACGTTAAAGAACTAAAGAGTGCTGTGAAACGAAAGAAAATTTGTTGTTAATCTATTATGACCAAATCCGTACTTTTTTCCCTAGACATAAGTATGTATATGTTAAAAATTGGAAACTTAGTACATAGGCCTTCAGCCTTCGTGGACTGTTTCAAGTTTTAAAAAATCACAAGGAAAGTATTCATTATCGCATAGCTGAAGGAAAAATCGTACATACATAAATTTACCACCACTCTAATAAAATACATTAAAGATGTGCTTAATAGTAACATAAAATTCTATTTTTAAAGTATTTTATTTTCTATTATTTTTTTATTACAGCGTATTCTAACATATTATTTTCATATTCAATTTTTTAATTTGCTGCATATTGTATATAGATTTGGGCATTTTATAGCCACATTGTTTGTGGTTAATTTTATTACAATTTTTTCAATCAGCAATTTTAAACCAGTGTCACGAATAGTAAAAAAATATATAAATATCTGTTGTTTTTGCAAATTTGAATTGGTTAGCAATTTCGCCTGCCATCAGGGGAAACGTGACAAAACTTAAAATTACAAAATTTAATAAACATGAGGATTTAAAGATTATCTTTAAAAATTTAAAGAAATTGCTCATAAATAAATAATAATAAAATAAATTTAAAAATACCTTTAAGTAAAGCTTATTAAAATAATAATAATAATAGTAATAATAAAAGAACTTATATGATCGACTGTTACAGCTATCGCATAACACGGTTACAAAATATTCTTTGGGTTGATCTTTGGTTTTTGGGAGTTTATGGGCATGCCGAATTAAACACTAATATCGGCACTGTTGCCAAAGGACATGGCACACATAACATGGGATGTTGGCTCACGAACAATTTTTTTAGAATTTAAGTTTGTTTTTTCTTAGATCAATAGAAACATCTTTTAAATAGGATATTTTGTGCAGGTCTACAGAGTGGCCCAAAAAATCACTGAGAAGTTGAAGCTTAACTGTTTATTAATTAAAATATAAACGCATAAAAATAGTAAAATTTCGTCTAAATCTAACGGAATAATATTTTATATATTTGTTTAGAGTTAAAATATTTTGATATATTATTCAAAACATACAGGGTGGTCCAGTAACGAATAAATAATATGCATTATGCCAACTAAAATGTTAATATCGTGATATACTTGTATATATTTTTAGAAATTATACATTTCGGACGGTTTATTAAGGTAAATTTAAGTTAAAATATTTTGGTTTATTGTCCCAAATATACAGGGAAAATTGGAATTAAAGATTTTTTTGGTTTGTTCCCACAAAATATTTTGTGACATATAAAGAGGTACATAGTTTTAAAATCTGCACATTTTTCTAGCAATTTTTCAACAGAGGTATAATAAAATTAAGCTACCCATAACTAAAATAACTTTTATGTACAATTACAGGGTAAAGTATCCAGGAGGTTTCATTCACCATTTCCTGGATTTACCTAAATTTTTAGAATAAGTCTTTTTAAAATTATTTTTCGCGCAAAAAATTGCTGGTATAAAACTTCTTAGATATTAATTATTTAGTATTGTTCATTAAATTATTTACTAATTTATATAATTGTTAGCTTAAAATTTTAATAACGCAAAATTAGCTCGCTTTTTTGACTTGGAGCACAAGAAACTGGCAAAATTAAAAATTCTAAAAATATATACAAATATATCGTAAAATTAACATATTACTTGGCATAAACATATTTATTTCTTCGATACTGGAGCACCCTGTATGTGTTAAATAAAAAATCACATTTTTTAACTTTAAGCAAGTATGTAAATTATTTTTTTGTTGGATTTAAATAAAAAGTCAGGCTTTTTAGGCGTTCCAATTAGTATTAAGGAACAGGAAAGCTTTAACTTCTCAGTGATTTTTGGGCCACCTTGTACACCTGCACAGGAAATGGCCTCAATTTTTCATTTTCAAATGAGATACCCTTTATATTTTTACATTTTTGGATCCCTTAAAACATTTTCTATCTAAAGGTTCCCCATATGTCAAATTTTACCAGATTTGAAAAAAAAGTATAAAAAGCAAAGATGCAAAGAATGGTTAAATTGAATAAATGCAATTTTTGTCAACAATTTCGAAAAAAAAATGTTTTATAATCTAAGCATTTGTACTAATGGATTGAACTCCTATCATCCCATTTAACAAAATGAAGTATTTTTAATTTGAAATTTTAAAATTCAATCAAATTAAGCGTAAAGTATTAACAGGGTGTTTCTTATTTTTGTTAACTTATTTGGAAATAATAATTTTTGGCGCATCATGGCCACCCGATTGAATTTTTCTTATTTTTCAAGCTGTCAAAATTTAACATATAGGGTACCTTTAGAATGCAGGATGCTTCCAAGAATTCAAAAATGTAAAAATATTAGGGTATATTATTTAAAAATTGAAAGTTAGCGCCATTTTCGGTAAAACCTAAAATTATCAGAAGCCACGCGACTTGTCATAAAGCGTCAAATTTGATATAACCAAGTTTTATTTTTCTATCCTAAAAAATGCAGTAAAGAAAAGGGTAAGCCTGGATCACCCAGTCTATATACAGTGTGTCTACTTAAGTTGGATCCATATGGAAAACTTTTTAATTATTAGGTTTACGAAAAAAGGTATTCTTTATAAAAAGTCTGCATGGTCCAAAACTTAAAATGCAACCATTAAATATCAATTTTTTTTAGCCGTATACGAGGTTTGTCAAAAAATATAAATTTTACTCAAGAGTAAAGTACCTTTATTTTTTACAATACAGGAGAATGTTATGAAGAAAAGTTATTTTGAATTAAAAGATATTTTTAAATATGCAATTACAGCTATTTAACATGAAAATTTAGGATTGGTGATTATTTACTAATAATTTTTCTATTTTTTCTTTACGATTTAGTAAATTTGTCATTTTTACTGTAATTTTACAAAAACGAACTCACTCTGAGACACAATGTCAAATATTTTATTTCAGTGCATCCTGGATTACATGTATTAAGTCAGAACAATTAATACGGAATTATTAGTAAATGATCACCAATCCTAAATTCACATGCTAAATAGCTGTTATTGCATATTTGAATATAACTTTTTATTCAAAAAACCTTTACTTTATAACATTCTGTATTGTAAAAAATAAAGGTACTTTACTTTTCAGTAAAATTCATATTTTTTGACAAACCACTTATACGGCTTAAAAAAATTGATATTTATTGCTTGCATTTTGAATTTTGAACCATACAGAATTTTTTATTAGGAATAACTTTTTTTCGTAAACTTAATAATAAAAAATATTTCCATATGGCTGCACGCGCATAAACAATTATATTGCCAAATATCAGCTTTCCAACTTGAAAAGGGCCAAGTAATGAATTAATTTTGTTTGTTTTTCAAATCTTTAAAAAAATCCAATTGACAGTACCGCGGTTAAATTACAATTTTTTTTTTACTCTAAAAGAAAAAAATCTATTTTTTACAGTTTTTTTTTTTAATGTAAACAACAGCAAGCTTATTTTTTAAAAATTTTAACTTATTGATTATGTTTTAAACTTTAGATTTTTATTCCATTTGCTTATTTTATATATTTTTGGCCGATTTTTTACACTCAGATGTATCAAGAATGAAAAGAACTTTTTCTTTATTCTTGCTTTTAACTTATCACAAAATTGCATTTCTTGAAACGACATACAATTTTAAGACATAATTTAATACTAAAGTAATTTAATTAACAATTAAGGTTTATTTAAAAACAAAAAAATAAAATTTGAAATATTTTTGAATAAAGTTTTTTTTTAAACTGCAATGTGCTATTAAAAAACAAATGTTGCAATTGCCCAATAACTTTCAAAATAATGTGTGGAATTACTTAGAGCTAGAATATTTTTGGTGGGTTTGTTTTAATTTATTTTTTTTTGTGTAAAAAAAAAAATATTATTTTATATAATAAAGTAGCTAAAAAAGTGCTTTCTTTGCAATGTAAGTAATAAAACGAGCAATGGCGACTGCCTAAAAGCACACGAGTGAAAAAACACTGCTTAGCCATTAAAAATTAAAAATAACTTAATAATATTTCTTAAACAAATATATTATCATTAATTTTAAATGCATTTTGTTTTTACAAAAACTGGATACCGAATATAATGTTTTTCTTACCACAGAAACGTAATGTTGAGCTTAATGAATAAGTTTTATAAATTTTATATATATATATATATATATATATATATATATATATATATATATATATATATATATATATATATATATATATATATATATATATATATATATATATATTATATATTAATAAAGTTCGTTATAAAAATAAAATTTTGACGACTTTTTTAATCTATAAAATAAAAAGTTTATTTTACATGTTCAAATTTATAATAATAAATCGGTTTATTACATTTTTATTTTAATGATATGTAAATTTAATACCATTTTTTCTCGTTAAGATAAGAGAAAAAAATGACTAAAAAGTGTCAAGTCAAAAAACATAATTTTTCTAAATTATATTTTAGTTTTCGTTTCTTTTACGGAAGAGAAAGAAATTGATATTAAAATAGAAGGTACAATAAATTTATTGTTTATCTTTATAAAAGAAATAGTGGAAAAAATAGAAAAATATATATAAATTTATTAATTTATAAGGCAATATAACTATACAGATTATTTACACTTAAATGTAGCAAAAATAAAAAGAGCTTTTTCTTTATCCTTGCTTTTAAATTATTACAAAATTGTATTTCCGAAAACGGCATAAAATTTCAAGAAACATTTCAATAATAAAGTAATTTAATTAACAATCAAGGTTTATTTAAAAACAGAAGAATAAAATTTTAGTTAAATTTAAATATACCATTACTATTTAAATTTTGGGCGAAATTTAAAATATTTTTGGATAACTTTTTATTTAAATTGTTGTCAGGAAATTAATGTTGCAATTGACCAATACCTTTTAAAATAATCTGTGAAAAACTAAGGACTAGAATATGTTTTTTGTGTTTGTTATCTATATTTTTAATTTTTTTTTTTGGTCTTAAAAAAATAAATATATATTATTTTATATAAAAAGTTGGCTGAAAAGGTGTTTTTTTTTGCAATGAAAGCAATTTATAAAACAAGCAATAGCGGGTGCTTAAAAGCACACGAGTGAAAAAAAAAACACTGTTTAGCCATTAAATTCTAAAAAAATATTTTTTTTTTACAGCTTAATGATTAGATGGGGATTGCAAATAGTTTGTTATAATAATTTAATATAAACTAATCCATTAGGTTAAATTTGTTATTAATCATGTTTCATTACGGTCTTGTATTAATTTAATTAGTTCAGTTTGTTAATAATCATCTTTTGTTACACCGTTCTTAATATTTATTAATAAAGTTCGTTATAAAAAATAAAATTCTGAGATCTTTTTTAATTTATAAAATAAAAAGTTTATTTCACATGTAAAAAAATTATAATAATTAATTGGTTTAATATATTTTTATTAAAATATTATATACATTTTATACCTTTCTTTGTCGTTTAATTATTAAAATAAGAAAAAAAATGATACAAACAAAAAGGGTTAAGTTTAACAACATAATTTTTCTAAATAAAATTTTACTTTTTGTTTCTTTTACGGAATAATAAGAGATTGACTTTAAAATAAAGTTTTTTTTTTATTAAAAAAATAGTGAAAAAAGAGAATTGAAAATATTATATATATTTTTAATATTTTTAAGGTACAATTTACATGTATTTAATATTATAGAAAATAATAAATTCAAACTTTTTTACTGTATTGCAAAAGAAATTAAAAAGTATAGGAATTTTTCTCCCGTTGCAGAAATATTATGAAATTGACATTAAGATAAGGTTTATTTTTATAAAGAAAATAGCAAAAAAATATGAATTAAAAATATTATATTGGTTTTTAATATTTTTAAGGTACAATGAACATGTATTTAATATTAATGAAAAAAATAAATTTAAACTATTTTACTGTATTGTAAAAGAAATTAAAAAGTATAGAAAATGTTTTTCTGTTGCGGAAAAATTTTAATTAGAAACATATTTATGTTTATCTTATTTTTTGATTACTCATAAAACAAAAAATAAATAAATACTTACACAAACGTGACCGAATTGCTTCTTTTGTCCCTATTTTCCTTCATTTTAAAATAAATACACACTAACTTAAACTTTAAAAATAAGAAATATTTTTATTGTCCAATAAAAAGTATTTATAATTTAAAAATATTTTGTAGTGGTATCAAGTCAAAGTCTAAAAATCAAAGAAAATTACTGATCGATTAATTTTGAAAAAAGTGCCGGCAAGTACTGATCGCTGTTCAAATCTCTCCCGGGTTTTGTTGATTCCGGTCAGGTGACCCTCGGATGAAGTCGTTCACATATCAGTGCGCCACCTATTTGATTCACGTGACAGCACATCCCAAAGACTAATATCATTGCCATAGTATAAATTGCCGTAAGCCTTAGACTGGTTTTACAGCCTAATTAAAAATTCTAAATTGTTTGTAAACAATAAGTATGAATGAGTGACGTGTTAGGATTACTTAAAGGTAAAAGTAAATAACTTGTTTTACACAAATTTTCATAAATTATAAAGAATTTAATACGAGCAACAATGTTATTTTTAATTTATTGCATTTTTTACGTTCAGTATTACCAACCGAAAATACCCATTAATTGCGTAAATGAAATCCCATCTTAGGGTCAGCCTAAAGGTTTGTTGCTTTATTGACTGTTGAAATCAAGGATTGTTACACAAGGCTATGTGACTATGGTAAAAAACTTTAAGAAAAATAGAACGTTCATCTATTTTTTTAATGTTATATAAATTATTTTACTATTTAATTCTAAAAAAGGCCTGTATTATTATATTTAATTTTTTAATCTTTGAAAACGGTAGTAATATTCAAATTTTTATTATATTGAATATAATGGAATAAAAACGAAAAATATTAATTAAAAATAACACTGACAAAAAAATATGCTCAATTTTAAGGTTGATTTTTTCGCTAACCGATAGATTGATTTCAATAAAAAAATTCTTGAACTGTGGCTTTTTTCTTTCGTAATTGCACTGTGGAACAATTTCTTATTCAGATTAAAGTTTTAGGCTTATACAGGGTGCAATAATGAGAATATTTTTTTTACGTTAAATTTGAGATACCCTATAGGGAGCATTAGCAACAACATTGAATGCATGGTAAAAGCATACTGTAGCCTTATGTTTTCTTAACATTTTGTTTTTTTTTTAATTTCTCTGATATTTGTAATATCAAAGAAAATACACATTTTTTATACCCGAACATGTTTTTCTTCACGAAATCACAATTTAGCTGGATACTTATTTGATTTAACAAACAAAGTAGTCTATGATAAATCAACAATACCAGCAAATCTTAGTTTTTGACAATTCCTTTATTGACTTATGTACTAACATCGTCTTTAATTGAATAATTAACTTCATAATTTATTATTTATTGTCCTTTTGTGACAATGGAACGTATTAGAAGAAATATGTCTCGTGATGAATGTGTTCAAGCAGTGACGTTATATAACGAAGAAGTAAGTTACAACGCCATTGGTTTGAGATTGGAGTTTGCATATGCAATAATTTTTCGTGTTGTCCAACGCTTCAGGGAAACTAATGACTATAGCATACGTCCACGACAAGGCAGACCTCGAGTAATTACAGTTGTTCAAGATCGCTATATCAGACTACTTGCTTTAAGAAAACGTTTTATCACGCCAATGAAACTTTTGACACAATTCAGTGCAGTTCATAAGATTTAACCATGACCATCGCAGAGCTAGACTGCAATTCACCAGGGAGCAGTAAACCGGGCTATTGAGGTCTGGAAATCCGTTCTATTCACTGACGAATCTGGGTTTTGTCTATTAGCTCCGATAGACGTCTAAGAGTTATCCGCCGGCCAGGTGTTATGCACAGTGCAACATACGTGAAACAACCGAATTTAATGGAGGATCTGTAATGTTTTGAGCTGTAATTCCTTAATCGCACGGACGGATATCGTACCTTTACGTAGGGGTACAAAAGGTATATCAGTGACATTTTTTTTGAGCACGTTGTCACTTTCGCTCCGTACACTGGAAATAATTTGTTACTAATGCACGATAACGCAAGACCTTATGTAGCGAGCATCGTCAATGAATATTTACATGAAGTAAATATTTGAACTCTAAATTGGCCACCACGCAGTCCCGATTTAATTTACATTTTTGGGATATTATTGGTAGGAAACTAAGACAGCATTAACCCTCTCCTGCCAACCTGCAAAATATCCAAATAATTTTTACCCATATTTGGAATGGACTTGACCAAAATCAAACATCCAATTTAATATTGAGTATGTCGAGGCGTTGTGAAGCAGTCATTAAAAGTAGAGAGCAAAATTACACGGGAAATTTTTTAACGTTTGAATGATAAAATAAAGACATGGGGGTTAAATTTAGTATTATAAACTGTTTTTGAATTCTCACTTTGGATTTTTTAGTGTTATCAGAAGTTATATGGTAAAATCCTTTTTTAACAACACTTTAAATTTCATTTCCAAAACGGAATATGTTGTAGGATTCCTATTATTTTTTTTAACTGCATTGACAATATGACAAGACTATGAAAGCTAACACCTGACATTTTGTTATTATTTTTGGCTGACTATGTTAATTTTACCTATTGTGATTTATGACAAAAAAAATAATATCAACAATTTTATAATAAATTATATTTGTAGGAAATATTTCCTCTGTGTCGAATATTTTGAAACATTAATTATTTAAATATTGGTGAGCTCGAAAAAATGTTTGTTAATAATTTAAGCAGTTGGGATATTAAAAGTACTACGGTATAGATATTTTTCGGATAATTTAATATTTTACCAAAAAAACTTTTGTAAAATAAGGGTCAAGTTTCGATCCAAAAATCTCGACCTCTTAGAGTACTGAGATCTACGAGTAAACCAAGGTCTGTCCACATTTTTCTTCCATTTTTTTTTATTTGGCCAGTTTTTTTACTGATCTGTCTGTTATAATCAATGTTTCGTTTTTATTATTAGAGGCAGCTTTTTTTAATAATACAGAGAGTTTTTTTTTCATTATTACAGATAGTTCAGTAAAAAAATGACAAGTTTAAAAAAGAGTGGAATAAAATTGTGAATCGAACTTGATCCAATTTTAGTTCTCAGTACTTTAGATGGCCGGTCATATGTGACTAAATCAGGACCATGTTAGAAAACAGAAACATAACCACCCATATGCAGGGGGAGATGTTCAGATTTAGGGCCGCCAGAGGGTGTCCGCAGGGTGGGGTTCCGTCCCCCCTGCTGTGATCGCTCCTGGTGGATGACCTGCTGGCCATACTCTCTCTTTCTCTGGGAGATCGATCTGCAGGCATATGCAGATGATCTAGTCATCCTAATTAGAAGAGATAATTTCGAACATCCTTCAAGAAGTACTAAACACCACACAAAGCTGGTGTCAAAGGGAAAAAATGACAATAAACCCTCAAAAAATGGTTATTTTCCCCTTCACCCGAAAGAGAAACCTGGTTAACTTGAGACCATCAACTCTGCAAGGTGAAACAATACCATTTGCGAAAGAAGCTAAATATCTGGGGTTGATCCTAGATAGCACTCTTAGCTGGAATTCGCATCTGGAAAAAGTCATCCGTAAGGCGACCCTATCTTTCTGGACATGCCGCCGCAGCGGCTGACCCAAGCAAAGATATTTAGCCTACAAAGACAGGCCTGCCTAATGATCACGGGCGCGCTGCGCTCGACACCAACGGCGGCCATGGAAGCCCTCCTAGGACTGCCTCCTCTGCATATCTACTTGGAGAGAGAGGAAAGGTGGGCAACATACAGACTCTATCAAGCGGTCAGTAACAAACCGCAGGCGTGTCATATGGAGAGCACCAGTCTCCTCAGGAATGTCCTGGCCTGTGACAGACTGGGAATGCCCTCAGACATAATGCCTACAGCAACCAATTACAACCGGCCCTACAGTGTAGTCTACCCAGAAAGGGAGGACTGGAGTCGAAAAACGACCGACCTGCTCCGGGCTGACATCTGTTGGTACACCGATGGCTCCAAAACCGAAGACGGTGTTGGATGGAATATATGGACAGAGGCCGAGGGCAGAGTTTTTCTTTAGCCTGGGCACTCTCGCAACCATATTTCAAGCGGAGGTATTTGCTATTGAGATGTGTGCTAGATCGCTGGTTGATCGGCACTGCACACGTAAGACAATTAAAATATTCTCCGATAGTCAAGCAGCTCTTAAGGCTCTTGAATACAGCCGGTGCAATTCGAAAACCGTCTGGAATTGCAAGGATGCGCTGACCAAACTGGGTCAAAACAATATTGTTACACTACTGTGGATACCTGGACACACCGGCCTAGAGGATATGAATCCGCAGACCTCCTTGCCAAAAGAGGGGCGGAAACAAAATTCACAGGGCCGGAACCGGTCATCGGTATATCTTATGGAACGGCCAAGCAGTAGCGGAAGACGCCGAATGCCGCATGTGCATGGAGGGGGATGAATCGGCAGAACACATACTGTGCTCGTGCCCAGCAATGGCACGACTAAGATTCGCAATCCTTGGCAATGACACCTTGTTGTCGGGGGAGGTGAAAGATCTTTCCCCCAACAGGATCATCAGATTTATTGAAAGTCTGGACCTGGTGGGAGAAATATAAAAAGGTGTGAGCCACAATAGACCGATCGGTCGCGGTGGAAGGGTGTTCTACCCACTCTCTTTAAACCTACCTACCTACCTACTTTAGATGGCCGAAATTTTTAGATGGGAACTTTGGTCCTTATTTTACATAAGTGTTTTTAATGGAATCTCCTTTCTTTTTTTGAGTTCAATGAATGGAAAACATGGAGAGGGATTTTTTGCGTTTTTTTCTGTATATACCTTGCTTGTACTTAAAACCTAATCCTAAGACTAACAGAAAATGTAGCAATTTTCTTTGTTTATTGCATAAAATCCTGTTTGCATTTTATAATATAGAAAATTATGACCTTAGCAGCTCAGGTTCAATTAGATTTCAAACTTATACTGCAATATAATACCCCCAAAACATTCCATATAACTGCCCTGTTTTAGGGTATTGTGTCATAAAACCTACTACGTACCAAATTAGTGTTTTTCGGATAAAAATATTAAGTACGATTCAAAAAATATTAAAATAGGAAACTTATAACGGGCTTAAAGTACTAAACGTGTCATAACAATTGTAGTACAGTGGATGGGGAGAAAAAAGCTGTTTGACCTCCGGATTTTTTTGTACAGTTTCAATTTTTATGAAAATTTGGAATTAAGTTGCTTTTACCCTCTAGATCAAAGCTTATATATGCTTGGGATGTGATTTTTACTTTTAGGGGGTAAAAACCACCCTTTATGCTAAAAAATTAAAAAACCATAGAAATAGACCTTATGTAAATTAAAATCATAGCTAAATATGTAGAATAAATCTATTTTTAAGTTGTGAGTTATATTTAACATTATATTTTAACGTTTCAACCCTTACTAACAAAATTCGAAAAAAAATAAAAATTTATTTTAAAATTATTTAATAACGCTTTTATTATCGAAAAAAATATATTTTAACAGTTTACCATAACTCAACCTTTAAATAACCACCAATTATGAGATTTAGAAAAAAAATTTTGACCAATTAAAACGATTTGATAATAAATAATTATAGTCCCGAAAATGAAGATAAAAAATTGCAATACCTCGCAATTTTTGTGTCCTCCATCGATTTGTATAAAAACTTGGAATTGGGCGCTTCTAACCCTCTACTTTAAATTCTATTTCATGGTGATGTGCGCTGTTTGTTTTTTAAGGGTGAAAACTACCCCTAATTGTCAAAACTTATGGAATAACATTTTAAACCTTAAGATGGGTAAAATTTGGTTTAAATTAGTTAATTAATAATTGTTTCATGCTTTAAAATACAATTCAAAAGTATTTCAACCCTTAAAAATCAACCCTTGTTAGAGCTTAAATGAAAAAATAAAATTTACCCCAAAAAATGATTAATTTACCATAGTGGTTTAATTTTAGAATGGTGTGGTTTAAAATTTGTACTAACTTTATTTCGCAACTTTTCGACCCTTATAAATCAACCCTTATTATAGCTTAATTAAATAAAAAGATTTATCCCCAAAAAATTAATAGCTTGACATATTTAATAATTAAAAATATTACTGCCTAAAATATTACCAATTTCATTCTTTTGTAAATTTTCAATCCTTAAAAACCACCCCTTACAACATTGCAATTCTTATAAACCAATATAATAGATATAAATAGTAAAAGAAAATAAAATTGCATACAAAAATTATACCGGTAAAAGTATAAAGTATACCGGTTTTATAGAATATTATGCTCCGAAGTGGGCTATTTGACTTTTTCGAAAAAAAAGGTGATTGGTTTTTTAAATATAGCTCCTTTAGTTTTAATGATAAAACTTTTTTTAAATAGTTTTGTAGGGTTTTTTAAGAGCTACAAGGTTATGTAAATTAAATCCTTTTTAATCTTAGTTTTAAAATGGGATGAGTTTAAAGGGCTAGAATAAGGTGGTGCTCGCTCGTAAAAAGAGGCTTTAAACGGCCATATCTGGCCAAATATTTATTGTACAGAAAAATATATGTTATAAAAAATCTTTGTTATTAAAAAAGCTATAATTCGGTGCTCCAACATTTTTTTCGTATCTCCAGTATTGTTGGAGTTATTTTGAAGAAAATGGCTATTTTTACGAAATTGCGAAAAATCTTTTTCACTTTAAGCTGCAATTTTTCTAAAATTATTTGGTTAAAACCTTTAAAATGTATTAATAATACATATATAAAAAGAAACGCAGAAGGGTTCAGATCTATTTTAATTAAGAGGGGAATTAGGGGGTTGTTTTTAATGATCTTTTCGTAGAAAAAAGTAGGGACCGATCTTATTTTTATTATAACTCGCTCAATTTTCATGCTAAAAACTAATTTTTTTGTTTTTAAAAAAAAGTCTTTTATATACTTTAAAAAAGACCTGATATGTTTTCCTTAAAAAATGCCAATTTTTCCCGCTATTTGACTTTGAATCTTTCAAATTTAACATTTGACGAACAAAAGCTAACCATGAACAAGCCGTTGCTTGGTCTGTATTGGTTGTAGAGAAATTATAAAAAACATTTTTTTCAATTTTTTTTATAAGCTACAATTTTGTTTTTTACAGTTTTTTTGATAAAATGCATATTTTTAGAGTTATTCGTGAAAACCCCACTAAAAACCTCGATTTTTTGGCCAAAAAATTTTTACTTTCAATCGCGAATAACTCAAAAAATATTAGTTTTACGAAAAAAATGTATAGAACATTTTTTACTTAAAATTATTTTCTTTATTAATTTCTGTAGTTAAACTGTAATAAAAAATTTCCACTGCCAAGATGGGGTGGCAACCACCCCAGGATAAAAGCACACCTCGGCATGATATAAACTTTGATCCTTGGGCTATTCCCTACCCTCTGTGAAAATTTCAGGTAAATCCATGCAGGACAAAAAATTTCCTAGCCAAAATGCCTCATCTCCTGTGCTATTGAGATTAGATAGATAGATAAACTTTGGTAGCTTTGGTATAAATAAAACAAATTCTTATTTGCTTAAAGTAAAGTAATATGTTTTTTTTACTTTAGCTTTTAAGACTGGTGGCTGTTACTATAACTAATTGAGCAAATAGCGAAATCTTATAGGCTAGACTGTACTAGAACTGTAAACAACCAAACTTTTATAGTCTTTACTAACAAAATATAACGTAAAATTGGAAAATTGGTTACGTTACGTAGGCCTTTATGAGTATAATATAACAAAACAAAAAGCATATTCTAACTTGCATAAGGCAAAACAATTATTTTTCAGTCAAAAAGAATGATCTAAAACTTTAATTGTATTGATAGTTTACTTACCGGGTCCGGTGACCGGGCCCGGTAAGAATGGTCGGGCCCGGTGGGTGCCTAAAAGGGCATTGGGCCCGGGCGGGCCCTGTTTGCAATCTCTTCCTTGAACCTAACATGATGAGGTTAATCGACCCTCTTATTTTAAACAGCGACCCCAAAAACCCTAAAGGCACCTAACTGCTTTCGGCGTTCCGCCTAGATTAAATGTTGACCTGTGTAATTAAAATACCCAAGTAAATTTATATACTAAATCTCATACTTTTAAGTGGAACGACAACGAATTTATGATAGGAAGAAAAATCCCTCGAAACAAACAAATTAGTTCTTAAACGATTAGACTATAGTTTTATTAACCTTTATTGGGTAACAATAAACACTGCCGAATTCGGCCTAAACATATTGTTATTTCGTTTTGTATACAAGATAGAGAAATGTTTAAACGGGGAAAAGATTTAATGCTGATTTTTGACTGTGCAATTAAATTTTTTCTAGAAATTTCATTCCTAAAGATATTAGCAAAAAAGTGAAAATCGTCGATTCTAATTTTTGAATGCGATTTATTCCTTTTAATATTTACATGTTTTAAACTATAAAAATATTATGACACTTTTTGGCGACGAAAATTTTGCAACCAATTTTTTCCCCAGTCGTCTTTTGTATTTCAGTTACTAACCAAAACTTTTTAATTTTATATGGTTGCCATATTTAAATTGCCCCTTTAATCCCCCTTTCAACGATACCTTACTTACCACTTAATAGTTTAAAAAATATTTTTAAAAATATTTTTTCTACTTGCGTGCGTAAAGTACTTATTTTGCGCACGCAAATGAGTGCGCAAAGTTTAACTTTGCGCACGGAAACTCTTTGCGCATGCATTTTCGTTCTGCATATTTGCCGTATTTATGGTCGATTTTTTAATGTATTAATAACTTCTGGATGAAATAATATTAAAAAAAGGGTTCTACATATTCTTTTATTGTGCTTTATTGAATTTTAGATACATTTGGCGCTTAGTGAATATCCCATATCAATTTTCTTTATTATCATTTTAATATTTTTCCATGCACCATGTATTTTATAGACACCATGCTAAACAATAAAAAATCAAAGAATTTTTCTTGTTGTTGCAGCAACCAAGTACAAACATTTTCTAATGTCACGAAAGCATCAGAAAATTCAGTAAAAAGTTTAAAATAAGTTTCTAAGAATGGAGGAAGAATTGCCAGACGATGTTTTAAAAGCTGCAAGTTTGGCCAACTTAGAGCTCCTGCCGGCAAAATCTAAAGAAAAGTACGAGAAACAGTATAATTGATTTGAAACATGGTGTGAAGAAAAAGGCGTTAGAACTTTGAAAGAGGAGGTACCCTATTTTCTCAAATTAAGCAAGGAATTTAGTCCAGTGTTTTTAAAGATCAAGAAAAATGTAGATATTGGCAAGTTTTATGAGTTAGCCGCATTTATTAAAAACAAAATGTTGGCTTTTGGCCAAAAAAGTCAAGGGTTTTTAGTAGTAGTAGTGGAAAGAAAAGAAAGAAACAAGTAGAAAAAGTATTGTTCCTAATACTTGCACAAAGTGACTTTTCCGCACTTAAAGCTTATCCGAACTCCGCTTCGCGTCGTTCGTCTAACTGCTTTGGCGTGCGAAAAAGTATCACTTTGCGCACTTTTTGGGAAAATAACTATTTTTATTTAACCTACAACATTGTCTAGAAGCTTCAAAGAAACGTCACTTTAGATTTTAAACTTAGAAAAAATTAAAAAGAATCATATCATATTCAAAATTTAAAAACAAATATTGTGTGAAACACGTGGGGAAACAGTATTTTTCATACCTAACATTCTTTTGCGAAAGTCGGTTCGCTCGTTTCGCAGAAATCTGCTCGTTACGAAGGGTAGTGCTTTTTCCTACTGGTTGCACCTATTATTAGTACCCAAAATCTTTATAATATCGAATTGCTATCTTTTGTTATGTTTTTAAAGATTGCTTAGATTTGGTTTTGTCAAAATATTTTTTTACCAAAACACAATTATTTTTTTAAATAATATTACTTTTGTTTGCAGAATACATTTTACCTTTAGAAAGGAAATTGACACGAAGCGCATTAATGAGGCGTCAAGCCGGCGTTGCCAAACGCCGCCTGACGACAAAAATATATTATTTTTAATGTTTAATGGCTGGTGGGGTATCGTTGAAAAGAGGAATTAAAGAGCTATTTAAATATCAAAAAATTGGAGATGAATGTCATGAAAAAATCAAAAGTTTTGGTTAGCAACTGAAAAATAAGAGAAAGATTGGAGAAACAAATTGGTGACAAAATGTTCATCGCCAAAAAGTGTCTTAATATTGTTATAGTTTAAAACATTTTAAAATCAAAAGAAATGAATCACAAACAAAAATAAAAAGCGACGACTTTCACTTTTTCGGAAATATCTTTAGAAGTAAATCTTTAAGAAAAAATTTAATTGCACAAACACAATCAGCATTAGATCCTTAAAAAATTTCCCCATTAAACATGCCTTAACTTGGATACCAAACGAGATAGCAATACATGTAGGCCGAATTTGGGATAAAGTGTATATGTTTTTTAGGGCAAAATCAATCGCAAAAAATTTATATGAGTTAACTTAATTCTCAAAAGAGGTCAAGTAACCCAAAGATGAACCTGTAGTTGTGTAAAATGGTAATAAGACCCATGCCATAATAACTTATGGCTCAGTTGCCTGGAGGGGGCAAGGGTCACGCAGACCGTAGCAACCAGACAACTTCAAAGTGTGCAAAGGCTAGCATGCGTATGCATCACGGGAGCTATGAGAACAACCCCAACCGCAGCCCTGGAAGTGCCGCTAAACCTGCCGCCACCCCACATTTACATACAGGGAGAAGTAAAGGTGGTACTTTATAGACAAACGAGGTCAAAGTCCAATTATAGGAGGACCAAGAGGTCAGCTCATTGTTTGAGATGCCCTAAGACATGTCAACCCCTTGTTTCATCTTAAAACAGACACTTTAGGATTGTCATACCAGATAGGGAGGAATGAAAAGAAAGCCCTCCAATCAAAGCCGATCATATCTGGTATACAAACGGCTCCAAGACCAACAAGGGAGTAGGAGCTGGCATCTATGGAGACAAGCCTAGAGAAAAAATAACCTTAAGTCTTGGTAAGCACGCCACGGTTTTCCAAGCGGAAATCGCAGCAATAATGCATTGCGCTGTGCGGATTAAAGAAAAAGGGAGTAAAGGAAAACATATCGTCATTTACTCAGACAGCCAAGCGGCCCTGAAGGCCATCAGTTCTCCAAAAGGTAATTCCAAACTAGTGGGGAACTGTATACAGGCCCTGGAAAAAGTCGGCTTGGCAAACAAACTTACGGTAGCCTGGGTACCAGGCCACGAGGGCCACCCAGGTAACGAAGAGGCCGACAACCTAGCCAAAAGAGGATCAGTCATGGAAATGATGGGCCCGGAGACATTCTGCGGAATCTCGGCAGGCCTCTCTAAAGCATCTATAAAAATAGGCTGGTGAAGGATAGCCTGTGTAGGTTCTGCCAGGAGGCTGAAGAAACAGCCGTACATGTGTGGTGCCACTGTGAAGCACTATGTAGGCTTAGGTTTATTAGGCTTGGTGAGGAAAAGCCAAAACCGGCGAGATATATGTGTGGCGAGTGTCAAGACTCTGGAGTCTAGTTAAGAAGACGGGTCTGGACAAGGTACTTTAAAGAATGATAGGAGAAACCACAATAAATAAAAAATAGTAAGGTTGCAGTGGTGGAGGTCATTTTTGCCATCTCCGCTCAAATAATTTAATCTAATCTAACTTAAATTAGATTTCGCCATATAATATTTCGCCATTCTTCAATGGAGTTTTTAAAACAAATTGCCTACACCTGTTTATCAAGCTAAATATGCTAAAATGTTTTTCACTAAAAAGAATAAATTATTTTAAAATGGGCCCTCTAAAATAAATATAACAAAAAAAAATGGATTAATATTGTAAATACTTATACTAGTAATATATTAAAAAAACCAACAAAACCACAAAAGTGGAATATTTTTTACTAGATATTTTAGCATTAATGAAGTTCCTGTCAATATTAATTTTAAATTTAAATTTTTAAATGTGTTTATTGAAGTCATCTAAAGTGTCTATATCAATATTGATTGATTTACCAAAATCACATGTTACTAAATAATTTTTAGAGTCAATAAAATTAGCAATGATATGTAAAATACCCGCAAAGATCAACAATTTAAAAATGAGGTTCTTGAAGAACAAATTGTTTTGGCAAACAAGATACTTTCCCAGTAAGAGAATAGTTTGTAACGTCTGGCAAAAATATGAGATGTCAAGATACATGTCGAAAATGTGACACCTGTCAAAATTGACATCGATCAGGAACATCTATAAAGACCATGTGGCAAAACAATTTACTTTAAAGCAATAAAAATAGTTGTAAAACCCTCTTAGAAAAACATTGCGCGTTTTAATTAAAAGTCTTCCTCCCCTCCTTAACGTTTAAACGAGACAATATATCGAGGTCGGGTAAAAGGAATTTTTTTGGAAAAGAAGGCATTGTAAGCACGTGACCTAGTGGTAAGAAGACATTATCAGCTTTTTTTCCAAATGGAAAGGGAGCAATTATGAAGCAAATTGTTTTAAAGGCTCTGCAATTCTCCACTCAACACCGCTCTGTTTAAAAAAAAAATAAATAAATAAAGTGGAACAGAACCTTACAAACCTGGTAACTATTAAATTTAACAATTACTCAATTATTGACAATAAAGAAGTTGGTTTGGGAATTTATTCCTGACAATATTTACATTTTTCGCCTGCCACACGAATTTCTTATTCTATTTTTAAAATCCTGTATTGACTCTAGCTATACGGTAATGTGGAGGGGGGAGTCAAGAACAACACGGTGAGGATAAAGGGTAGTGGACCAGGATTGTTCTTCGGCAAGGTTTGTAAACGGAAAAAATGGATTGAAACAGTTTAACAAGAGCAATTGGTACCCATGAAAGTGTATGTTGAGGGTTTCGGTGGGTGGGTGTGAGGAGTCTGGGAGGGCTGTGGTATGATAAGGTAAATGTAGAATATAGAAAGGGGTTGAGAAAAGGAGTGGAAGGCAAAAGCAGATGCTTTAAAGATTTAGATAAACATTTGTGCATCGATGTTTGTAAAAGTATTCGTTGGGTGCTTTGGGTAAGCTTGGGGGTCAGGGGTAAAGAAATGACAGAGAGTAGAAGGGAGAAGTTAGATTTGGAGCCGGAAGAAAAGCTTTAAAGGAGTTTAATAAAAAGAATTGCAGAATCAGTACCCTTGAAAGTGTAGGTTGCGAGTTTGGGGGAGGAGCTGGCTTTCGGAGAAGGGATATGGTAGAATCAGGTAGGAAGAGAGTGTAGGAGAGTGCATGAACAGGGGGTGAAACGAAACACTTTTAAAAAGTTTAATGCATGTGATATGTTGCACAATCGATACCCGATTACCATTTTTTTTATAACTATAAATACGATTAAAATAAATATTAGGTTTGGTAAGTGTATCCTTAATAGTTTTGATGCAATCAATTAAAAATTTGTATTTTAAAAACCATAAGAAAAAAAAAGAGAAAGACTTGTTAAGTGCATGTGGTTAAAGTATTAAATAGCTATAATTATATTATTTTCGGGAAAATACTTTTTTAACCAAATAAAATAAAAATAACCGCTTTCTTAATAGTTTTCAGGATTTTTTCAAACTTAAGTTATTTGCTATACATATCGCCTAATTGAAACATACCGGATGATCTATGAGGGTGGCTCCCCCTTCTTTCTGCAGTTTTTAGGCAAGTCACGTGACTCTTGGTGACTTCCGGTTTTACAGGAAACGGCTTTAACTTTCGATGTTCAAATGGGATACCCTGTATATTTTTACATTTTGGGATTTTTTTGATCATTCTGCGTCTATCAGTACCCCATACCTCTAATTTTAACAACTTGATTTTTTTTTCATTTTTATGTTTTTGATATAGGTCGTGTCAGTGTATTTTTACAAGTCAAAAAAATGCATATTAAAAATTGTGTTATAGTTCACAATCTTTTATAATTTGATCGTCCCTTGTTTGGTTAGTCTATTTAGTCAATTGTTACTCATTGACAATAAAATATGTTACAGTTAACGTCTTACTAGTTACGCAATTTAAATATTATATATACAATTAAATATTAAATTGGTTTACATAAAATAACAGAATGACTGCATGCATTCGATATTTGTAGCCTGTTGTTACTGTGTAACAATATTTATTTCCGCAAAAACTCAACAAAGTGCGAGTTTATTCTAAAGTAAACAGTCATATGTCTTTTAAAAAAATTAGCACAATTGTCGTCTAATTAGCATATGCTAATCAATTTGGCATGTGTCTATCACATTCTTTTATCGAACTTCTTTGTTAAATTAACATTATATATATATTTTATATATATATATATATATATATATATATATATATATATATATATATTTTATATATATATATATATATATAAAAATATATATATATATATATATATATATATATATATATATATATATATATATATATATATATATTTATATATATATATATATATATATATATATATATATATATATATATATATATATATATATATATATATATATATATATATATATATAATTATATATTATATATATTATACTATATATATAATTTATATTCCTAAGTTTATTTAATTTTTTTACATGTATTTTAGAACTCATCAAATAACCTTGTTTAAATACTTTATCATTCATTTATTGTGGCGAACACGGTCCTCTTTTAATAAGTTGTCATCCACACATTCTTTAGCTGTGGCTTGGAACTTGGATGTCATTTTCCACAATAGTTTTCCACATTTTTTACATAAATCACGACCTAATGAATACCGAATATGCCAGAATAAGAAGAAACATGTCGCGATATAAATATTTAAAAATTTGCAGATTAAGACATTTCATATAATATAAACATATCCAAATATTTATGTATATTATAATTGTATTTTATTTAATAATATTTTAATATTAATAATATATATACTAATATATATATATATATATATATATATATATATATATATATATATATATATATATATATATATATATATATATATATATATATATATATATATATATATATATATATATATATATATATATATATATATATATACAGGGTAAGTCTGCAAAGTAAGATCCTCCGCTTATCGCTTTAAATATTCAAATTGGGCCAAAATGTTTTATCTTCTAATCTAATCTTTTTTTTTCTTTGTTTAAGGTTTTACCTATTTCTACTCATCATGTGATATCTAATTACTTAGTAACTATTACTATGGCTGTTTTGTCAATCTACAAACACCGCTAAGACCGTAGAAACGTAAAACAACATTAAGAGATGAGCGGGTTTTTCATTCTAAATTTGTATTTAATTGAGAATATCCGTAAACAATTGAATATGATATGCCAGATAAAAAATATCTAGAATTTTATGTAGAAAACAAAAATTTAACAAAAAATATAGGGAGTCATTTAAAAAAATTAACTCCTAGTACGGGCTTTTTGATACACCCTGTATACATAAGGTTATTCGCAAAATATAGAGCAGCAAAAGCCAAAATATTTTTTGTAAAAAAAACATTTTCTTTTTAATTTAAATATTTAAAGCAATAAATGGGTGGTCCCACTTCACAGACTTACCCTGTATAATATAAATATTGTTTACCACTGTTTAAATCTTATTATTACACCCGCATTATTATTGTGTCAAAGTCTGCCGTGGTGGATTATTTATTTTAACATTATTTGCTAAAAAGTGGGTTAAAACAATCCTTTGAAAAATATGTAATAAATGTTCGTTTATACTGCCGCCAAGGATTAAACATTTCAATAAATAATAATCAATAATTTTAAATAATTTTAATCTTTACTGTAATATTTAACTTTAATACGCTAGACGATTTTTAATCCTATATATGACATTTTCTTAATTACACACTTTCTTGAAGTAATCCACAAATCTAATAAAATCTTTTTTTTCGGTTAGCACAGGTTTTTGTTTATAAAATTATATATTATTTTGTAAAACATCTAATAAATCAAAATATTATTTGGCATTTCTCCATAATGTAAATATTTGTTTTATTAGAGAGCCAAGACTTCATTGCAATAATATAACAAAACGCCTGTAAGGATATATTTTATGAGAGTTTAAATTCCTAATGAAATTAGGTAACTATTTTTAAATTCTATAGAGTTAATAAAAATATTTTTATCAAAAGCATATTTTTTTTAGGAAAATTGTTATAAGATGTTTATTTTATTTTAACAAAAAAATAGTTATTATGCACAGAAAAATTTAGTTACATCAACAAGAGAAGGTGTATATATACGTAATTTCCAATGTCTAAATCAGCAGCAAAAATATTCACAAAAATGAAAATCATACAAAAGGCATAAACAAAAATATGCAAGACTTCTTTTTTATTTTTTATTAGTTTTCCTAAGAAAGGAACATAAAAAAATGAGCATTGGTTTTTGTTAACAGCAAAAAAAATAATAAAAGTAGCTCACGATTTTTCCAAAAATCTTAACATTTTAAAATATTTTTAATATAGAATATCAATTTCAGGGTTGGCCTACTTAATTAGACCCAAGATCCATTGTTCAGTGACGACAACCTATGCGATCTACCAATTACATACTTCTTAAAATCTTTAATGAAACAAAATACTTCAGTACAGTCTGTTCTAGGTATTTATATTTTTTGCCTTGCCACGATCGACTAGACTAATAGTCGCGATCGACCGGTTGGCCACCCCTGATCTATTGTATTTAAATTAATAAAAAAAAGCCATTTAACAACATTTTTTATTCTACATGTAATCCAAAATCGTAGCTTTTTTTATAACTAGGACGACACACCTCTGTGTAATAATCTAATAATCTGATAACGTGATAACATTCTTTTGTTAACACTTCGCACGGATTTATGTTTATGAAACCATGCTTTAATTGCAAATATTGGTTATTAACCAAAACCATAAATTTTAATAATGTAAATTGACAGTATGTGCTAAAACATAACAAATCATAATTATGATAGAATGCTTATCATTCAGTGGCGGTACGTACTATGCGAAGCAATTACTAAACTAATTTTTAGCTTCATCACGCTGGAACCCGCCTTGAAAAAACATCTATTTTTTTACTTTATTATAAACTAAAAACAATGCTAATGATTGTAGTAAACTCATTTTTTTTTGTAGTTTTAACAATAAGACCAAAAAAATATAAATACATTTCTGAGCAGTAATTATTGCAAATAATGTTGTTGCTACTAGTGAGATGTATGCTCAATCGTTGGTAGTTTTTTGTAGTAACAATTTTTTTTTTACTTTATGCAAGTACACAAAATATCGCATATTACGAAAAATAATGGAGTTACAAAAAAATGCGACACGTACTCAAAAACTACAAACGATGCTAATGAATGTAGTAAACCTATTTTTTTGTAGTTTTAATAATTAGACCGAAAAAATTATAAATACATTTCTGAGCAGTAATTATTGCAAATAATGTAATTGCTACTAGTGAGATGTATGCTCAATCGTTTGTAGTTTTTGGTAGTAACAAAAAAAATTTCCTTGACGCGAGTACACAAAATATCGCATATTACGAAAAATAATGGAGGTACAAAAAAGCGCGACACGTACTTAAAAACTACAAACGATGCGAATGAATGTAGTAAACTCAATTTTTTGTAGTTTAAATAATTAAATCGAAAAAAATTTAAATACGTTTCTGAGCAGTAATTATTGCAAATAATGTTGCTGCTACGAGTGAGACGTATGCTCAAAAAAAATTTTGTTACTACAAAAAACTACCAACGATTGAGCATACATATCACTAGTAGCAATCATATTATTTGCAATAATTTTTGCTCATAAATGTATTTATAATTTTTTAGGTCAAATTATTAAAACTACAAAAAAATTGAGTTTACAACATTCATTAGCATAGTTTGTAGTTTTTGAGTACGTGTCGCACTTTTTTTACCTCTATTATTTTTCGTAATACGTGATATTTTGTGTACTCGCATCAAAAAAAATTTTTTGGTTACTACAAAAAACTACAAACAATTGAGGATATATCACACTAGTAGCAACTACATTATTTGCAATAGTTACTGCTCAGAAATGTACTTATAGTTTTTTGGTCTAATTATTAAAACTACAAAAAAAAAATGAGTTAACTATATTCATTAGCATAGCTTGTAGTTTTTAAGTACGTGTCGCACTTTTTTGTACCTCCATTATTTTCGTAATACGTGATATTTTGTGTACTCGCATCAAGAAAAATTTTTTTTGTTCTACAAAAAACTACAAACGATTGAGCATACATTTCACTAGTAGCAACTACATTATTTGCAATAATTACTGCTCAGAAATGTATTTATAATTTTTAAGGTCTTATTATTATAACTACAAAAAAATTGAGTTTACTACATTCATTAGCATCGTTTGTAGTTTTTGAGTACGTGTCGCACTTTTTGTACCTCCATTATTTTTCGTAATAAGCGATATTTTGTGTATGGGCATCAAGTAAAAAAATTTTTTGTTGCTACAAAAAACTACAAACGATTAAGCATACATCTCACTAGTAGCAATTACATTATTTGCAATAATTACTGCTCAGAAATGTATTTATAATTTTTTCGGTCGAATTGTTATAACAACAAAACATTTGAGTTTACTACAATCTTTAGCATCGTTTGTAGTTTTTGAGTACGTGTCTCACTTTTTTGTACCTTTATTATTTTTCGTAATATGCGATAATTTGTGTACGCGCCTCAAGTAAAAAAATTTTTGTCCCTACAAAAAACTACAAAATTTTTAACAAATAATAATTTTGAGAAAAGTATTAACCGCCATGAACTTGCAGATCGCCTAAAACAGAAAAAAGAAAAATTCAAAAATTTAAAACACTGATCTATATTTCGGTGACAAGTTATAATGAACTGGAATGCTTTTAGTATTTTAACAAAAAAAACTTATTCAAAAAAACGTAAAATAAAGAAAAGTGCATTTATATTATTAAATAATAAATGTGAAGCATCAATATCTGTTAATTTATATGATACATGGTTACCTATACTTGATGCTGCAGTAATTTTAAGTAAACTTAAAATCAATTAACACACCACACCACCGTTTTCGTCTTTTTAAAAATTATAAATATACAAGTCAAACTACTCCGGGACCAACACCGAAGTGGTCCCATTTTCTAAAAAATATAGGCGAGTACTCCCTACAAAAAAAAAACACACTAAAACAAAAATTCTACACAAAACTATAAAACATATTTAGTGATAAATAAGTGTAAAATGTGAAAAACATTAAGTAAAATGAACCTAAGTGACACAGAGCGTGAAGACTTCCCCTTGAAAAGTGAGGAAAAAGATAGAAAGTATTTTGCTAAGATGACGGATGCAAAAAAAAGCTTAACCCTTTCTCAAACTTTGTAAAAAAATATCTAAATAAAAAATAACTAACAACATCGCATTTATTTATTAAAAATAATGATTTAATGAAGTGTTTTTCCTTTAGAAAAAGTGCGTTGGCATTTTCAATAAATTTTTTAAGTAGGTACGTATCTAATTAGATTATTTGAGCGGAGATGGCAAAAATGACCTCCACCACTGCAACCTTACCAGACTTATTGTGGTTTCTCCTATCGTTCTTTAAAGTACCTTGTCCAGGCACGTCTCCTTAACTAGACTTCAGAGTCTTGACACTCGGCCACTCCATTGCCGGTTTTGGCTTTTCCTCACCAAGCCTAGTAAAAATAAGCCTACATAGTGCTTCACAGTGGCACCACACATATACGGCTGTTTCTTCAGCCTCCTGGCAGAACCTACACAGGCTATTCTCCACCAGGCCTATTTTTTCCAGGTGCTTGTTGAGTTTGCAATGTCCTGTTAGTTGACCTACAGTTATCCTCACGACTTTACGACTGTGGCTCAGTAGGTCCGAGTTAAACTTGGCCTAGCAGGTCTTGAACTGCTTTGCCTGTCGTTGTCCTGGTGTTTGTAACCACAAGCTTTAAAACTCTCTGTCTACCCAGCTCTTAATAGATGCTTTAAAGAGGCCTGCCGAGATTCCACTTAATGGCTCAGGGCCTATCATTTCCATGGCTGATCCTCTTTTGGCTGGGTCGTCGGCCTCTTCATTACCTGGGTGGCCCTCGTGGCCTGGTACCCAGGCTACCGTAAGTTTGTTTGCCAAGCCGACTTTATCCAGGGCCTGTATAGTCCCGCACTAGTTTGGAATTAACTTTTGGGGAACCGATGGCTTCAGGGCTACGTATCTAATAGTTTGCACCTAAATGTTTTAGTAAAAATAATCAGTCAAATTATAAGATTAAAAACTTTATATATATATATATATATATATATATATATATATATATATATATATATATATATATATATATATATATATATATATATATATATAAATATAATATATATATATATTATAATATATATATTATAAGCATAGACATATGCATTAACAAAACAGTGAATTAAAATAAATTCCCACTAATAAAGTAATTAAAAAATAATTCGTAAATCAAAAAAAATATCTTAAAAGCACTTGGATAAAAAACAAAAAGTGAAAAATATGTTAACGGAATTTATAACCAGCATTAAATTCTTTAAAATATTAACAATTCTATATGAAGTCTTAAGCCCGACAAATACATGAATTTTTATCCTTTAATATTTTAAGACTCAGCTGGAAAGATTGCACGATTATTAATTATAACACCGGAAATTAATATAACTACTGTTTGTTACTATACATACAATATATATATATATATATATATATATATATATATATATATATATATATATATATATATATATATATATATATATATATATATATATATATATATATATATATATATATATTATATTATTATGTGTATACCTGTTTTCTTTGCTGTTCACTTTTAAGTAAACACTTGGTTTCCCTATTGTTCGCTAAACACTCGTTACAGCCCTATTGACAAGTCCTGTAAGGCAGGCGAAACGCGTCTGGAGAGAGAGTGTCATAGTGAACAGCAAAGGAAACAGGTTGTCTGCTTTTAACTGTCTTAAAACGAAGTTACGTTCTTTCGTGTATACCAGGACAGTAGGGAATTTTATTTCTATTTTTTCACATATTTAATTACCCACTCCGGTAAAACCCGATGTCGATCCTGCTGAATGTGATTTCAGTACGGCATCGAAAGTAAGATTGTTATATCTTACTGCAAGGCAATGATGTTTGTCTTTTAAGTAGACACTTGGTTTCTCTGTTGTTCGCTAAACACTCGTTACAGCCCTATTGACAAGTCCTGTAAGGCAGGCGAAACGCGTCTGGGGAGCGAGTGTCATAGTGAACAGCAAAGAAAATGGGTTGTCTGCTTTTAATTGTCTTAAAACGGAGTTACGTTCTTTCGTATATACCAGGACAGTAAGGAATTTTATTTCTATTTTTCCACATATTTAATTACCCACTCCGGTAAAATCCGATGTCGATTCTGCTGAATGTGATTTCAGTACGGCATCGAAAGTAAGATTGTTATATCTTACTGCAAGGCAACGATGTTTGTCTTTTAAGTAGACACTTGGTTTCTCTGTTGTTCGCTAAACACTCGGTACAGCCCTATTGACAAGTCCTGTAAGGCAGGCGAAACGCGTCTGGGGAGAGAGTGTCATAGTGATGCGTTTTACCTATTATGATTTTACAAAAAGTACGTTGAAAATTATTATTACAACAAATATGTTTAGCAATTTATATAGAAATTTTACAGTTTAAACTAGAGCTAGTTCTTATAAAAATTAAAATTTTGGGAACAGTTTTATTTTGTTTGATATTATATCTGTACGTTTAAGCGATTATTCTGGATTCTTAAATTTATTTTAGGGCTGTCAGCGCCTAGAGTATTATTTTTTAATTGTAAGATGTAAAATATTAAAAAAATCTGCTACTTCCAATAAAAACGTTTTTGAAGGAATATTAAAAAAATGTGATATAATATTTGTGTTTTGTGGTTTACAAAAAAACATAACTAAATCCATGCACCTTTACGTTAATCTTAAGAAGTCTATTATATGAACACAACAGTCCAAAAACCAGCAACTTAAACATTCCCAAATATAAAATATATAAATATACAGTAAAGCGCAGACCACTGCGAACATAGGACGATCCTAGACGATTTTGGATGTATCTAAAAACGCCGCACGCATTGCTTATCGATGAATAATTTTCCAGCGAACAATTCAATACGTTTAGTTCTGAAATAGTTCTTTAGTATCGAACGCTCGACAGCAATAGTTGTACTGTGTCGATTATTTGCGACCGAAAAGTTTTTTTTTAATAATAGTTATTAATAATGGATGTTTACGAACTGGAAGACAAAATTCAAATTATTAAATGGAATCACCGTGGAAATCCTGTTAGGGGAATTGGGGAATTATTAATTAATTTATTTCTAACCAGGCCGACTCCCACGATTTCCACTATTTACCGAGTCATTAAAAACTTTCTGACATTTGGTTGTTTAACTCCAAAAAACATAAACATGATAGTGCCTCAGAAAAAAACAACAAAAGGGAAATGAAAGAAATTATGGTAGTGGCAAGTGTTATTAAAAATCCTACAGTTTCCATTAATACAATTTCCCAACAGGTTTTTTTGGTAGAAGATCAGTGGAAAGAGTGCTGAAAAAATTGATACCGATCCTACAAAGTAAGAAAAACCAATGAAATTTTCCCTGATGATCATTTTAGACGAAGGCAATTTTTGAAACTGTAATGGAAATGAAAAATAACAATGAAAATTTTATAAGAAACATTGTTTTTACTGTTGAATCGACATTTTCATTTTTCCCCAAATTTTTCCTAATCATAAAAAATTTATGTTTTAGGAGAATAGGGCTAATAATCTACAAGAATTGCAATTACAAATGGGAATTGGAATTTAGGATTATTACCCTTAACATTCTAGCAAATGTCAGAAGGCGTTTTTATGACAATCTTGGGTTTTTGTTTGCTCAAGAAGGTGGTTTATTTGATCATCTTTGATAACTTGAAAAAGAGTTTTTCTTTTTTTTATTCTATGAATGCACTTAAATTATTTTCTTAAAAATATCTTCTACGTTCCATTATTTATTTGAGAAAAAATTTTTTTATTTTATTAGGAAAAACTGTTTGGTTTTTTAAGCAGCAAACTCTGCGGTCTGTGAACTAATTTTAAATTTATGACTGATAAGAAATCAGATCGAAGTCGGTTGACGCTAGCTAGCTCCTGCTACTTGCCTATAAACACTGCATCCTCTTGAAATAAAACTGTAAACAACTTAAAGGACGATAATTCTTCCGAATTTATCCCCCTCCCCCCCCCGTCCTAAAAAAATGCGCCACTGGAAAACAAAAAGTTGAGATCAACCACAAAATTATTATTGGTATTTTAGAATTGGGTACATCCCAAAAATTTTCCAGGAGCCTCCTATGTTCGCAGTACGGTGGTTTATTTTTTACAAAACGTTTTAATAAGAGACCATATTCCCCCTATTAATCCAAAAAAAAATATATATATATATATATATATATATATATATATATATATATATATATATATATATATATATATATATATATATATATATTTTTTTAATAATCTGTATATGTATATTCATGTATTTTAGCTAAAGGATCTTATGACTTATATTAACATTTGTAGTACCTAATTAAAGTAAATCTTGTTTTTATTTATACAGTGATTTACAAGTAAATATAAAAAATATGTTGCTCAAAAGAATAAATGGGATTATTATGTTTCCTTTTTTAAATGACAATGTCATCTTACAAATGGTACGTGTGTTTCCAACATTAACAGTATTAAATTGTATTAGCAAACATGTTATTTCTTTAGGTAAAGATTTTTATTATTATTACTCTCAAAACTAATAAAATAACAATAATAATAACAAATTATTAATGGATGTGCATGAATTGCACTGTCTTGCTGCCCTAATGAGAGTTTGTATTATTACCTAAATTAAAATAACACGGTTTGCGCACTGGTTTAATTTTAAGTACTTACAAGTGTATAGAATTTAAATAATTAGTATAAATACTTTACCTAACCGTTCGAGAACACCCTTAAAAACAACTCCTTATAACGAAATTCATAAAAAATACCAGCACTTTGATGACATGTTTTAAATTTAAAGAATTATGTAAAAGAACAAATTTATTTATTTTCTATAGGCTTACTTTTAAATAGAAATAAAGAAATAAGTTATTCAGAAAAAAAGTTAACAAACGTGTTTTTCTTTGACTTTTTTAATCACAAATAACTCAAAAAGTATTGAGTTATCAGAAAAAACTTTATATTTAATTTTCTGCTAAGAACTAGCTTACCTATCGATTTTCGGGGGTAATACCAGGAGTGCTTAAAAACTACCGATAATTTTTATGAAAGCTTGTTATTTATAATTCCACGAGTTCGAAGAACGAGGGGAATTTGTATAATAAGCTTGAATGAAAGTTATCGGGTTAATTTTTATGCACAAGCGGTATTTAGGGAGAATATTTCTAGAATGGAGAAATATGGGAGTATTATACTATTAAAATGGTTTTTTTTAATACAATTTTCAATTATATGCAACCTAATTAAAATTATAACTGAAATTGTTTTTTTCATAACTTTATCTATTTCTTTATCGTGTACATAACCAAATCGACTCATTTTGACTGATTTTGACTTTTCTAATTGACAATACAAACAAACAGGTTCGATTGTTCTGTGTTTTTAAGTAAGTGGAAATACCACGTTGTCTAGGCAACGTGAAATTTTTGCTGAAATTTTTTGCTAGTTAACGTGTCTTATGGGAAAATTTATACATGAGTGAAATATTCGCTGTTATTTTGTAACATTTACTCTGTTATGCACTATATAACTTTTGTTATTTGTGTAATTTTACAACTTCTGTTAAAACTTTAAGTCATTCAGTAATTTTACTATTTTTTATTCTTACAGTTAATTGAGGCTGGCAGGCATTTGCCAACATTTTAAAAAGGCAGTTTTAAAAAAATCTAAGTACGTCCATTTACTGGATAAAAATATATAGATTTTTAAAATGTTAATAATACAGAAAATTAAAAAAAAATGTTTACTGATAATGTCACTTTTTTAATATTTTACTTTTACACGTTATTTTATAATGTCTGATTATGTATTAAAAACATGGTTTTAAGAAATTTAGAAAGCACCAAATTTTTAATTTTTCTTTACTATTCCTGCTACACGGACTAATTTCAGATATAAGCATGTTACCTTAAATCGACTATTTTAACGTTAAAAGTTTGTATATCCATTCTCCGAACATCCTGTAATTTTTTTTTACTTCCGGTCACAAATAATCTTTATGTCTTCTTGTACAGGATATCTTTTTTTTACAGTTGTTGATTTTTAAAACCAATGCAACACTTTTTTGCTCAGGTGTCATTGTTAAACCAAAATAAACAGATTTTACCTAAGTTTTTTTATTAATGTTAATCTTTGCTTAAGTCCATAACGTTTATAATTTATTTTTGTTTTTTGCTTCGTTTTTTGCAAAAAAAATAATTGCTTGTTTTGGAACCATATTTAAAATTATTAAAATATAATTTTCCCTAATTCTTCCTACTTGACGATAATTCAATTAGTTTCTAGTTAGTTCATATAGAGTATATCCAAATAGTACACAGAAACAAAAAATTTACACGTATCATGATGGCTTAAAATCTACAACTATCATAACATATCTGTCATGAACACTACTTTAGTTTAAAAAGAAAGCAACAATTAAAAAAATGGAAAAAAAATCACTCCCATTATTATAATATAAACAGAAAGATGCAGTAGTGGAGTACAATAAGACGACAAAGCAACGATTGGCAGCTCAAGTTACAATTAGCAGTATTCTTCGTTATTAGTTGTTATGTGTGGTTTTAGTTTTTTCTTAAACGTGGGCACGGTGCAGTTTAGATCGAAATTAGCAGAAATGTATGTGTTAAAATAACGCATAATGCGATTCATAATACTATTTTTGCCCACATATGTGTCACGAGAGGGCACACGAAAGTTAATGAGCGCAAGAAGATCGGAGCAGTTTATGTTATGTTTAATTATGTGGAATCCAAATATGACCGTCAGGTAAATTCTACGGGAGGTACAACCCAGGGTGGGGGGAAAACCATGATAAATAAACTAACATTGAACCGTTAGTTAACTGGTCCAGGGTGACTTCGTACTAATGAATAATAAAGGGATTTCAAGACCTGGATGTTTGAGAATTCCCAACAACGTCTCATTATAAAACGCATCATTTTAAATGCTTTAGAAAGGATGTAATTTATGTGGTCATTAAATCTTAATTCAGTGTCAAATATGACTCCAAGGTCATTAATCAAATTTGTTCTGGGTATAAATTGAGTCGTTAATATAGTAAGACTGTAAAATCGGTACCTTTTTTGTGAATGAAATAACCTTACATTTTGCGATATTTATTTCCATTTTATTTGTTATACACCAATGCGTTAATTTGATAATTTCTGATTGTAACTTTAAGCAGTCGTCTATGCTGTTAACCTTATTGTAAATTTTTAAGTCATCCGCGTAAAGAAGAAATTCGCAGTTCTAAAACAAGTCTTCGATGTCATTAATAAAAATTAGAAATAGAATTTGTCCCAAGTGTGATCCTTGAGGCACGCCAGAAGTCACTCTAATTGCCTTTGATAGAGACCCGTTCACTCTGACCATTTGTGTCCGATTCCAGAGGTAACTAGAAATCCATAATAGAAGAGGATCTGCAATACCATACGAGTCTAGTTTATTAATGAGAATGGCATGGTCCACTCTAATAAAAGCTTTCTTAAAATCAAAGTTAATCGAGTCGACCTGGGCACCCGAGTCCACCACAGTAGTCAAGTAGTTAGAGTAGAGACATAAGTTGGTCTGGCATGACCGACTGTTTACGAAACCACGTTGACGTTCCGAGAAAAAGTTATTAAAGTTTAACAATAAGTTATCAACAACTATTGACTCAAGGGCCTTGGCCATGCCGTCAAGTCCAGATATTGGACGATAATTTCCCACGTCACATCTTTCTCCACCCTTATAAATAGCTGTTACATAGGCAGTCTTCCAAAGGTCAGGAAACTGGCCCAAATTTAAAGAAAGCTGAAAAAGGTAACTCAGTGGCATCGCCAAGGTTGGACAACAATTTTTTAAGAAGAGATTGGGTATCCCATCCGGTCCAGCTCCCTTTTTTTCATCTAATTTAACTAGCTTTTCAAATACTATCGAGCTGTTAATAGTTATGTTCGAAAAAAGAAAGTTGTTTATGGGAGGACAATACGAATCATTAGACACCACGGCATCTGTCTTGGTAAAAAACTGAAAAAATTCGGCAAATAAGTTAGCATTCGATCTTGAGTCATCGGCTCTCAAATCACCAAACTTCATCTCAGAAGAATAACCAGTTGTATTTCTTCGAGACTTAACGAGCTTTGGTATTTCAAAATTTATTGGGGAGTGGTTTATAAGTTATAATTATCTTACCATTAGGTATATTGTTTTTTTTTTGGGTTTTTTTATTTAATAGAAAGTTTTATATTTTGCTTTTGGTACAGTCTTTGCTCTGGGGACATACAGATCGATGGCAATGTTCAAAATGGTAAACTTTCGGTCGCGTTAATAATATTGTTACAGCACAAAAAGATCCAATCAATATTCTCAAAATGATCATTCAGTTTATCATAGTTCGCTTAAATAATAATAAAAAATAATAATATTTCAGTAAAATTTTTACCAAATTATTTATTTTTGAAAACTTAACTTCTTATATTTATTTTTTTTTTTTTAAGATATATAAATTATTCGAAACATCGGTTACATTAAAATTTATAAACTTAAGAGTATTTTGGCATATGATCTATATATGAGTTCTTCTTAATATCATCAATTATTGAAAAAATGTCAAAAGTATATATTTTTTGAGGGTTCTCGAATAATGACATTTTTCCGGACGACCCCGAGACAAGTCACATGTTTAACAAATAAGTAAAGAATAATATTTTATTATTAATAAAGTCTTCTTATAACACTTGATAACCTTTAGTCACACACATATTTTTTATTAAGTACAGTATAAGTAAGGTGAATTTACTGTTTTAATTTACAAGTATTATAAAATTCAAAATTTTATTGTCTTTTTATTATTCGTCATTAAATACATATTTAACTTACGAGATTAAAATGTATGGTATTAAAAGAATCTCAAAGTCGCTTAATGTGTTCGCCTTTAAAAAAAAAATAAAATGGTATTGCATCGGAGGGAAAGCAAACAATTTTGTGCCAACGTCTGAGAAAATGTTATTAAAAAAATGTGGTTCAATTAAAAAAAAATGATTTCTAGAGAACTAGAAAAACTAAATAAGAGTTATAATAATTAGCAGAGACTCTTTACAGTTTTAGAGTTTGCTTTTTTAGTTGTTTTATACGTAATGCTTGTCAGTATCAAAAAAAGGAGTTGAAAACATTTTTCTAACTGGTTACAGATGTATAACAGAGTACAAAAAAATCACAGTGTTTCTAAAAAAGTTTCATATTTTAACAATTACAATATTTTTTGGACTATTTAATAATAAATATCTTACAGATATTATTCAATTCCAAAGCAATAAGAAGAGACAAAGGAGATACAAAGTGAGAGAAATTGAACGAACCATAGAGAATAACAAAAGCATGAAGGTACTCCAGAGAAAGCTTACGAATGGAAGGAAAGAAATATGCAAAATAAGAAACAAAGATGGAGAACTAACGACCAACAGAAAGGAAATATTAAATATAGTGGAGGAATTCTATAAACTCCTTTACAAAAGTCAATATGATGATAGTGACGGAGAAAATCCTGAACCCGAAATTCTGACATCGAAGGGGGGCATTGTCAACCACCGATCAGAAGAGCTTCCTGATATCACCATAGAGGAAATAGAGTTTGCATTAAAGAACACAAAAAATAATAAAGCGCCAGGGGAAGACAACATAGTTACAGACGCAATAAAGATAGGAGGCCAGCATCTACTGCTAAAAATAAAAGAGCTTTTTAATCTCTGTCTATTCAATAGTAAGGTTTCAAAAATTGGCTTAATTCCATTGTAATCCTGCTTCACAAAAAATGAGATATAGCAGAACTAGAGAACTACCGACCAATAAGCCTCTTAAGTCACCTTTACAAACTGTTTACTTGAATTATAACCACCCGACTGGAAAATAAATTGGATTTTTATCAACCTGTGGAAAAGGCAGGCTTTCGTCGCGCCAAAGCGTCAAAACACTTATAGAAAAGACAATCGAATACCGATATACCAAACTCATCTATAATATCTATAAAAATGCAACAATGCCCGTAAAACTACATGAAAATACCAACCTCATAACTATTGAACGTGATGTTCGGCAAGGCGACACGATGTCACCAAAGCTGTTTATTACAGTCATGGAGAGTGCATTTAAACAATTGGACTGGAGTCAGAGAGGTATAAATATAGATGGCAAGAACCTAAACAACTTACGTTTTGCAGATGATATAGTGCTATTCTCGGACAATCTAGAAGAAATGCGACTGATGTTGCAGGACCTGCAAGAGGTGTGTGGAAAAGTCGGTCTTAATATCAATATGTCGAAAACAAAATTCATGACAAACCCTGTTCCCAGCTGTGGCTTGAAGATTGGCGGAGCTGAAATTCAAATAGTAAATAGATATGTGTACCTTGGCCATGAGGTTAGCATCTTAAGGGATAACCAGACTTGCGAAATAAAGAGAAGGCTCACTCTCTTATGGACAGCTTTTGGAAGCTTAAAGACGTTCAGGAATCCGCCTAAAAATGTCGGACGATATTAAGAGGATTTGCAGCAACTGGATACAAACAGCACAAAATCGATTGGAATGGAAAATCATTGGGGAGGCCTATGTTCAACAATGGGCACAGAGGGCTAAATGATGATGATGATAATTATCCAATAATAAAAAAAAGAAATATAAATAGGTTAACAATATAAAAATACAAATGAAAAGTGCAAGTAATTTAAACATTTATATAATAATACTATCTAATTTTTTAACTTTAGGGCTTTTTTTTAACACTTAAAGAAAAAAATTATTGTTATAGGAAACAAAGTTTTTATTTTAGCATATCTACTAAATATATGTAGTGCTGAAAGTTAAAATTGTGTTATTGTCAGCCCAGGGATAAAATACACTTTTACGCCCCTATCTCAGGACATAAAGTGATATTTACGCCTCATTTTAGGGTGTAAAAGCAGTTTCTACATACCTACCATAATTCTAGTGAAAATGACAAAAATTTTCTCTAAAATTTTTTGTGAAAATTTTTATTGGCTTCGTGGTAATAGTACAAATATTTGTGTTTGATAAATTTTAATAAAACAACTGCTGCAATTTATGCGATAGTCATGCACAAAAACGCTAATTTTGTAAACAGCTGTCTACGGATTAGCATAAGATAACCTGGAAAGTCTATAAAAACAGAAGAGCATTTTATTTTCTTTAAGCTATGTCAGGTGTAGGTACAAAAAAGTTGTTACTTCTGGGTGTTGCAATAGTTGTTTTTAGCTCCATATTATTACACAGGTGAACATTTAATCTAGCGGTTAGGTGCTACTAGGGCTTTGGGATCGCTGATTATGATGAGATGGTTGATTAACCTCCATTACGTCAGGTTCAAGGTCATTGAAGGTCAAGTAAAGAAAAAAACCATCTGAAAAATTCATACATATGTTTTCGCTAGTCCGAATCCAGCGTTTATTTACATCTGTCCTAGAGGTCCTTTAAGGTCATTTAATGGTCATTTTGCAGTGGTTTTGAGATATAAAGGTTAGGTACAGTTAATCTCGGTAAGATCAGATTTAAGGTCCTTTGAAGGTCAAGTGGAAAAAAAGCATAGGAAAAATTTGGAAAAATTCATGCATATGTTTTTAAAGTCGCTGAATCCAAATGTCGGATTCGGATTTAGCGACTTCAAAAACATATGCATGAATTTTTCCAAATTTTTCCGATGGTTTTTTCTTCACTTTACCTTCAAGTGATGGAGGTTAACCGACCCCTCCTCGTAACCAGCGACCCCAAACACTAGTAACCGCTTCCGGCGTTCCCGCGTAGATTAAATGTTGACCTGTGTTATTTATGAAAGAAAATGTAAAAGTATGGAAAAAGATCACAACGAAAAAAACTAAACACGAAAGAAAGAAAAGGGTTCATTAGTTCTTCTACTTAAAAAATGATCAATTATCGACATATGTAAATTTTAATTGGGATATAAATGTTTTCATCCGAATAATCATTTATAGCTTTATTAAGTAGCTTTATATTTTAAATTACTAACATATTAAGGAAATAAAATTCTAAAAGTTTATTAAAATTTTAAAACAGACATTACCAACACTACAACTAAAATATAGAACTTGTTTAGTATTTTTATTGCAAAAAGTTTAGCTAAAATTATTAAACGTGCAAAACACAAAATAACTATTGTTTAAATTTTCGGTACAGTTATAGCAATAGTTTTTAGAATAATTCCGGCTTGTGTAATGACACTTTTACGTTATAAGTTAAAAAAGTCTTAAACCACACCATTTAACAGATTTTTACTTTAACATCTGACGACATACTTTAATCGCTGCTTATACCGGGTGGTGCGTCGCCGAACGGAACATAGGAAATCCCATGTAAATTTTAAGGGGGTTAATTATTGGCTCCCTGTGCATTTTACAGAAAAAATGCAAGATAACTTTTTGAAGAGACCAATCTGACAAACCCTCGTGTCAAGTTTCAAAACATTTTAATAAGCGAATCTTGAATTATTCAATTAAATGTAATTGCAAAATAACCAAATTTTCGGTTTAGGTAAAACCAAATAGAAACCAGCAAACTTTTCTTTGTTAAATAGGCTTTGTTTCAAATTCTAAAACAGTAATTAAAAAGCGAATACAAGAAATAATTTTTTTTTCCGTTTTATACAATCTCACAACATTGATTCAAAGTAAACATTGTCATTAATTTTATCAAACCTTCTAATTTAATGTAAATTGTTTAACTTAATAACAATTATATATCCATCATTAAAAGAAAAAAATTTATTACACTAGAATTTATATTTTAAACATAGCAGTATTAAAATTATAATAAATAAATTATTACATTTCTTAAAAATAATAGAGAATTATTTAACATTAATTTAATCAAAATCTCAACCATCTCATAAAATTCATTTCTAACCTGCAATAGAATTGAAATTTATGAAAAAATAGATAGAGTTTATGACTCTGGTTAGATTTAAATGAATAATTACAATCTTTTTTAAAAATTATAGGAATTATTTAAAAACATAATTAATCAAAATTCAACCTGGCAGTGCACAAATTATTCTTAACGTGCTAAGTAGATATTGCGAAAGTTTTATGACATTTTAACGAAATAGCGTTTTGTACCTGGTTTAGATTCTCAAATTTTACACTTTTATAAATTTATAGTGACCCCACAGAAAAAAGTCATTCGGAGAAAAATCAGGTGACCTGGCAGGCCAAAGTATCCGGTACCGTGGACCAACCATATTGCCGTTAAAAGCATTTTCCAGGTACTCTCTAACCATACGGGCATTATAGGCGGAACAACCATCCATTTGGTACCAGATTATTTGATCTTCCCGAACAACTGCTTTCAAGGCGGGTCCAATTTGATTTTGAAATAGGTCCAAATAGGTTTCTGCTGTCAGGTTATAGTCCATAAAAAAGGGTCCAATGATATGGTGTCCAATAATTCTCACGAATACATTTGTTTTTTTGGGGATATTGTGTCCGAGTATTAACAAGCGATGTTCATTTTCTTGGCTCCAATACCGGCAATTCTGAACATTTGTTAAGGGTGAATGTACAATCATCGGTAAAACAAATATTTCTTAAAAAATTCCTGTCGTTATTTGCTCTTTCCATCATTTCAAAACAAAATGCCATCTTTGCTCTTTATCTTCTTTCTGCAGCTCTTGATGTTTTTCGGATTTATACGAATAATATTTGTGTTTTTTTAAAGTGCCCAATACCGCTGTCATACAGTTTATTTACCTCTTGCCCAAGAACCCTCGTACTAACAATTTTGTTTTCCTCCACATTCAGTAGAATATCTCTGTCCTCTCTTTCTTCGACTCTATTTTTGATATCCTGAGTTGAACATTTACAATTATTTATTATGGTACCTTTAGACTCGAACTTACTGACAATACGTTTAATAGTTGAAATGGACTGAAAACATTTCAGATACTGCTCTAAAACTGTTTCCCGCATAGTGCTACTTAATTATGAATAATTTTTCGTCGATTGAATATTTTTTTTAAATACTGACCGTCACTGATTTATTGATACTTTCCCTCATGTCAGGGACAATATTCATTTTACTGGTGCCTGTTTGCTTTTACCTGATCCGAAAATTAGGTAATTTTGCAATTACATTTAATTGAACAATTCAAGATCCGCTTATTAATTTTTTTTTTAAACTTGGCACGAAAGCTTGTCAGATTGGTCTCTTCAAAAAGTTATCTTACATTTTTTCTGTAAAATGTACAGGAAAGCCAATAATTGACCCCCTTAAAATTTACATGGGATTTTCTATGTTCCGCTCGGCGACGCACCACCCGGTATGTCAGTAGGATTTGCTTCAATTTTCTAATCGTTTTTTTGAATTATTTGACTTAAGTTTGACAATCACACTAACAAAACAGTTGTTATACAGGGTCAACGGAAGCGTTAGGCCTATTTTCACAATATTAGGTTACCAAATACTAAAGGTTAAATACTATAGAAACAACCAAATAATGAAACGTAATAGGTGTTGCAAAGGTAATTGTAAAACTGGGCATTAGTCATTTCGATAGTACAACAATATTGTTTAGACCTTTGGCTTAAAGCATTTTAACTCTCTCAGCTATTGCAGCTTTCATTCTTGGCCTAGAAGTTGCATATGACGCCCTTAAAACATTTTTTTTAAATTAGTTTACTTTAAAGCCGGCCTTACACGATCAATCATGAATGAACAATCAGACTGTCAATCCTGATTTCAACCTTAAAGCCCCTACACATATCATTCAAACTGACAGTCTTAGACAGATTAAAGACCTTTTATCTCAGTTGACATTAAAACACCAAACAGTGCAGATTTAAATAATGTCTTTAATATAAATATAAGTTTTAGTTAATTTAAAAAAAAATTAGTTAAATAAAACAACAAAATAACTAAAAATACTAATTATTTTATTACTTATCTCTGTTTTCTCAATTTAAGTGTTTAAACTAGAAGGGCTCTGTGTGTTTTCCGAGAATTTGAATGCATAAAACACCCACAAAGTGGGCTTGTATATTTCATCGGTTCCTGCTTCAGTTCTCGATAAACCTTTAATTTTTGTGTTTACTTTTTTAGTAACCTCCTTGACTGTACCGTTTGGTTTTATTTCTTTATATATAGTAAGAAGTTTTTCTAATGGTATTTTTTTTAATTTGTTCATGTAACTACGAAGGGCTTTAATCCAGGGTTCTGGAAAAGATTCATAAACTGCTATAATTCGTTGCAGGCAATCACGGTCAACACTTGCTGGAAGCTCAAGAACATTGGCACCAACATCGAAAACATTTTCAAGACACTCGTCCTCCATGCTGCATTAGCAAGACCAGTATATAAATCTCTTATCTGTAAACAAGACTAAAGAAAAGAATGATTGAATCACTACACCACCACTCAGACTGTCAGTCTCCCCTCTACTTAATGTGATTAAAGCACGGATTTCAAAATATTTGGAAATCCGTCAGTCCATTCATCATTTCATCAGTCTTGACTTTACAGAATCAATCGGAATGTCAATTTTTGCTCTGAATGACATTCCGAATGATCGTGTAAGGTCCGCTTAAAAATTGCTGTTAAAAGTAATTTTCAAAAAAGCTTCAATCATTAAACCGGTATTACTTGATCTTAAATTAAAATGTAATAAGTTAAACATGCTGAATTTTAATAATAATAATTAATTGCTTTTTTTATCTTGGGACAGTACACGAAGGCTGAAGGCGTAAGTAACAAAGTACCGCGTGTGTCTTAACTGTAGTAAGAGGGAGTTTATTGACGCGAGAATTATTTTTTAATTTTAAATACGTTTCAAATCAAACCAAAATCCATTTTTAGCTACGACAAACATTGTCTTCTTGCTAAATCTTATGGGTTTATTAATTTTTTTCGAAGGCACAATTTTAAAGTTTAGCAACAGATAGAGCAGCAAAGCTTTGGTTTCCAAAAGTGCAAATCTAGAACCTATATAATTTCATTACACCACCGCACCGACTCAAAGTATTCGCGTCATCCTGCAGATACACACAATCCTCCCAAAAGTCAATTTGACAATATATTTTTAAACCATCAGCGAAAAGAAGTTTATTGGATTTTATATGTTTGGTGATGTTATTCACAAAGATGTTGAAAAATAAAGGTTCAAGGACTGAACCTTGCGGCACACCGGAAGTAGCACGTATGTTAAAAGACTGATAGCCACGGTACTGTACAGTCAGTTGCCTATAAATTAAGTATGATTCCATAAAAATAAGTAAATTATTATTTAAACCAAAGCTATGCAACTTTGCAAGCAAAACACCATGGTCGAGCTGGTCAAACGCCTTAGAGAAATCTGTATAAATAACATCAACATGACCACCACAATCCAGACTTTCTGAGATATACTGCTTAATCGTTAATAAGTTGGTAATTGTTGAGGGATCTGAAAAAAGCCATGTTGATCATTAATTATAGTCCGTTTACTGTAAGCAAAAATTATTTTATGCAAAACTATTTTAAAAACTTTGGGAAAATTATTTGATATTACAATTGATCTATAATTCTACATACTGAATTTGAGAAAAATCAGTCTTACCTAGATTGGACGTTTTTATAATATCTAAATTGAATAATAATTATTCATCGCTTTTTTTTATCTTGGAACAGTTTACAAAGGCTAAAGGCCTAAGTAATAACGTACCGTGGGTGTCTTAAGTGTAGTAAGAGGTACTTTATTCACACCAGACTTACTTTATCTTTTTAATTGACAAAAAGTAAAAAGTTAAACAAATTCAATTAAAAATTATGTTTTGTTTAAAACTACCTAATTTAATTAACTTAAAAAACTATTTACATAAAAGATAGACTACATTTACAATTTTTAATTTTATATACGTTTCAAATCAAACCAAAATCCATTTTCAGCTACGAAAAACATTGTCTTCTTGCTGAATCTTATGGGATTATTAGTTTTTTTTGAAGGCACAATTTTAAAGTTTAGCAACAAGTGGAACAGCAAAGCTTTGGTTTCCAAAAGTGCGAATCTAGAACCTATACAATTTCTTGGCCCTGATCCAAAAGGCATGTAAGTATAGGGCTTAATACTAGCTTTGTTTTTATCTGAAAATCGTTCAGGTTCAAATTTATCTGGATTTGCATAATAAGTTGGGTCTCTGTGAATGCCGAAAACTGGAATCCATATCATATCACCAACTCTGATATCAATGTTATTTTCATTTGGAGTTGCAGGTTTAATGGTATATGGTTTGGTACAACATCTGTCTAGGAAAATACCTGGTGGCCATTTTCTTAAAATTTCTGAAAAATGTATATACAGAGTGACATCGCATTCACTTCCAAGCATTTTATTTTCTTAAATAAAAACATAACGCTTTCAAATTTTAGGAAAATGTATTGTATCATCAGATGCCAATTTTGGGTATAATAACATCTGCCTATCGCTTTCGGTTTAGATGAAAGTGGCGTTAATTTTGGATTTTAAATGGAATAGCTAGTAAAATTTTACAAGCCATGCCTAATGTAAAACTTTTGTATCCCATACCTATCGTTGTTGGTTTTTAAAAAACTGGCAATTGAAAAAGTCCAAACGACCACTCATTAGGCAGTTATATGGGAAAACAAAAGGGTCCATATCTAAAATATTATTAGGTTGAAATAAAGGTCTTACAAAAAAAAGTTCAGGAAGATTGCGCACCATTAAAATTCTTGGAGTCATATTATTCCGGTAAAGCCAGAAAAAGTATTATTATGACTCATCAGATAAAGTCTCCAACGAGGGTTATATAATATGCGATGGTTTAGACATTTTGGATCGCTATTTTTTAGAAAACTATCAAGGATAGTATACAATATCTATATATATATATATATATATATATATATATATATATATATATATATATATATATATATATATATATATATATATATATATATATGCTAATGTGGATATATTTATATAGGTAGGTATATATATTTATTTGTCTGTCCACGTGATTCTGAAGTTATGGCTTAGAGTAAAATCATGAAATTTGGCACAGTGGTGGTAGTCTTTAGCAGTGGCTAGAACCTAAGAACCGTTTTGAATTTCGCCCTGGGACAAAAATAGGAGCAAAAGTTTTTTTTTACCTTAGCCGCTATCGGAGACAGAGGCTACTTAATATGATCTTGGCCGGCGGAGCCAGCTTTTCATGGCTAGAACTAAAAAGTTTTTAATATGCCGGGATTATAAAATAAGTATTAAAATTTCGCTAGGGCTGTTAGTACGGAAGGCGCCATTTATGAACAAAAGTTCACTTAATATTGTTCTTGTTGGGGACGGCTTTATAAAATCAAAAATATATATTGGGGTATTACTTTCAAAAAAGCTTTATACATTGGCCCGCTTCGGCAGGTGTTGGGGTATAAAATGATTTGTTTGGACCAAAGGTCCATTGTATAAAAATTCTTTTGGCGACGGATTTTTATCAAAATTCTTTTTAAATTTGCCAAAAAAACAGCTTTATACATTTGACGTATATGGTATATATATATATATATATATATATTATATGGATATATATATATATATATATATATATATATATATGTATATATATATATGATATATTTATATATATATATATATATATATATATAATATATATAATATATATATATATTAAATATATATATATATATATATATATATATATATATATATATATATATATATATATATATATATATATATATATATATATATATATATATATATATATATATATATAATATAGAGAGAGAGAGAGAGAGAGACAGAGAGATCGCTTTGTAAAAATCGTTAATTATATTTTTTTACCTGATACAACCATGTCTAGGTATTTCATATTCAATAAAACGTCGTAGGTTAACTTTCCATTATTTTCTTTGTAAGTGCGTACAATCTCATCTCTTAATCGATCTTGAACATCTGGAGAAAAGGCCAACTCGTGAGCCCCGAAGCAAAGAGCTGTCGAGATTGTGTCAAATCCTCCAAAAAAGAAAACAAAGGCTTGACATGCGATATCTTGGGTGGTCAAGTTTCGCAATTGTTTGAAGTTTCCTAAAAATATGTCTTTGTATATTTTTGATCTTGGAATATTCCACAGTTTCTTAAAGCACGAGTAGTACCGTACCGTGGGTGTGATTATTAAATTTATAAGCAGATTATTGATATTGGACCTAAACAGTTAAAGCTTTGGGAAGAAAAGAAAAAAAAATCAAAAAAAGCTTCAATCATCATTAAAGGGGTATTAGATGATCTTAGATTAAAATATAATAAATTAAAGAGACTGAATTTATGAAAGTCAGTCAATAAGTAAGATTAAGCGTTTTAATCAATATCTGAATTTAATAATAATTATTTATTGCTTTTTTTATCTTGGGACAACAAAACCGTTTAACAAATTTAATTAAAACATTATAACCTGTTTAAAGTTAGTTAATTTAAATAATCTAAAAAACTATATAAAGGATGGATTATATTCACATTATTTAATTTTATATACGTTTTAAATCAAACCAAAATTCCTCTCCAGCTACGATAAACATTGTCATCTTGCTAATTCTTATGGAATTGTTAATTTTTTTCAAAGGCACAATTTTAAAGATTAGCAACAAATAGAACAGTAAAGCTTTGGTTAGTTGTGGTTAGTTGGTCCGGCTCCAAAGGGCATGTAAGTATAAGGCTTAATACTAGCTTTGCTTCTATCTAAAAATCGTTCAGGTTTAAATTTTTCTGGATTTGCATAATTAGTCGGGTCGGGTCTCTGTGAATGTCGAAAACTAGAATCCATATTATATCACCAATTCTGATATTAATGGTCTTCTTATTTGGAGTTGCAGGTTTAATGGTATTTGGTTTGGTACTGTCTAGAAAAATACCTAGTGACCGTTCAGGAATGTCAGTGATTCTTAAATTTAGAAGCAGTTTATTTATATGGGACCAGGCAACAGATGATTTTACAATCTAGACACTCTACGAATGAAAGTGCATACAAATTAAAAGTTTTGTAAAGAATAAAAGAAAAAAAGTTTTTTGGGTTGAAAGAGGAAATCGAGTTTTTAGAACTGGCTATAGGTATCGATAATATGTTTAGAACAATTAAGGTATTTGTCGAAAGTGAGACCAGACCCACAAGGTTGAATGACTTTTTATTTTGTAAAACTTTGTTTTTTTTTGTATATTGGCAGATTTTTTTTACTACCTTTTTAAACTGGTGCAGAATTTTAAGTAAAATTTAGATAAACAATATTTTGGTCAGATTAAACTATTTTGAAAACCGTACTGTCAAAATTTTAAATGCCAGCTGAGAAAGCTTTTATGTGTTTATTTATTTTACAATTAAGACCCATTTGGCTGCAATTTGCTAGCTTCTTAAAAACGATCCCAGGTTTGACGTCCTTAAAAACCTTTTAGGATCTCGACTATTTGACATAAAATATTTTAACCTATTTAAAATTCACATCCAGGTACTTAAAAATATGGGCCAACGCGTTAGGTATAACCGGTTTCTGTTTCTTTTAGAAAAAGGGAGTTAGAAATTACCCGTAAAGGTCAAAAACACTTTTCAGCACTTCTAGATGGCAGGATATTTTTTTAAATCCTCGGGTGTGTAGCAGTCGTAATCCACACAAACTGACTGCTCTCAATGCACGTGCTTTCTTAAAGAACAAAATGGGAGTGTTAAAAATATTTAAATTTTAATTATTTGTCATTTTAAACACGTTTTGTATTCATCATTTTGTAAAGAATTTGGGAATGCATCAACAAAAACATAGACTAAGTTATTAGTCTATATTTTGAACCTACCAGAAAGTAGACGATGTCAGCTATATTTACTGTCTTTTTGACACTGTATAATGTTTAAAATAAGTTTCAAAAATCTATTAGATACCTACGTCAAAAAAATGCAGATGGGCAAAACAATTTTTTATAAAAACGGAAGAAAGATGGTTAAGGAAATTTTCTGGGATTATTAAACACCTGCTGCGGGAAACCCATTTTTCGGGCTTTGAGGGGCCATTTTCAGCCATTTCCTACCTGTGAATGTTGATAAACTTTTCGTCGCTCGAAAGTATCCCCGAAGACCTAAGAATTGCGCCACAAGGGAAAACTGTACAAATTTATTTACAGCTTTGTCCCTTCATTTACTGGACTACTAGTCTTCTAAAATCACGATTGAAGCCATATTTCGTTAATTACACTTATTCATGATCAGCTTTAATTTTAAATAACTAACAGCCCAATGTTAGTTGATTTATTATTGGGTCTAGGAATTTCTCCTGTGACACGGCATATATTTGACACCAGGTGACGTCAGGCGACTGTGCTTAAAGACAGCTGTAGCACGTGAACCTTGAGTTTAACCCCAGGTCTTTATCTATATATTTTCCTCTAAAAGCCGTTACAAAGATTCTAGTTAATTTTATAACGAAAATCATTACCAAAATTTGATGAAAATTTTCATAGAATTTTTGATATTAATATATTCATTTGTGTTTGATACTTACAATAAATTTAAGTAAAATAATTTCCAAAATTCCTGTGATGCTCATGCGCACATCTGATGTTGTCAATGCATTAGACAGGTGGAAAGTTGATAAATAAAAAAAGGTTTTTGAGTTTATTAAATTACGTCCGATACGTTCTTTAAATTATATCGGATATAACTAAAAGAAGTTGTTACAATTGAGTTTGGCAACAAATAATTATTTTCTCTTTAATCTCAAAACTGATCCCAATGATATAATTACCGACCACGAAAATAGTTCTGCGTCGATTCTCGCAATTTCACAATTATGGTGTGTATAATATAGAGCATGTTACAGAATTATTGAACGTGTAGTACACAAAATAATTATTGCATACATTTTCGGCACACTTATGCGAATACTTTTTGAAATAGTTCTAGTATGTGTAAAACTGTTCTAATATCGTTATTGCCGAGCTGTGGTGTCAGTGGTCGATGGAATACCCTATGAATAGAATACCGGGTCCGTTAGTCCAAGAGCCCATGACACATGTTTCATAAAGTGTTTGATTCAGGTAGAAATTTTACTTAGTTGCTTCGATAATACAGATGAGTAAGTAATCGACTAATTCCCTGATCTACCTGCGTACACCAGGTACTGCGCATACAGAAAAAATGTGATTTTTTTTGCCAAAAAAGTGTTTGATTGAAAAGTCAACAAAAACAATTCGAAAGTTAAGTTGGTTTAGAATTATAACTTCAAAGGGCAATCACTTTGAAGGGGGAAAATTTTAAACCAGACCACCCCAAAGTTGTGATTAGTATGTATGTGGTGTATTTCTGATAATAAAAAAATGCTTGATTAACGCTGAAATTTAAATAGCGTCTCAATTATATATATTAAAAAATATTTACAAAAAGCAAATTACTTTTTTTCGGGTTTAACAATTGGCAATGTGCAGTACCTGGTGGATGGTACATTCCACAATAATTCGTTGATTTCTCTACCGCAATAAAATTGAAATGACAACCCTCAGTGGAAAACTTAGCCATAAATAAGTTGCCTGACAAAAATCTATTGTGTAGACATCGCACCTTCTGAAAGGGTACAGGTCCTGATTACCTACTAATATCAATAGTTTAGGTTAGCTAGTTTGGATGCTCAATAACATACACAAAAATACCTTGACAAACTCCAAAAGACTGATGAACTAAGATGAAAAGCCTATGCTTTATATTGAACACCTGCAATTTGCCTTTAACCTACATAATATACCAAAAAGTAGGTACAATAATAAATAAAGGAAATTTTAAGTCCGGACCTACATGCGGGTACCCAAAGAGTTTTACAACTAACAGTAGCAGGTAAAACGAGAAATCAATGAATTATTGAGGGATGTACTGTACCCACGTATGTCAGGCAATCAGTTGATTACTTACTCATCTATCCTATCCAAACATCTATTAGAAATTTTTACCTAAATCAAATATTTCACGAAACATGTGTCATGTATGGAGCATCCGACTATGTGTTCTAGGACAACTTTGGTTACAATAGGGGCAATGACATCGGTGTTATATGCACAAAAAATATTTTATTTTGTCTCACCTAAATCAGCTGATTCCTTTGCTGTTGCAAAACCAGTCTCGATCGCTTCAGTTTCTTCACGTTGAATACCATTTTGAGCCTCCATAAGTAAATTTATTAAGTCCGGTCTAACAATTCGTTTTTCTTTTCTAACCTTTATAGTTTCATTTACTATGGTTTCGAAAAAATCTGAAATTTCTTTTGTCCATATGCGTATATTTAACATCTGAAAAAACACTTTTTGAATGTAAGCTACCAAAAATAAAATATGGATGCAATTTGTTCAGTTATTAACATACCTTTAAAAGCTTTGGTATTACCATGTTAACAATAATCTTAATGTTCATTATAAAACCAGTAAAATCAGTTACTTTTTTTCCCATTTCATAGAAATCATTTTTTGGTTCGGACAGAGAATCAACTTTAATTCCAAAAGCTGTCGTGGCAATTACATCATTGGTATATCTAAAACAGATTTTGTTTATATCCATAATTTCATCGGATAGAAGAAATTCGATAATTATTATTATCTGCTCAAAATGACCGGTATAAACGTTCCGAACTTATATTTTTATTCAATGTCGGTTTTTAAGTTCAGCCTCTTGTTTTGCTGAATTGGACTTTCTTAGGCCGATCGTACGGCGGCGGTAAAAACACGATTACTTTTGATTTTTTTTAACTTTAATACGTCGATTGAAAAGAAAACTGCAGCACCAAAAACAATTTTAGGTGAAAGACTGTACAAAGGGAGTTTGTTTAAGAGCGCATCATGCGCGCCCACTGAGTATCTTCGATATCCGTCAATCAATACTTAGTTGCATTTGCTTAATGCTGAAATAATTTTAGAATCATCATTCTTATTTTTTAAAAAATTTAAATGTACTTGTCACAATAAATACATTTACAATTTTTTATATTATTTCATCAACTTAAAGACAAAATTTAAAAACCTAAATTAATTTTCATTTATATTATTTCTATTCCATTTTTAAGGTTTTTTTTAGATGATCTCGAGCTTGAAAGGATTAATCGACTCAATGCATGCAGAAACCTGTACCCAAGGTCCTGGTGAGAAACGCCAAAAATTATTTAATGGGAATGGAAATATTTAGACCTAAATATAAATTTGTTTTACTTTACCTTCTAAAAGTTTCTTTTAATTCTACTTCAAGCTTGTCCTGATTCTTATTTATAAAATACCGAACAAAATTTTCTGCTGCTTCATCCATAAGGAAAAACATACGTTTCATTTTACTGGTTGTAAAGGCCCCGCTTAGTGTTGCTCTCATTTCACGCCATTTTTGACCTAATTGCACAAAGACGGAAAATTAATTACTTAAACTAGAAAGTACTAAATAAATTTCATTTAAGTTGATGATAATAATTTTTGAACATAAATTAACTTCAAAATGAATATTCGCTATATTCTGTTTTTAAGTACAGAATCATCCAACGAAGACTGAACAGGGCCAAATTTGTGACTTTTCCCAAATAAAATAATGAAATAGCCATTAGCCATTTGGTTTACATTAATCTACAGAATCTTAAAAGCATACTTTAGAAAATTATATGAATCAAAACTAGTTTATTGCCCACTTTCTATTTTTCTGAGCTAACACAAGCCTAATTACAAAATTTCATATTTACAACTTTAAAAATGACGATTTTTCTATACATTTTTTATTATAGGAACGTTTCTCGTTAATCACCTGCATACCTGCATACCCAACAATCGGGTAAATGGATCTTGACTTTTGAGATATCAAAATGTGTGTCTGCAAAAAAGCTTTAAAAAATCGCCAGCATAATTTGAAATTCAAAATGTCGGCTCCAATAAGACGACCGAAAGGTAAAAAAGAATTAAAAGTAAGGCAAAAAACAGCTCTCAGAAAAAAATACGCAACCTTTAGGGTCATTTTTTGGCTCTAATTGAACATGAAGGATACTCTTTAATATGTGGTTTGATTGGATGGATTGGAAAATCCAACATGGCGGTTTCATAATGGCGATCAAAAATTTAATATAGTGGATTTAAAAAAAAAACTGATTTGTACCAAATTTGGTATATAGGGGTTTTTGGGGTCACTGATCACGAATTCGGAGTCCAAATTCATGATGACGGAGAAAATTTTCAGAAATCAACCGATATTTCTGAAATTTGGTATATGGGAATTTTGGGGTCGCTGGTTACGAATCTGGTCTTGAATTTTCAAAATTCAAGATGAGATTTGTAATCAGCGACCCCAAAAACCCCCATATATTAAATTTAGTACAAATTAGTAGTTTTTTAAAAATTGACTTTTCAACCGCCATTGTGGTTTTGTCATCCAATCACACCGAGTATTAAAGAGTAACCTTCAGGTTCGATTTAAGTTAAAAAACGACTCAATAGGTTGCGTTTTTTTTCTGAAAGCTATTTTTGCCCTACACTTGATTTTTTTTCACCTTGCGGTTGCCATATTGTAGCCACCATTTTGAATTCGAATTATGCAGGCAATTTTTTTAAAAGCCCCTTTCCAGACGAACATTTTGATATCTTAAAAGTCAAAATCCATCAACCCAAATTTTAGTTTTCTAATAAAGTTTGTTTTTATTCACTTGTCCAAAATAGTTAATTTTTACAGAAATTATGTTCAGAAGTCAAAAAGTATTAAGGTTTTGGAAATCTAATATTTTCCCTTCCCTTTTGCTAAGATTCCCAGTAAATAAAGTAAAAATGTTACATAATTAATATACATAATATATAATACATAAACAATACGTTTAATATTTTCAATTTACCTCGTAGGGCAACCAGATTTCCTCCCCACAGTGGATCAACTTCCGGATCAATAAAAAATTTATGATCAGTAAAGTGGTCAAAATCTTTTACTGTAATTTCTCTAATAAGCTCTGGATCTCTAATAACTAAAGTTGGTACGGAAAACTGATAGATTCCTATAGATCTAAAAAAGTTAAATGTATCATAAAAGTCCTTGTTGTGTATGTATGTCCTCTCCAAAAAATCTTTATACAGTACAATGGCACTCTTTTGGCCCTGGTCTTGGGATATAAAGAGTGAGTGTGCTAAGACCTATAAACTCATAGATCGCCTAAGATAGAAAAAAGAAAAGCATTTAAAAAATCTAAATACTTTTATCTACGTTTTGGTGGCAACTACCACCGTTTTTAAGATAAAATAAATGTATAAAAAAGGTAAAAATTAAATAATAATTACTAAAATGTTATATTAAAATATATCCCGGGACCAAGTTCAAAGCGATTCCATTTTATAAAGATTTTTAGCGAGTACAGGGTGTCCCCAATTTAAGCAATTCATCATTGGTTGGAACCTTAGAAGCTTGTAAAATCCGTAATAAAAAATCAGGGCCGTATTTAAAAAAACAAAGTTGATAATGGCTGCTCAAACCCGAAACGTCAGTTTGAAATCTAATAACACTGTCTTGTAAAACAAAAAAAGTAGCATTAAGAATGTGAAATTTATTTTGTTATTTCTAATCAAATAAAGTAATTAAAAAATTAAAATAAAATCGAGAATATTCGGTTTTTTCCAAAAGTCTTCGGAAGTATTCGAAATATTAAAACTTTTAAGGCAGCATTTTGATCAGCATCAAATTGCGCTTGCTTTGCCTTTATTTAAACGACCACGTATCTCTTCAAGTTTCCGAGATCGGAATGATGAGGCTCGAATTTGGGACACCCTGTACATACCCAACAAGGAACACAGCATAACAATATAGAACATATCGTACAATGCAATAATTATTCTTTAGAATTAAAAAATAAATTAAACGATGTTTATTTTAGAAATTGTTTATTATAAAATTATAAAAATAAATTCTTAGATCACATTCCTATTTTTAGCTTTTTTGCTTTTTAAAATGAGCAATTTTACGAACCTCAAATTGGGATACTTATTGTAAACTTGGTAAACTAATTCAACAATACTTATTTTTCTTAACACAACAGGCCAGAAGTCTCCAAGAAATATCCACGGATTAAATTGTTTAACACCCATGTTTGTCCAATGGCTGAGTGTCCTTATATATTTGTACCATATTAGGCCAGCTAGTACCGTTGCTAGAAGGATCCAAATCATAGTCGACTTTAAGTGTCCTAAAATTCGAAAATAAATTATATTTGCATATAAAAATTAATTTAATAATTACACAGGCCCACAAACTAGTGGTGTGTGCTGGGTGTCGGACTAGGATTTTCTAGAGTATTTTTGTCCGCTAAACACGAATCTAAAGTCAAAATTGGAGTCTAACAACAAATAATCGAGAAAAGGCGTCATTTCAGGTATTAATATATATTTTTTTATAATTTAAACCGTCAATATCTTAAAAACTTTAAAATACACACGAATCTTTATTTGACATAAACTATGTATTTTTACAAGACCTTTAATTTAATATACTATATATAATATATATATATATATATATATATATATATATATATATATATATATATATATATATATATATATATATATATATATATATATATAACTATATAGTTTTTATTGGATTTTAAATGTTTTTGTAAGTTTTTTTTATCGATATTATTTTGGGAAATAAAAAATAGTAAAGATTCTTTTTACATTTTCAGAATTTAGCTCTCGTGTGTTCATTTTAATCTTGAAATGTAATCCATACTGTTAAAACTAAATCGAACGTGGTCTTGTAAAATTCTTGTTTTGTGATGTTGTCGGTATTTTAATAACAATAATTGTAAGTAAAAATTTTTGTTTTGTGTAGTTTTATATTTAGGAGATTTTTGTTTTTTTTTTTTTGTTAACGTGAATATGTTGTTTTAGCCATGTCTCTTGAAAAAGACACAAACTGTGTCGAAATATAGAGGATTAAAGAATTAAATGTTTTCCTGATTATTTAACCCATAACAGACCGCATTCCCGCTATTTGTTGCTGTAATATATATATATATATATATATATATATATATATATATATATATATATATATATATATATATATATATATATATATATATATATATATATATATATATATATATATTATATAATATATATATATATATATATATATATATATATATATATATATATAATTTCAACAAATTTAATTTATTGGGGTATCAGTCTTAGAGAGCTTGTTAATGAAAATACTTTTGTGCTACTCCACGCTTTCGAAATTATTTTCTTCCTTAGGGCTACAATAATGAAAATACAATTAGTAAAATGAGCTTGTTTATATTGAGAGAAAAAAAATTAAAAATTTTTGAACAAAGAAAAGATTATCCTTTTAACAATTAAAAAATATATAATATTAGTAACAATCTACTTGCTGCTGCCTGCATTTAAGTGGAAAATAACTTCATTATGTGAAAAACAGTTGGCATTCTTGTGTAATATACTTATTATTGTTACATATTTTTAATTACTAAACTTAAAGAATTTTATTTTACAAGATTTGTTTTGGTTTGAAGGCAACTTTGATATGATGGCGTTCAAAGATTAAGGAATGCTGTGTTTTTTATATTAATCTGTTGCTAAGGATCATAACATTTTAGTTCAAGTTAACATAGGGTTAGTTAAACTACATCTGGTAGGTGAGATTTACAAAAAAACATTGGATAGGATTTGAGCAACACAAAAGTAGTAAAGCTAAGTTGGATACATAATCACCAAAATGAGTTACATAAAAAAAGAGGCAAAAGAAAAACCAAAAAACAAAACCACATATATACAAAACATCCCTGCTTGCATGTTTGCAAGTATTAAAAATAACTATCAATGTGATAAATATTTAAAATTCAAAGAAAAAAAGGAAATATTACCCAATGTCAAAAATTATAAAATTAATTATTATTAAGGGTACTTTTGTGAAAATTCTTTGTTAATTTACGTACTACCAATTCACTCCATTGCCAGTCGACTGACCCAGGAATTGAACCTAGGCAACTATGGACACTGGCAGACGGGGCACACCTGTCACTTGCGTCCGTCAACCATATACCCAAGCTGATATAAATGTGTATGATTGGATGTTAAAACAAAGAATTTTTTTTTTAACTTGAGATTTTGTTCCCTGATTCTGCCTCCATGAAAAAGTCTTAATAGTAAGTTCTAAAAAGAGATTAAATTACTGGTATTTTGGCTGGTTTGAGTGTTTAAAGTTAAGATATTGAAATAAATTACACTCAAGTCATTAATGTCAAATGACATAAATAAATATATATATATATATATATATAATATATATATATATATATATATATATATATATATATATATATATATATATATATATATATATATATATATATATAAAATGCGTAAAAAATTTCAAGACAATAATTCAAGAACGCGGGAAATTTGGTAGACAAATTTAACACCCAAAATTTATTGAAAAAATAATAGTAAAAAAACTGTCAAAATAAAACTGTCTAATTGGCCTAAAGTGATAGATGTGAAAATTTTACTTACAATAAAATTATTTAAAGATATGAATAGGGAAAAGTTTGTTGGCCACCACTGCGTAGACATATGTATCAAAAATTATACCAAGTCTAATTTGTTATTTCGTAAACATATTTTTTTTCTGAAATAAAAGTCAATTCTTCTCTTTTTCTCAGCAATAAACTTTTTAATCACATTTTCATTAAAGATTAAAATGTCACTAATATATTTTTCCCAGAAGTTTTAAACTAACTAGATTGTCTTTATGCTTGACATTACTTTAGTGCTTTTTTGTTTTAAAAGAAAGATGTTTGAGATATACCCATAAATAATAAACAGGTAAAATAAAAATAAAAGTCTTTTACTCACATTCACAAATCCCCAAATTTTTCTTATAAATAGGTTTTTAAATTATATTGATTGTTACTTGTACATTTTCTGCACTTCCAATGTTTAGTTGGCGTTAAATGTTTATTATTTTTCAAATCAAGTTTTTGTTTCAAACTAAGGAAGATAAAGACGAGAAAATATTTATTAGGATTGTTGTGTTTTTGCTGCAAGTCCTGATAATTTAATGTATTCAACACGAAGGCGGAAGAAATCACGGAACATTATCTAATGGGCGAATATGAAGGAGCCCCAAAGCAAGCGGTGGCGTCATCGTGTTGTCATGGCAACCGCGACGTATGTTACATATTCCAGGCTTTACCGTTACGGGCGCATTTTCAAAAGTCAAAATTTAAATTAAAAAAAAATGACTTAAACGTCTATTACGAAGGCTGCCCGATAATAACGTAGAGATTCAATATAAACATAGAGTGGAAGTTAAAGATTTTTTCCTGGGATGGCGGCGCCCCAGACCTCTCCCTTACGAGCCGTCACTGGGTAATAATATTTTTCTATAAACAGGCTTGTCATTTGCTTGCTGTAAATGTTTTTATTCTTTTTAATTTCTAATACAAGTTAGGTTTCCAGTTCTACAAATCAAAATACAAAAAAAATCAGTGTTAAATAATAACATATATATATATATATATATATATATATATATATATATATATATATATATATATATATATATATATATATATATATATATATATATATATATATAAATATTAAAAATTATATATAAAAATTTTTAATTTTAAATTAATTTTTTATTAAATAAAATAAAAGTTAAGCTTTCAAGAACAGTTTGTTCCCCTTCCTCAGGACATCTGCAAAAACAATTTTAGGTTTTACAAATTATCCCTAAAATATGTTATCTAAAGTTATCTTACCAATGCGAATTTTTTAATTAAACAGGAGATTCAAATCAGAAAGTGGCAGAAACATCATACTCAAAAGTCAGACATAAGATGGTGTTTTACTTAATTTTTAACTTAAAAATCTAATTACATGGGGAAAATCTTGTTATAGCGATTTTCTTTAATAGTTACATGGCTGGAAAAAAACGTAACGGTCTTAAACGTCAAAAAGTTTTTTATTAAACTCCCCGACTGGCATCACTGAGCGACATCTGTCACCTGTCAGCTCCCAGTGGTGCCAACCAATGGGTTCTTTCAAAAAGTCGATCTGAATCGATACTATTTAAAAGTATGCAACCAAAATTACTTTCTCTCCATCCACATTTTTATAATTTAGTTACTAGAATTTTGACAAAAAACCATGGCAATCTAGTATTTTTTGTGAGATATATTGTCAGTTTTAGCTTAATTATGATTATTGGACTTGTTTTAATAATATAAATTAAGAAAAAAGGAAAAAGAAAAAACAAAAAAAAATTGAAACAAAAAAGGAACAATATTTCTCTCATTTGTTCATTAGGGAGAATTTGCAAGGAAACTATCATTCTGAGACAACAAGCACCGATTTTTGTGATGAGAAAGTATATTGTTGTAAATTATGCTTAGGTTTTGTATATCACTGCGTTTATTCATGGATTTTGGATCCATATAAATCTGGACCATTTCCAGGAATATTATTTTGTAGTAATTGCTTGTTCTCTCAAGAACTTTGTCCCCATTCCAATTCATTATGTGCCCCAGCTTAATCACGTGTTCAGACAATGCACAAGACTGCACACCTCGGTTACAATCACTTTTGTGAGATGTTATGCGACCGGATAGATTCCGGGAGGACCTATGTATACTTTTTCACAGTTGAGGCATGGAATCCTGTACACGACATCCCAGTTCTCAAGCAGGCTTAGAGGCGTCTTTGTTTTTGTGTAAATTAAAGAGAGGGTCTTACATTGCTTTTTTGCTGTCTTTACATTAACATCTTTAAATACATTGATCAATTTTTGGGTTAGATTATCTATATAAGGCAAAGAACAGTACAAAGGTGCTGCCTCTAATTCATTGTTTTGTGAAGGTAATGGTGTAATATTTTCTATGGTAGGTATTTGTGAAGTCATAGTGTTAAGTGATATTGGTTGACAGTTTGGTTCAAATATATTTTCTGGAATATCATATTTAGTACTCTACAGAAATTTGTTAATAAATTTTTCCGGGTAAGAATTGCTTAACAATATCTTTTAGCTTGCTAAGAGCTTGTTGTCTAAGTAGCGGATGTGTTAGTTTAATAGCTCTACGTTTCATACCTAGCACTAGGTTGATTTTAGCTTTTGAAGGGTGATATGAGTAAAAACTGATAAACTGTGAAAAAGTATACATAGGTCAAACCTCCCGGAATCTATCCGGTCGCATAACATCTCACAAAAGTGATTGTAACCGAGGTGTGCAGTCTTGTGCATTGTCTGAACACGTGATTAAGCTGGGGCACATAATGAATTGGAATGGGGCTAAAGTTCTTGAGAGAACAAGCAATTACTACCAAAGAATATTCCTGGAAATGGTCCAGATTTATATGGATCCAAAATCCATGAATAAACGCAGTGATATACAAAACCTAAGCATAATTTATAACAATATACTTTCTCATCACAAAAATCGGTGCTTGTTGTCTCAGGATGATAGTTTCCTTGCAAATTCTCCCTAATGAACAAATGAGAGAAATATTGTTCCTTTTTTGTTTCAATTTTTTTTTAGGTTTTTCTTTTTCCTTTTTTTCTTAATTTATATTATTAAAACAAGTCCAATAATCATAATCAAGCTAAAACTGACAATATATCTCACAAAAAATACTAGATTGCCATGGTTTTTTGTCAAAATTCTAGTAACTAAATTATAAAAATGTGGATGGAGAGAAAGTAATTTTGGTTGCATACTTTTGAATAGTATCGATTCAGATCGACTTTTTGAAAGAACCCATTGGTTGGCACCACTGGGAGCTGACAGGTGACAGATGTCGCTCAGTGATGCCAGTCAGGGAGTTTAATAAAAAAGTTTTTGACGTTTAAGACCGTTACGTTTTTTTTCCAGCCATGTAACTATTAAAGAAAATCGCTATAAAAAGATTTTCCCCATGTAATTAGATTTTTAAGTTAAAATTTAAGTAAAACACCATCTTATGTCTGACTTTTGCGTATGATGTTTCTGCCACTTTCTGATTTGAATCTCCGGTTTAATTAAGACATTCGCATTGGTAAGATGACTTTAGATAACATATTTTAGGGATAATTTGTAAAACCTAAAATTGTTTTTGCAGATGTCCTGAGGAAGGGAACAAACTGTTCTTGAAAGCTTGACAAACTCAATCAAGAATTCATCCTTAAAATTGGCCATTAATTTTATGACTGCACCCCCAATATCCTCCTGGTTTTGAATATTTTATATATATATATATATATATATATATATATATATATATATATATATATATATATATATATATATATATATATATATATATATATATATATATATATAATATATATTTTTATTATTTAATATGTATTTTGATTTGTAGAACTGGAAACCTAACTTGTGTTAGAAATTAAAAAGAATAAAAACATTTACAGCAAGCAAATGACAAGCCTGTTCATAGAAAAATATTATTACCCAGTGATGGCTCGTAAGGGAGAGCTCTGGGGCGCCGCCATCCCAGGAAAAAATATTTAACTTCCACTCTATGTTTATATTGAATCTCTACGTTATTATCGGGCAGCCTTCGTAATAGACGTTTAAGTCATTTTTTTTAAATTTAAATTTTGACTTTTGAAAATGCGCCCGTAACGGTAAAGCCTGGAATATGTAACATACGTCGCGGTTGCCATGACAACACGATGACGCCACCGCTTGCTTTGGGGCTCCTTCATATTCGCCCATTAGATAATGTTCCGTGATTTCTTCCGCCTTCGTGTTGAATACATTAAATTATCAGGACTTGCAGCAAAAACACAACAATCCTAATAAATATTTTCTCGTCTTTATCTTCCTTAGTTTGAAACAAAAACTTGATTTGAAAAATAATAAACATTTAACGCCAGCACTAAACATTGCGCAAGTGCAGAAAAAGTGTACAAGTAAGCAATCGAATACCTATAAATTTAAAAAACCTATTTATAAGAAAAATTTGGGGATTTGTGAATGTGAGTAAAAGACTTTTATTTTTATTTTTCCTGTTTATTATTTATGGGTATATCTCAAACATCTTTCTTTTAAAACAAAAAAGCACTAAAGTAATGCCAAGCATAAAGACAATCTAGTTAGTTTAAAACTTCTGGGAAAAATATATTAGTGACATTTTAATCTTTAATGAAAATGTGATTAAAAAGTTTATTGCTGAGAAAAAGAGAAGAATTGACTTTTATTTCAGAAAAAAAATATGTTTACGAAATAACAAATTAGACTTGGTATAATTTTTGATACATATGTCTACGCAGTGGTGGCCAACAAACTTTTCCCTATTCATATCTTTAAATAATTTTATTGTAAGTAAAATTTTCACATCTATCACTTTAGGCCAATTAGACAGTTTTATTTTGACAGTTAACTATGGCAACCTTTCAATTGTTTGGAATTTTTTTCTCCTCCAACCTAAGATAATATATAAGGAAGGTATTCTAATCCTGCAATGCATCATGGGAAATGTCAGCGGTGGCGCCGCCACAAGTGTTTCTTACACACTAAAGTATTTTCATCCTTATTTTTATTATTGCGGAAGTTGGGATAAAAATACTTTAGTGTGTAAGACACACTTGTGGCGGCGCCACCGCTTGACACATTTCCCATGATGCATTTGTAGGATTAGAATACCTTTCTTATATATTATCTTACTCCAACCTAGGTAGGCGAACAAATTTAATAAGTGAAAGTTTTTTCTGACAACTTGTTTGAGATTTTTTTACTATTATTTTTTCAATAAATTTTGGGTGTTAAATTTGTCTACCAAATTTCCCGCGTTCTTGAATTATTGTCTTAAAATTTTTTTCGCATTTTACACTCGTTTGCGACTTGAGAATTTTTTTTAAAAATGCGCTACTTCTGAAAAATTTCCTGAAATAATTGAAGGACTTGGGAGATTATAAGTTAAAATATTTTTGTCAAACTTCCTGTTCGTATATTTCATAACCAAAATATCATTTTTTTTTATTGTTTGTTTTGTTTTGTGGCCTCAGGCTCTGCCCATTTAGTCATAATTATATGGAGATTATTTATAAAACAGACTTTTTTGATTACAAATAACTTATAATATAGGTAGTTAAACAGATAAATATTAAAAAGACAAGGACACTATCATTATTTTTAATTTGATTATTTTATTAAGGGGTAAAATCGCCTACGCTTTTAAATAAATAATTGAAAATGTTCCTTCGTACAGAAATTTCTTTAAAAAATTTTAAAAACAATTCACGTACTTCCAAAAATTTCCGGTAATAATCCAAGTACTAAAGGGGTTACAAGTGAATACAAAAAATTAACTTTAGGGTATATTTATAAGATCAATAAGATAAGGAAAAATTTATAGTTCATGAAATAAAGGTTTACTTACCTAGTTTAAAAATTAATTGAATAACGTAAATGTTGAAAACTTTACTCAAACTGTTTTAAATTACATATTTAGTTATATATATAGTAAACTAGATAATTGCCGACTATTAAAAATAAATGTAAACAACTTAATTGATCGTTAAAATTGCTGCTTTAATATGATGAGATGAATTTCTTATTTATTATTTTGGTTGACCCTACAGCGTGATAAGCCATTTATTAGTCAACTACGAATATGCAGCTACAAAAAATCTAGAGGGGGATCTCTGTTAAAGTAGCGTCGTAAATTGTCCTGCCCTTCTTTCCCCAATTAAAATATTAAATTCTACATTTCGTTAACTAAAGCTGCGTCCTTACCGCAGTCGACACTGTCGATAGACTCTGTCTATCGACATTGCTGATCAAAAAGCGACAAAACTGCATCTGGTCACACCAGAGTTGACACAAATGTTTTGTTGATCAGACAAAATCAACACGTCTGACGAAGATGCCGTAATAGTATCGCTACTAAAAAAAGAAAAATTGCACGCAAAAAAAGATTTCTGTTATAGTTTTTGGTTTTAAAATTTCATGGATTTGTTTTTAGTTTGTATGCCTCAATAAAGGCTATGACCTTATCTTGTTCTCATTCCAACGAAAACACACAGGCTACGATGTCAACAAGACAAGACGTCACTGAGTACTAGCAGTTTGTCGAATGTCGAACGTCGAAAACACGTCCACACACTAAAGTCGATCGACTGCTCTTTCATGTTTACCGACAAGCGATGGAAAACAAATCGACATGTCGATAGATTAATTTTGTCGATCGACATAGTCGATTGCCACGTACACACCAAGTCGACAACGTTGATAGACAGAGTCGATCGACAGTGTCGATTCGGTGAGGATGCAGCTTAAGGTAAACTTTTATTAAATACGTTGACGATTTCAAAACTTTTCGACCTCTCGTTGCAAAAATTACACTTGTTACTGGACATCTATTTTTGGTTGGATATATGAGGTCGCAGGCATGCTTTTGCTGGAAATCCTTTAGAAAAATATGTGTAACAAAAATCGAGATATGCTTTCTCTCAGAGAGGTACGAAACTTTTTTTAAATAAACAAAATATGAAGACAATCGAGAACAATGCTTCTTTTTTCTAATTTAATCTCTTATAACATTGTAAATAAGTAGTGGTCAAAGAAAAAGTTGTGGTTAATACTAGGGAGGACAAGTTTCATAAGCAAATTTTCTTTCAGAAAGAATTAGTTACAAATCGCAAAATGCATCACGCTTGTTACAAAATAGCAATAAACAAAAAACACGTAATTTTTTGTACGATTTTTTTTCACCCCTTAGGTTGTTTTAAAGACCTGCATTATTATTCAGAAAGAACTTTATGCAATGATGATAACATTTTTGTAAATTGGGTAGATAAGAATCCGGGTATGGGATTTGTTGTTAGGTTTTTAAAATTTGACATATTGACAGACTTTGCAAATTTTTAATAAGTCAAAATTGTTAATATGTCATTTGGTTGTCAAGATACAAGGTAACAATGTTGGCAGGCGTATACGGCGAATCTGTAAACATAGCAAATATAAAGTTTTTGTTGTTGGTTTATATGAAACTTTTGTCTTATTTCTATTTATATTTTACTAAATTTTTAAGCTGATAAAAGTTTTTTTTTATTTTCTTGAAACAAATATATTTTTTTTATTTAAACAATTTAAAAAATCTTAAAGGATATGGTGTAAATTTGGGTTATGCTAAAAATGTTTTAAGGTTAATGTGTTATATCCTAGGCCAAAAGAAAACTTTTTTACCGTTGCCAAAACTTTCTAGCTCTACTGGGTGTTTCAAAAATTGACTCTATTGAATTTTACCACCTCTATTAAAACTATTGTCTATAGTAACTAACAAATAAATATTTAAATGATATCATAAACAATAGAATAGGAGCAACTAATCAAAAATAAGTCTAGTTATTTAGACACTACTTTAAAATATCTTAGAGTACAGGAAATACCCAAAAATAAGACGAAAAAGTATTAAGTTAATGGTTCTTTTTGTTTAGACAGTAGTTTATTGTCATTAAATATAATTATATCAAAAAGTTAAAAAAAAACCTTTTTAACCTTATCAAAACTATCTAGTAGAAAAAAAACTAGCTCTATTGGGCGTATTCAAAAGGTGGATTTGAAGTAAACCATATTGATTTTTTTACACCTCTATTAAAATTATTGTCTAGAGTTAGTAACAACCATAAAGATAAAATAGTTGTTTTTTAAAACTTTTCTGCATTTCGGTTATGTATATTAAATACCTACAAAAATTAGCTCTTAAAAAGTAAATAAGATTCATTTTGCTCTATCTTAAACTATTTCTCTTAGCAATTCGTTTAAAAAATTTTAATATATTCGAAAATATTTAAAGTTTTCGTGGTTTTCCAAATGCAGAAAATATAAAAAGTGTATGAGATAAAAAGCACCCTGTATATGAAAAAATATGATTCGTATTGGGTTATATTAAAACATAAAAAATAACCAAATAATATATTTTTTTTATTTACAAAGTGTTTTATGTTGGTGGGGTGGTTATCAACTTTTTTACTTTTTAATTTTTTTCATTTAGAAAACCACGAAAAATGTAGGTATTTTTAAACTATTTTGCAACGTTAATAGTTTAAGTATAAAAAAGGATGTTTTGCTGTTTTAATAAATTGCTAAAAAAAATAGTTTAGGAGCCCAAGAGGCTGCGCTGCCTCCGGTAGTTAATCAAGACGGCTCCCAGAAAGAAGAAGAAGAGGAAGAAGAAGGTCTAAACATCTAGGCAATTTTTGCTTGTTTGCTTGCCACTGTTCTATTATTTTTCGCATCATCCAAATTGTTGTCAGTAACTATAAACAATAATTTTAACATAGGTGTCAAATAGAGTCAGTTTAGACCCAATTTTCGAATACATAAAATAGAACTAGAAAGTTTGAGCAATGGTAAAAAAGTTTTTTTTTTGGCCTAGGCTATAACATATTAAACTTAAAAGATTTTTAGAAAAAGGCCAATTTACAGATATATAGTGAGAAGGCCTAAGTAATTCATTTTTTATTGTCAGAAAAACATTTAAAAGCCTTAGATCTCTAGTATATGTAAAAAAAATTTGAAGTCTAAGTCACGTATTCGGGACTGCCCATTTTGCAAAATTGGCCTTTTTTTAAACGAAGTTGGATTACAAAATTACTTTGTTTTTACTATCAAACCGTTTTTAACGAAATTTGACATGATATTTCACCATACTATGTTCTTTTTGTCTGAATATGGTGGTACTTCAAAAAATCCAAAGAGATTAAAAAAATCATGCAAAAACTACGTTTATTTCCTATTAATTGCTATTTTGCAACAAGCCTAATACATTTTGCGATTTCTAACAAATCCTAGTCCTATAATGTGTATACTCTAATTACGAAACTTTTCTCTTACTACATTTTTATCTTTAACCAATTCTTACAAAAGTATGTGCAATTAAAGTAGAAAAATTTTCTTTTTCAATTTTTTCACGTTTTGTTTATTGAAGAAAAAGTTTATTAAAGGGAGCATTATATCGATTGTTGTTACGTATTTTTTACCAAAGTATTTTTAGCAAAAACTTGTCTGCCATTTTGTGCATCCAACAATTCTTGTTAATTGTTACTTAAAAAAAATCACTTTTTGATAATATTTTTTCGGCGACCGTTTTCCTATTAAATTGTGAAATTCAAAATCTTTCTTGAATTTTTCCTAGATAAATTTTAATTTTAGGCAATCAACTTGACAGTTGGTATTCAAATGACAATGTGAGAAATAGACACAATGCTTTGTGTATTTTTAGTTGACTATACATAACCTTTATTAATGAAAAATCATGCTTTAATGTTAGCCATAACTGAATGATTTTGTTTATATGTTATTAATAGTCATACATAAACAATGGCCGAGAATAGTACATTTAAATATGTCACTTTTTGACATAAATCCTTTTAGTTTTTTTTAAATAAGAAATGTTGCCTATTTAACATTGGCTTGAAGTGTGTTTCTTTACCTACTAAAAAAATGCCCATAATAGAGAATTTTAATTTTTAGTTCTGAAAAAAATACGAAAATTTGAAAAGTGTATTCTTTAGATTTTCTTTAGTATAGGTTAATGCTATAAACAAAGAAAATTCTTAGTACGAGGCCGACGTTTCACATATTGTAAAGTGCTTTTCCGAGCTCTATGTTTCTTTGAGTTCTAAGATACTAAGAACTGAAATCAATTAAACCTGAAGTATATTTTAAATAAAACACAGAAGTTATTTTTTATAATGTTGTTTTATTTATACCAGAATATTTACTTAATACAATCACATTATAAATTAAATATTTAACATCCTTTATTAATTCGTAATACGTTTTAGGGCAAACCAAAATCCACCCTCAGCTGTATATTGTAATAATGACTTTTTGTCTATTTTTATAGGAATTTGTGTCCTTTTCGATGGCACAATCTCAAAATTTAACAATAGGTTAAACATTAAAGCTTTAATCTCTAAGAGAGCAAATCTAGAACCGATACAATTTCTTGGTCCTGTTCCAAAAGGCAAATAAGTATAAGGCTTAATATGACTTTTGTTTTCATCCGAAAATCGCTCAGGATCGAATTTATCTGGATTTGGGTAGTATGCTGGATCTCTATGAATACCTTGAACTGGAAATGACAATACATCACCTACTTTTAGATGTACAGGTTTTTCATCAGCAAGAACAGGTTCAATTGTGTATGGCTTTGTGACAACTCTATCCAATGCAATTATTGGTGGCCATTTTCTTAGAATTTCTGAAAGGAAAATATTAGAATTACAAGGAAAGGACACAGCTCTTTAATTATTAAATTAATACAGATTATTATTTACACTGGCTATATATATATATATATATATATATATATATATATATATATATATATATATATATATATATATATATATATATTTATATTTATTATTAATTATTTATATCGAACTCAAGGACTAGAATTAACGCAACGCCAGTTTGTAGGCAGGGTGTTTGGTATAGTGATCTGGTTTTTTTTGTCTTGAAAAAACGTAAACAAATTGCCAGATCTCAAAAACCAAAATCAGGAAATTACCTTTAAAAATGTAATAAAATTATTCAAAAATATTGGTTTTTGTGTTAATATAAGCAACATCGATTTAAATATAAACATTTATTAATATGACAGTTCCAAGCACCGACAACAAGCTTATATTGGACAGCTGCTGCATTCGTTTAATAAAAAATGATAGTAAATCAGGTGTTGTACGGCACTTCGATGTATTTTATCTCTTTCTAGTAGGTTGTATTATTCAATAACACGTTTTGTAAACTGACTTGATCAACAGCAACCGAATTGAGCATCTAAAGTAAATGTCATATCTGTCTTTCACTTCAGATAATAAACAAAAATAGTTTTCCGGCTTTAAAAATAATTTTTAACAATAAAGAATCATCCATTTATAAAAATGTAATTTATGGTACAATGCCATAAACATTGAAAAAGTTATTATTTCCTGGGTTATGTTATTCAGTGTCTTTAATCAATATTGCCGCGCAGTGTGTTTACAAGAACTATCCCTCCTTGCCCCCTGAATATGTTAATGCCAAACAAGGTTTGTTTACTTTATTTCTATCCAAGAATTCGTTGATTTATATATATATATATTATATATATATATATATATATATATATATATATATATATATATATATATATATATATATATATATATATATATATATATATATATATATTATATATATATATATATATATATTTATGATACTCATTTTTATTCACTGAAAAGTTTTATATTTTGCAGACGTTACCTTTAACCCACGGTGCATTTCAGGAAAATAATTTTGGTTATACAGAGTGTCACAAAAAAGTGTGACGTCACGATGGGATTTTTTTAAATGGAACAATGTTATTTTTGTTTATTTAGGCCTCTTGTATCTCTATCTTTCTCTAAAATTTTGTTAGCATCGATTTAGTAATTTCAGAAAAAAAATAAAATATAAAAAAAAACTGTTTTGCACCAATGAATTTAAAAATAAATAAAAATACCAATAGTGCTTGATTAATAGAATTAAACAAGAAACTTATTAAGTAACGTAATATTAGTCGCTTAGGTCATGTTTGGTTAATTCGAACTATACAGGGTGTCCAAAAGTTAGTGTCAAACTCTTCAAATTTGAAAGCACTTTATTTTTCTTATTTTAAATATAAGCCCCTGTATATTTTAAGGTCGCTAGATGCAGAATTAAAAAACAAACATTTTTTCTAATTATAACTCTATCGAAATTTCTAACACATTAAAAGTTATTCGTTGAAAACTCATTTTGGCATGTATTTTAATAGTAATACCATTGAATAAAAATGATAGGTGGCTATAAAAAACAATTTATTAAAACTATAGTTTCCTAATAACGTTAAATATTACCTAGAAATTGGTTTAATTTACCTAAATATTAGCCAAAAGTATTAAAAATGAAAAATAAATAATTATTTAACATTTAAAGGTTGTTCTTAAATTAATTTAATGTAATTAATAAACAATAATAATTTACTCGAATTTTTGTAATACATCAAAATAAGATTTTGTGAGTTAAATAAATTCCAATGTCAATAAATTGTTTTTCATGGCCACCTCACTTTTATTCAATGGTATTACTATTAAAATAGATGCCAAAATGAGTTTTCAACCAATAACTTTTAATGTGTTGGGAATTTAGATAGGGTTATAATTAGAAAAATGTTTGTTTTTAATTCTGCATCTAACGATCGAAAATATACAGGGGCTCATATTTAAAATAAGAAAAATAAAGTGCTTTCAAATTTGAAGAGTTTCACACTAAATTTTGGACACCCTTACAGGTTAAATTAACCAAACATGACCAAAAGAGGCTGATATAACTTACTTAATAAGTTCCTTATTCAATTCTATTAATCAAGCACAAAAAGGTATTTTTTTATTTTTAAATTCAATGGTCCAGTTTTTTTATATATATTTTTTTCTTTCTGTTACTGAACCATGTTGACAAAATTTTAGAGGAAGATAGAGACTACAAGAACCTAAATATAAAAAAAATAAAAAAATCACCATCGTGCTCACACTTTTTTTACACCTATAACCAAAATTTTTCCTGAAAGCCCTGGTTAAAAGTAACGTTTGCAAAATATGAAAATTTTACAATGAGTAATAAATGAGCTACATAAACGGGAGGTGAGCTGCAGGACCCTGTTATTATATATATATATATATATATATATATATATATATATATATATATATATATATATATATATATATATATATATATATATATATATATATATAAACATGTTTTTACATCATCAGAAAATAGATATTTTAAGAAACAAAAAGCCAACCGACTTTTTTAAAAATGCAGATATTTTGACACAAAAATTTTTGATTGAAAATTAGAGTGCTTTTTCGATAATAAGTCAAAATGACGTAAAAAAATAAATATTTTTTATCAAAAAAATTAAAGTGTGTTTCGGACATAAACAGGTAAGTTTTCACCAAATTTCGTAATTTTTTTTTTTTTTGAAAAGATAAAAATAAAAAACCAAAAACTTAGTTATTTGAATTTTTCACATAAATTTTGAGGTTATGTGAAAGAAGTGTAAATACAAAAGTTGTAAATTTTTTTATTACCTACAACCTGCCAAGCAGTTCATATCAGCTTGGACACAAAGAGAAAGTCTTCGGTACTGGCATTGACTTCCGGGTCTCAGACACTCGAAGGCATTCATAAGCCCACCGAACAAACAATGTACTGTCAAACTACTGGAGCAATCAAGGGTACACCTTAAAACTCTAGTGGGACTGTACACGGAAAACTGCAGATTGAAATACCACATGCACAAGATCGGCCTAGAGGAAGACGCCGAGTGCCGCATGTGCATGGAGGGGGATAAATCGGCAAAACACATACTGTGTTCGTGCCGAATGGAACGACTAAGATTCGCAATCCTCGGCAATGACACCTTGTTGCCGGGGGAGGTGAAAGATCTCTCTCCCAACAGGATCATCAGATTTATTAGAAGTCTGGACCTGGTGGGAGAAATATAATAGGGTGTAAGCCACAATAGACCGATCGGTCGCGGTGGGAGGGTGTTATACTCACTCATTTTAAACCTACCTACCTACCTACAACTTTGCCGTTTAATTTTTTTCCATAGGACTTGTAGCTTTGCCGGAAATCGAGATAAACCGTTTTTAACCCTTAAAAATTCACTCCCTTCCACTTCCCTACCTCAGATCGCCCGTAAATTATTTTTCCTTTTATTTTTGTTATATTTTTTTCCTTTTCTAATGGGTTTTATTCTCCTATTATTATTTTTTTTGGTTTTAAAAATTATCCACCCAGGTCTATACTACAAATTTGCAGAAAAAATTTAACAATTTTTCTTTCTAAAAACACCCAAAGTAAAAGATTATATAAGAACATATTTATTATTTTATAAAATAAATCAGGTTTTATTCTTATTGAGTGATAATTATTCTTATTTAAAATTACCACCAAAAAAATAGAAAGCGAATAGAAGAAATGGACCACAAAAAATTTAAATTTAAAAACCGTCTTTGGGCTTATGGTTTGTATGATTTGAAATAACAGTTTACAAAATTTTACGCAAATTGGTAGATATTATACAGGGTGAAATAGAACGAAATTTGGAAACATCTTCACTTATAAAGTATGAAGATACTTTTTATGGAGATTATTTGGACATAAAAGCAAAATTTTATAAACATATATTATGTAGAACTAAAACTAATGCCATAATTTGAAGTTGTAGCTTAATAATTTAAACTCTGGTGTTAAAAAAAAATATTCTTACTATATAACTAAGGTTTTTTGCGTTTATGAATATCCTTTGTCACCATCTTTTCAGGAATATCTAACTGTAAAGAAATTTTGACAAAAGAATAACGGATATCGCAATAATATTTTTTATTCAGGAATGAAAAAATATAAATTATTGTTTTTATTATTATGACAAAAAATTGTTGTGAGATAACGTTTCGAAAACCACAGTATAAGGAATTATGACATACATTTTAATTCTGAACAGTTTATGTTAATACAATTTTGGTTTTACTATTAAATGAAGGGCCCTTTATAACTGGCAAAATTCCATTGTAACTAACCCTGTATATTACCGATTTAAGTAAAATTTCGTAAACAGTCGTTTTAGATCATGCAAACTATAACTAATATTGAAAAAATTGGAGGAGTCTTGAGGTTAGATCCGTGTGGCGTGGTATAACTCAAACACTAGTATCTTCCAAAAAATAATTACTTTAGATTTGCAATCAATGCCAAGAAAGACCTCCATATACTAAATTTTAATAAACTTAACGATGGGCTCGATAAGTAAAAACTTACCTAAAAAAAGGGCTTATTAAATTGCGACTTTATTATATTTTACTTTATATTAATAAAAAGAGTATGTATGTATACAAAGGAAAGCTTTTCATTTATAAATATTTAGGTCACCAAAACAACCTGACTAGTTACCTGAAATAACCATATCCAAGTATTTCATTTTTAGTAACACATCATACGTGATTTTCCCATTATTATTTTTATATGTTTCTTTAATTTCATCCCTAAGTTTATCTTGAATATCTTTGTTAATAGCCAGTTCATACGAACCGAAACACATTCCTGTCGAAATTGTATCAAATCCAGCAAAGAAAAAAATTAAAGCCTGAGCTGTTATCTCTTCGTTGGTAAGGTTTCTTATTTGTTTGAATTTTCCTAAAAATTTGTAAACACATTAATTTTTTTGTCCATTAAAGAATCATCTGCTTAATATAATTTTTTTTTAATTAGATTCGGCATATTTACAAATTTTAGTTCACGTTTGGCCCTTTAAATTTGGCCTCAGATCCAAACGGCTCGTGACGATTCAAAATGACACTTCAATCTACCACCATGATCCTGAATGATAAACTAAGGCTTAAAGGTGATGTGAACCCGGAACTTAGGCTACAACGCGAGCTAGAGTCCAAAAATCGGCCAGAAAGTTGTTTCTTTTGGACTGGACAAAAGTAATCTTGTTTATGGATATCCCTTAATTAAAGTTAGAGAATTGTTGTAACATCCACCATTTTTGCCAGATTTAGCTTTCTCTGACTTCTGATTGTTCTCGATTTTTTTTAATTATGCATGAAAAACTTTAAGAATGAAAACCCTAAATTGGAAGATCACTGAAACAAGTGTATTAAAGTTTAAGGAGACTTTATGGAATAGCAAATTGTATCTCAAACCAAAAATTGGTATTTTTTTATTCAACGACAACTTATTAAACAACCAGTTAGAAACCGTAAGAACGTTCTAATTAACTTACTTTACTTTAAATTTATTATACCTGTATCAGCTGATTCTTGAACTGTAGCAAATCCTGTCTCAATAGCTTCTTGTTCTTCCTTTTTAATTCCTTTTCTAGCTTCTAAAAGAAGGTGTATCATATCCTGACGTATTATTCCCTGTTCTTCCCTAACCCGGATAGTTTCGTTTATTATGCTTCTGAAGTATGCCTCCACATTTTTTTCAAATAAGCCGATTTTAAAGAACTAACAAATAATAGTTAGTAACCGAAAACAAAAAAAGAAAACTTAATGATTTTATTAAAATAGGTTTACAATAGTTTAGAATATTAACACATTAACATTAAATTTAATAAGAAACACTAACCAAAGTTGATGAGAAGACTAAGGGTTTTATGGTTCGATAGAGCTTGATTACTGGAATGTATGTTACATGTATCGTCGGCGAGATATAGGATATATCCCATGTAATTTTTAATAAAGTCAATTATTGGCTTTCCTTATTATTTTGGAGACAAATTTTATTAAAGTTTATTGAAGAGCATGCAAATCTTCACCCATGGTAAAACTTTAGATTTTCCGGTATACGGTTTGCGAGTTAGATGCTAATAGAGGGGAAACGTAAATCGTTCTCGCCTCAGCACCATAAGTAGTTGCCGACAAACTCTGCCATCGACTAAATATAAACTGAAAACCAATAGGTTCAAATTAAGGTTTGGATGCCCTGTAAAATGACTATTGCTAATTAAGACGAGAATAATTGTAAACAAATTTTTATTTACAAACAAAAAGAACATACACAGTTTTTACCCCAAGGATGATGTGATACACCACTGGGTTGTATTAGCTGTTATATCAATATTTACAATTATATAGTTTCTAATTAGTGTACCTTTTCCTTTTTTTTTAAATTAAATTTTTCTTTTAAAATATTAAGAAAAGAAGAAAGGTTCCAAATTACCCTTTAACTAAGTACTAATCAATTTGTCAAGAGATTGGAAATTTGATACGTAACTTATTATCTAATGACAATATCAGCTGTTCACGAAATTATTAAAGGCTTAAATTTACAAAAAATGTGGGAAAGAGGTAAAAAATGTACTTAAAAAATCGGCGAAAAATTCACTTTTAGCAAAGAAATTTATTTAAATTTCACTAGAAACCCGAAACGCTTTTCGGAGTCTATGAGGCGTAAATCTTTTGACGCAATCAGAAATTGTTTTATAGCACTAGAAAAGTTAAAATGTTTAAAATTAAATTTAGAAATGATTTATGGTTTTTAGGAGACCCGGTATCACATGCAACATTTGTGACACTCGGTGCAAATTATTGACGAATAATATTACCAACAAGTTTAAATGTTACCTTGTTTTCAGCTTATCTCCTACAATATCATTCAATAAAACCCTTTTAAATCACCACTTCCAGCTAAAGCCTGTCCTCCTCCAGCTCGTTACTTCATCTTTAATCACAACTTAACTTTACTTTTGAACTTTATGTAGAGTATGTCAATTTAAAATCGACACAGAGAATTATTTGAGTAGCTTTACTAGCTAAGAAATGTACACTTTGTAGGAAACCTTACAATTTAAATTAGTTACAGAAATGGATACGCTAGTCAAATTTTTGCACTAACACGGAGAAAGTAGAGCTTTCTCGATTTTCTACCCTTTTCGACGGCCCCCCGACCCTTTCGGGTCGTCCGAAGGGTCCGAACTCTCATTGGATGCGTAACGTGGACGTCAACCGAGTTATGCAGTCATACCGGAGCGCGGATGTGGCGCTCGAAATCAACTCGGTTTGTTTGTTTAGTTATTTTTAGAGTGGCAAAGAAATTTTATTTACGCTTCAGGGGTGTTGCCACTATTATAAAGCAAATTTACTATTTCAATTTAGATTTTTATTATTTTTTTTATAATCACGAATTTAAAATTAGTTTTTTCCGGCAACCTTTGGTTTTTGAATTATAAGGCCTCCAAGTGAACTAACCTCAAAATTCTCCCTTCGTGAAACTGATTACCAACAAATGGGAGCATACACTGATTGGGCACTTATATATTAAACAAATACACTAAAATTTACAATAATTTATTGTCTATTTTAAGTAAAAATTATCTTAAATATATCCACTTTTCTGTGCCTTGTAAGAAGACATATTATGTATGTGATGTATAACTGGTTGCCTGATTCATAGTTTGGTTGTAAAGATATAAAAAACTGGATTTATTTGAGGTGCTTTTACTAAAAATAAGCAATAAACTTTTATAAATTTTAGTGTATTCGTTTAATATATAAGTGCCCAATCAGTGTATGTTCCATTTTGATGGTAATCAGTTTCAAGAAAAGGGAATTTTGGAAAATGTCCCTTTTGAGGTTAGTCCACTTGGAGGCCTAATAACTCAAAAACCACAGGTTGCCGCAAAAAACTAATTTAAGATTCGTGATCAGCGCCCCAAAAACCCCCAAATGCAAAAATTCATGAAAATCGGCGTGGTGTCCGTAAAGTAAAATTTTACCGTTAAATTTAAATAAAAAATGTGTAAAATGGGGAAAATTAAAAATATATTTTTAAATACACTTTTTTCTGTAGAGTATCCTTTTTGTTATATTTATTAAATTTCTTTTTTTGGCGATCGTTTATCTATGAGTTATATTAATGTGTACAAAATTATTTATTAATGATGAACCACTGCCGTCTATACTAGAATAGCCTGCGCACAGACTTTTATTTAGTCGATCAGCTGTTCATAATTGGATGTAATCAAATTTTGTCAGTTGGTTTTGGTTATCGGCTTTATTGTAGTGTAGGAGTATTATTTTATTATTTTTGTGTTTTGAATATAAAGAATTACTGTTAAAAACATAATTAATGTATCTAAATCTGTGTAACTGATACAAATCTCAGAAAAACTACGTGTTTTGGTAGTGACATAACCTAAAGGAATAAGTTTTTTATTGTGCCTCTAGTGTTTCTTACAATTCAGCAATAAAATTTTAGTGTCGTAGTGTTGTGATCAATTTGGTACAATGCCTCACTTTTGTTGTGTCTCTTTTTGCAAGGGAAATTATCCTGAGCAGCCTAAAGTATCCTGTTTTGGTTTTCCACAGGATCCCAAAGAACAAGAAAAGTGGGTACAAAGTGAGTAAAAGATGAAGAAAAGTTGTTAAAACTATTAAATTTAAGAAATATTGTTAAAGAACCAACATTAGAGAACATTTCTAAATCTGATATAAACTTATTTTTAGGCTTTAACTGTAAAACTCACTAAGTAAACAATAGTATTAAATCTATTGTGAAAACAAAGACATATGTATTGTTAAAAACGCAATAATACGGCCACTACAAAATCTATGCCACTTTTAAAACGTTTTAAACCTAACAAATAAACGGTCGGAATTAACGCCCGGTAATTTATTATAATTTGCAGATAAAAAAAATTAAAAATTATATATGCTCAATAAAAAAAATTAAAATGAAGTATAAAATAATAAGAAATGCCTTATATTTATTATAAAATCTATTATTTTTATCGAATATTTAGTTTCTTTGGATAAATTAACTGGAAAAGGTAATATGCACTGGGTATAAAATAACTAGCATTTAATTTGTTCTAATAAATAAATATTTTCATTAAGTATTTTTTTAAGTGTTTCTTGTTACTCAAAATGTTGCAATGAAGTTAAATAAATTAACATAGGTATTTTTTTAATCCTCCGTATAAAATTAGTTTTTATATTTTCACTCAGTTACTAACTAAATGGTGCCTAATTAATCTTTACTTGTAGATTATAAAAATGTCTGAATTTGTATGTTTCATAATTTGTTTGTTTCTATTATTGTAGTATTTTAATTGTATACTTATTTTTTAGATGTTAAATATCCCAGTAAATACCGGTATACATTAAGCCATTTTTTATGACATCATTTTATTTCAGATTTTTTTTGTACTTAATGAATAAACCTATCTAAAATAAAGTATATTATAAGTAATATTATTATTATCATCCATTTTAAATATTTGTAATCAATATTACTTTTTAATGACAACAAAAATTATATGTTTTGAGCCATAAATTTTATTTTTCTATCTACCATCCAACACATTTATAATTCGCGCGCTTACTTCGTAATATCCAAGTAGCGTGACGTCATAATTCTCGCGCGCAGGCTATTCTATTATAGATGGCATTGGATGAACGATCATAGTATAGGCAACTTGTCATTTCAATGACAACCAGTAAAACGCCTGTCAAATTGGTGGCTTAGATCCCTGAAAAATTCAAAATCCCTATAAAATTTAAGAAAAGTTATAATTTTTCCTAATTTAATAACAAAACGATCGCCGCAAAAATATTGTAAATAACTTGAACATTAATTGGCTATTTATGATTATTACTCACCCTAAAAATTGTTGGCATCATAAGGTAACCGAAAAATTTAATTGTATTTTTTAGACTAGTAAAGTTCGTTACAGCTTTTCCCATTATATAGAATTCATTGTTGGGTTGAGTTAGTGAATCACATTTTATGCCAAAAGCTGCAGTAGCTATAACATCATTAGTATATCTAAAATAGCATTAAAATTTAATATTAACTTGCTTGATCATATTAAACTATTTTAGAACTTCCTAAACATTTTAAGGATAATAACGTTGTCAATGACAACAAAACTAAATTCACCACGTTTGTGAACAAGACGAGATATGCCGTCTTGTGTATAGGGGCAAGACGGCATATGCCGACCAACTTAACGCTGCTAGCATTTAACAAGACGGCGTTTGGAGTCAGGATATTATGGTAATTTTGATAGTTTTATGCCTACTGCCCCAGAAAAAAAATTCGATGAATAATCCCACAACATTTTTAATAGTCGAAATACACGATCATAGAACCGGTCATCCTGTATCATCACCCGCCTTTCCAAAACTTTAAACGCAATTTCCCAAAACTCACATTTTTTTTACTGAGCGCATGGATTGATGGAAAATTACCGGACCAATTTTAACGCCTCTTTGCCATTTTGTAAAGAATTGAACTGGCTATAGTTGCAACCTCGAAAGTTAAAATCTCTTCAAATTTTGGATTTTACCTACGTTTAACCCTTATAAAGCTTATTGCTTTGTCAGGGTATTTTCCCTGCCCCTTCAAATCAACTCTTCAGGTTTAATTATTAAATCTTACATAAATCTTCATTTTGCAACTAAAAATTAGTCACCGTTTCAAATCAGATTAGTAACAGGTGTCCTCCATTTTTAAAAAGAGCTCTTCAAGAGCTTTTCATTGATGTATCACAAGTCTAGGTTTTCAGATTGCTTAATCTCTAAAACCGATAATTTTTGTTTATTTAATAGTAGGCTTAAACTAGACTGCGTAAGGCCGCTTCGTTTCATGAAAAACAAATGATACGCATCTTATAATTTAAATAATGTAAATGTTAAAATTAGCGTGCACTTATTTCTCATTTAGAAACGCCTTCAACAAAAATTCAAGTTTTGATTATTTTAAGTATTTACAATAATGGCTCTTAATTATTCCAATGATGAAAAGGTGGATATGCTAGAAATTTATTTTAAATCCAACAGAAATACAGAAGCTGCATCACTTGCATACGAAGAACAATTTCCGGAGCCGCAACAACCTAACCAAAGACATTTTAGATTCTTAGTTACGAACTTGTTAGCCTATGGATCTTTTGTGAAACCGAATCCCAAAACTTATACAAAAAATAATGAGGCAAGAGAGGCGATTATAATAGAAAACGTTAGAGATGATCCCACAACATCGGTTAAAAAAGTGGAAGAACAGACAACAATTCCTAAGTCATCTGTGTATCGGTCTTCAGGGGAACGATTTCAATAGACGAATTACCTTTAGTCAATGGTTTATTACTAAATGTCAACAGATACCCAATTTCCAATCCAAGGTTCTCTGGACAGACGAAACCCGGTTTACAAATTGTGGAATTTTTAATAGCAAAAATTATCACGCTGGATACAGAAAATTCACATAATTTAGAAGAAAGACGACTACAAACAAGGTTTGGCTTTAATGTCTGATGTGGCATCATAGGTAATTTAAAATGCACCTTTAATTTACGTCTCACAATTAGATAAAACATTTATTTTTCTGTTTTAGACAAGCGTTTAATTGGACCATTTCTTTTTGAAGAAACTATGAATGGAGATAGGTATTTGCTACTCCTGCAAGACCAGATTTTACCGGCCATTAGAAGCACAGTTCCGCCAAATGAAATGAATAATTTGTGGTTCCAGCAAGACGGATGTCCAGCGCACAGTACAGGAGGTGATGGAGGTCCTTAGAAATACCTTTAATGACAACATAATTCTAATAATGGCCAATTGCTTGGCCAGCTAGATCACCGGACATCACACCCCTGATTTTTACCTATGGGGACACGCAAAAAATGAGGTGTACGAGTTTTCTCCGCCCGAAACTAGGCTGGAACTAGAACACAGGGTACGGGATGTGTTTGCTTCCATCAAACGAAACACGTTACGCCGAGTAACCCGCAAGGTGTTGGAAAAATGCGAGAAATGTGTGGAAAATGGAGGAAGACATGTACTGTGATTTTATTTTCTTATTTACTGATACATTTTTGTTTTACAGTTGTGTTTAATTATTATCAGTTTAAGGTAATATTAGGAAGTATTAATTTTTGCAAAAAGCATCACTTTTTTTGTATAAGTTTTGAATTCGCTCTCACAAACGATCCATAGGGTAACAAGTTCATCACTAAGAATCTTAAATGTCTATGGTTAGGTTGATGCCGCTCCGGATGCGTATCATTTGTTTTTTATGAAACAGGCGGCCATTAGACTTGTGATACATCAATGAAAAGCTCTTGAAGAGCTCTTTTTAAAAATGTAAAAATCCAATATGGCGTCCATATGAAAATCCAAAGTTTAGGTAAATATCTCAAAAACAAATAATATTTTTACTTAAATTAAATTCTTCTTAAAAAAGTGTTCTAATAATGTAGTAATCTTAAAACCGTAAAATTGGTAGTTTGCGAGCTACAGGCAAAAGTTAAAAATGCACCATTTTGGTTTTTCTTAATTATCTCAAAAACCATAAAAGATAAATAAAATTTGAAAGCAGATTTAATTTTGCAATTAAATTGTCTAAAACTTTCCTTATTTAACCAACACTATAGCTCTAATGGTTCCCGAGTTACCAATTCATGTAGGCTCAATTTGGGACACACTGTATAATATATACCTGGTGAAAGTGTCTTTTAACTCAACTTCAATTTTATCTTCATTTTTATCCAAAAAGTATTTGACAAAGTTTTCTGCCGTCTCCTCCATTAAATGAAACATGTTCTTCATTTTACTGCTAGTAAATGATCCACTTAGTGTTGCTCTCATTTCGCGCCACCTTTGTCCTAGGAAAAAAGTTCGTTTATTTGTTCTGTAAACCTTATATTTTAATTTTTCTAGGTTATTTTAAATGGAAAGATATACTCTTCTCTCGTTCATTACAACTATAATTTAGTTAGAAAAACACTAGTCAAAACCGCGTTTCAATATCTCAAACCGTTAAACAAATATTTAGAATTGTTGTAAAAAAAAGCATTAAATTTTTGATTTAACCTCGTATTTTTTATTTAAAAAGTGCATAAAATGTTGTTCAGGTCAAAAATATGTTATTTTTTTCGATTTAATTAATAAAAGTTGCCCCAAATATGCATTTCAAATATGATTTCTAATAAACATGATAATCCTTAAGATTATCCTTTAAGATGATCAAAGTTAGCCATGAATTTCAATATAACAAACAAATGCCTAAATTAATGACAGGTAATATCACAGTGTAATTTTTTCTTTGTTTACGTTTAAATGGTATTCATAAAATTGGCCTAAATTATTGAATCATGTCTTATTCTAATGCAGAAGCGTATGATATGCTTAAAGTTTATTTCGAAAGTTACGAGAACGCTGTTATTGCATCGAGGAAATACGCCGTAAGATATCCGAATAGACGTCATTACTCTAGACGAGTGTTCAGAAGATTGGCAGAGCGTTTAATAGTTACTGGTCAAGTCCAGCCCCTACGACCTCAAAATAGGATGAGGTCTATTACTCAGTCTGAGGTAAACATTATAAATGTGTTGGCTTATATCAGTGTAGATCCACATTTAAGTATCAAAGACATTTCAAGGGATTTAGGACTAACACATTATGTGTTTAAAGAAGATTAAAAGATCATAAAATGCACCCTTACCATGTTACGTTGCATCAAGCATTAAATGAGCAAGATTTTGATCATAGATTAAATTACTGTTATTGGCTTAAAGGTTTCCTTTCCGACAATGCTAAGTTTTTATCAAAAATCTTATGGACCGACGGAGCAACTTTTACGAGTAACGGCAACGTAAACTTACACAACATGCATTATTGGTCGGCATCTAATCCCCATTGGTTAAAAGAGGTCGATTACCAAAACAGATGGGCTGTAAATGTATGGTGCTATTGGTCCCTTTTTTTGGATGGTCATCTTAATGGTGCAAGATATCTAGAGTTCCTGAATACTGATTTGCCTCTTTTATTAGAGGAGGAATCAATTGCTGATAGGTTGAATATGTGGTATCAACATGACGGATGCCCAGCTCATTTTGCCCAGAACGTTCGCAACTATCTCGACGATGCCTTCCCTGATAAATGGATTGGCAGGGGAAGCCTATTTCCATGGCCTGCAAGGTCTCCCGACCTTACCTGTTTAGATTTTTATTTTGGGGTAAAATCAAAGACTTAGTTTTCAAAACTCGCCCCACAACGCCGGAAGATATAAAAGAAAGGATTCGTGTGGCAGTAAGAAATATATCAACTGCCGAAATTGAAACCGTGGTATCTACTAGTGAAAGACTTGATTTATGCATCCGAAATGATGGGAAACATTTTGAACACATATGAATTCTGTTGTTTTGTAGCCGTAGACGCTGGTTTAAATGTTTTTGTAAGTTATAGACTATGTAAAGTAACTAGTTGTTCCTGTTTGTTTAAAATAATTGAAGAAACAAGTGGATCCATGTCGCAAAAATCTTAAGGATTATAATGTTTATCAGAAATTACATTTAAAATGCATATTTGGGGCAACTTTTATTAATTAAATCGAAAAAAATAACATTTTTTCGCCTGAACAACATTTTATGCATTTTTTAAATAAAAAATAAGAGGGTAAATCAAAAATTTAATGCTTTTTTTACAACAATTCTAAATATTTCTTTAACGTATTGAGATATTGAAATGCGGGTTTGACTAGTGTTTTTCTAACTAAATTATAGTTATAATAAACGAGAGAAGAGTATATCTTTCCATTTAAAATAACCTAGAAAAATTAAAATATAAGTTAGGTTGCAACATATTGCCATTTTAAAAGTTTATTAGTCAACTTTTTGTAATCACCAAAACACTTGCTGAATCTGTAGGGTATTCTCTTTTAAACGAGCTCAAGTTGAGGTCAATCCGTTAAGGCATTCTAAAAATACAGCATTTTTTGAAATTAGTAACAAAAGCTTCCCCCACTCCTTTATTTACAGAGGAAATAAAAAAAGGTATTAGAAAAAGTTGTAACCAATGAATCATCGACTAAAACTGAATAAAGAAATGTTCCGCTTAATAATGCATTTTGTCATTTTAAATCAATTTTAAAAATTAGATTACTAGGTACGCCCCTTGCGGAGATTTACGAAAGGTAAAAATATTTTTAATGTAGTTTTCATGCTCACTTTTGGTATAAGGATTTTTTTCCTGAACCGTTGGGGTCAACAGTTTCCCATATAAGCCCGGTAGCCAGCCTTAATCAAACACCCTGTATATGGGCTTTTGTGGCGAATTTATGTTTTATTATGTTTTCGTTGGATTTACTCGCCTTTAAATTTTTCATAAAATGGGCCCACTTCGGTCCAGGTCCCGGGGAATAGAAAGCTGAGCCTGCTCACCGCTATTGGCCCCTAGGAACTTGCAGATCGCCTTCAACAAAAAAAAATCCTCCAAAAAACCCAAAAAAATAAAAAAATACACTAATATACGATTCGGTGGCAAGTCAGCCACCGTGGTTAAGATGAAATTAAAAGAAAAATAAAATGAAAATTTAAACTAGCTTTTAAGAAATTTTGCTTTAAAAACTTAGAAAATTCTGAAAGCTTTTATACTCTTTATGACCTTTTGTCATAACTAATACTTTTATTAATTGCCTTTTTTAATTTCATCTTGACCACGGTGGCCGACTTGCCTCTAAAGAGTAGATTAGTGTTCTCAAATTCTTTAGGTCTTTTTTTTCCTGCAGGCGATCTGCAAGTTTATAGAGGTTAATAGATCTTAGCAGGCTCAGCTTGCTATACCCAGGAATCTGGACCGAAGTGGTCTCATTTTCTAGAAAATTTTAAGGCGAGTAATTCCAATAAAAACATACTAAAATAAAGTTTCTTGGAAAATTCTACAAAACAGTTATCCAAGTGTCTATTGTATGTCACACTACACTTTTATGATATGTGGTTTACCTTTTTACCTGTCAAAGAAAACAAATTTCCGCCCCATAATGGATCAGCTTCAGGATCAATAAAAGTCCTATGGTCGGTAAAGTGATCAAAGTCTTTTACCGTTATTTGTTTAATCAGTTCGGGATCTCTAAGCAGTAAAGCTGGGCAAGTAAATTGGTATCCACCTATGTATCTATAAAAAATAATATTTACTAAATAGTAGAAAATTTAAGGTGTTAAAATATTTGATATACCAATAAACATTTGCGGCCAACTTATCTTTCCTATTTCATATCTCTAAATGGTCTCATTTTAATTTTGAAAATATTTCTCCCATCTAGAAAGATAAGTTAAAATTTACTTTTTTCCACTTGAACAATTTTCTAAATCTAAAATGATTTAACAAGAGGTTTGTTCCAGCACGTCGAAAAACCGTCACCGAACGATCACGCATGCACAGTGAATAAAGTGCGTTCCAACAGAGACGTGACGGTTATCGGACGATCCTGTTTGTGTACCAACAAAACTTGGGATCCTTTATGTTACGGTTTCACAACGGTAATTCCGATACATGGCCTAAATTGAAAACTGTTTGGGTTGACTTGCGCATTGAACATCTTGGCACTGGATTTTTGATTTTTAACAGCTGTTTCATGTTTATTGTTTCATATTTCATCTTCATATGTTTACTGTTAAGGTAGGATTATGCAGAAAAGTTAAGTTAATTTAAGTTAACAAAAATTAAGTTATTATAAATTAAGACATTTGTGTGGAAACATGTCAATCAGTTTAAAAATAACAATAAAATTTAGCATACGTAGGGCAAATCGCTGTTAATAGGGTTTTCGTGATTTCTATTTTATTGGTGCACTCTTTGGCAGTTGTCCGGTAATTTGTTAACTTCTTAAATAAATATTTGTCTAAAAAATATATAATTTTGTTACATTTTTTTATAACGCATGGGAAAGACGAGTTTCTGTAAGCCTATTTTATGATGTTATTGTGTGGGAGTTTATTTATTTTTAAAAGGAAACGTTTATTTCATTTTATGATAAGGTTAAAAAATTAAAATAAGTTAGGAAAGTTAAAAGTTGGTTATCTTTTTAACTTAACTTAATTATTAATTTGTGTGTATAATTAAAACCATTTGATCACATAATGTTTATCTTTTCTTGTGTGACATTAACTTATTTTAACTTAATTTAATTTTTCTGCATAATCCTAACTTTATTTAGCGAATAGCGTGCAACGTGCTTTAGCATTTTTTATTTCCTCGCTTGTTTAATTATTCAAAAACATTAATTTTTACACCTCCTAAGCACATTATTAAATTTAATTATCTTTGATGAGTGACGATATTATGAGTGATATTTGCTAACTTTAATCACAAAAATAATAAGAAGAAAAGTAGGGTTATATTTTCAAAATAAAAAATTCAAAAACTTTTGATTTGACAGTCCCGAAAACGATCCGCAAAGCGATCCAACGTTTGTTACTTTTCGTACCGTCACGAAACTATTTTAAGGCCGCGCATGCGTCGAAGCGCACCAAAAAACAGTTCAAAAACGATTTCGAAACGATACCGGATTTCTTGTTGGAACAAACCTAAGGTTATACTGTATCAAATATACTCACCTATCGTTTGGATAGATATTATACATCCACTCGACCCACTCCACCATACTCATCCTTCTTAATAAAAACTGGTATGAATCGCCAAGAAATGGCCATGGTTTAGTTTGTTTCACTCCTAAGTCTCGCCAATAACTCATGGGTTTTACACCTGTATACCATATTAAAGCAGATACTATACCTGCTAGTATCATCCAGATCATTTTTAATTAAAATTTTGTAAACTAAAAATAGCAGATAGTATTGTTTTAAAACGAAAGTTTAATCCTGTAGACAGAAAATGAATTACAATTTTTGTGGGCTATACTCGTGCAGTTTTAAAATAACTACAACGTCAATTAATACGACTCTATGACGAGTATTACACAAGGAAGTTTAAAGGTGTATGGAAGCCCAATACTGTAGAACAAAATTGTCCAGGCGTGCAGGGCAGCGGGAATAGGGGGATTGGCCCCACGGAGTTTGCGCAATGAATAGTAGGTCAGAGCCGGAATTCCATAATTCTTTGTTACTATCTATAAAGTTGACATCATCAAATGTCAAATTCAAACATTCACTGTTTTTTTTTATTTTTTGCACAAAATTGTTGGTTATTAAATGATACCACAAGAATGTTTAAAATTATTGTGTAATATTGGATTTTATATCATCTGATATAATATGGAAAGAAGCCTTCTATTTAAATGGTCGATATTTTTGTGAGTTTTGTATTTTTACCAAAAATCTTTGTAAATAAGTAAAAACATGATTTTTTAAAATAAATTTAAATATAATTATCATACAATAAAACATTGTATGATAGTTTCATGTACTTATCACCAATTTTATGATAAAAGAAGGGCAAGATAGTGTAAATGAGTTTAATCTAATCCTAAGATTCTGGTTGTACATTAAAAAGTGAACATTTTTATAACTGCTTTTTAGGCATATACTTTTCACTAATAACAAACATTCATGAAACAGAATAACAGTGGTTAAAAATGTTTAGTAACCTTTGGTACCTAGGTATCCATTGTAACAGTATCCGTTAAATATTATGTGTCTACAGTATGTCGAGCTTAAAAAGTTGATAATGAGTGTTTAAGAAACCAAAAATCTAATTTCTTTTTAAACAAATACAGAAAAAGCAAAAAGAAACTATAACATAAAATTGTACTTTCTTTCATTCAATTAGAGAGACCTGTATATATTAAAATTTGCCTGGTCTGCCCAGTAATTAATAATTTTGATCCATTAAAAGAATGTACTAAATTATTAAATGAAATAAAAGTACCTAAATGTAAACCCTGTTTCTTTTTAATAATCCACAGAAATACACAAACATTGTGGAAATCATCTAAAAGATAGTTAAGATTGCCTTACTTTTCTCACTCCTATTTCCTATGAAATTTTCATTATTCCATTATTCATAATTGATATATTATTTTTTTTTTCGGTTACCTAAAGTTAACGTCTTATAAGAAGCACCTAATTTAAATACAAGAAATACTTACCTAAAGACAAACCATACAACTCTAATCATTTTGTTACGATATTATAAGTAACAAACAATAAACACAAAATTATGTTCACAATTTAATAAACACAATCACTAAAATAAGAAGGTTTTTATCAATCCAAAAACTTGCAACACAAATATAGGTACTTACACAAAGCAAAACAATCGAAACAAATTTAGCAAAGGCACAAACCACAACAAAATTTACGAATGATAGACGAGATTGCGATACACGCGGATATAGTTCCAAAAGCGCCGCGCGCGCCCTTGCACCAAAAACCTTAGACAACACCAAAAACGGTACTACGGTTTAAAGTATATTGTGTTGCTTAACTACACACTGATAAATCAGTGTGTGTGGGGAACACATTAAATTATTTCGTGGAATTTTGTTATTGCGCAAAATCGGCGGGGCCAACTCTGACAGTTATTTTCATACTGGGCTGCACATTTTTTGATCGAATGGGCCGTAGCATTGGGCTTCCATACACCTTTAAACTTCCTTGGTATTACATAGTTTAAGTCAGTTATCAATAGCATTGTTGGCAAATCTTTTAATGAATTGATTTAGAAAAAAACTTGAATGCGTTCAAGATTGTTTAAATACGCAGGTTCAGTCATTTTTCAGTTTCGTAATTTTATTTATCACGAACAAGTTTTTACAGCTGAAAACTGACGTTCATTTTTTCTAATCTAGCTTATAAGATTTTAATTTGTTTTTCATTAAATTACCGTGGAAAAGCAAAATTAAGAAAGCCAACGAAGGTAAATGATTATTATTGATTTAAAATATTTTTAAACTAACAACAAACATGTACACTAGTATTTATTGCTAATACTTTTAGAAAGTTCCTTATTCTCATTACTTTACGAAAAATGATTCCTTATGATAGATCAAAGAAATTACTTAACAGATATACAAGGTATTCGGGAAAATGTGGAAAATCTAATAAAATTTATGAAAAAAACACATAAAAAGAATATTTTAAGTTCATATAAACTTTTTTTGTATGGGCCACCTCTTCTGAGATATTGGCTCCCAAAGAGCTCCAATGAAATCAAGTTTTTAAGGCATAATTATTAAACTACCAGGTATGTTTCAATTGTTTTTTAATAAGATGTAATTTACCAAGTAAGACTCTTTAAATTACTATAAAAGGAAGTGTTGTGAATTACTTACAGCTGCAGGGACTGGCTAGCTATGACATTCATGACCCGACAATAACTTTGGACAACGTTTTTTACAAACCTTTAACTAGAGATTAAAAATTAAGAACTCATTATTTATATCGCTAATCCTAACCGTTTTCGAAAAAACATCACTTTATTACATCATGTATTTCTGGCAAATTCGTCTCTGTCATGAGCTTTTCTTAGCAGGGAGTTTGAATCTATGTCTGTCCAATCCCTTATGTTTTTAGCACTGTACACAGTGTCCACGTCCATGACCACGTTTTCCTTCATCTTGCCTTCCATAATTAGTTGCAGGAATCTGTACTTGTCCTGTCTCATGGCATGATCAAGATTAGCTGTCTTTTGCTCTTTTATGGTCTTGAGAATTGTTCTGTCCTTGTTCATTCTATGTAAGACCTCTTGATTGGTGATATAGTCGGTTAATACTGCTGACTTTAAGCGTCCGTGCCTTAACTCCATACAGTAACCTGAAATACACATAACATCTAATAAAGTTAAATCTTATGTTTAAATTCAGTGTTCTGTCGGTTAACAGGTTCCGCATTTTAATAAAATTGGCTCTATCTTGCTCTATGCGGGATCTAATTTTTATCTCAGGATTCAGATCCTCGCTGAACCAACTTATTAAATTTTGTGACTTACTCTATTGGTGAACCCTATATATTTATGTTGAAGTTGTTATTCGGATTGCGACTTATTTGCAGGATCTTTGTTTCTGAGATATTAATCCTTAGTCCCATTGCGTCACTGGAAGTCGATATGCTGTCGATTAGGCGTTGCACCCCTTCTGTTTTTGTTTCTATCAAATGTTATAAGTTGTAATCGTCTAATTTTGTGGATTGCAAAAAAACGAGAAAATACCTTTTTTTATATTCAACCCACCAGAACTTAGGGGGCTAACAATGTAAATAAAGTGATGTTATACCCCAATTTTAGTTAACAGTTGAAAGTTTGTAAAAAACATTGTCCAAAGATCCTATCAATACAGAGCAGTCATGAGTGTCACAGTTGGTCTGTCCTTGCAGCTGTTAGTAATTCACAACACTTTCTTTGACAGTAATTTAAAGAGTCTTACTTAGTAATACATCTAATTAATATGAAATTGGAATATACCTGGTAGTTTAATAACTGTATCCAAAAAACTTGATTCCATTGGAGCTCTTTGGAAACCAATATCTCTGAAGAGAAGGACTAACAAAAAAAGTTTATACCAACTTGTAGTATTCTTTTTATATTTTTTTTTCATATCTGGGAGATTTTCCACATTTTCTTGGACACCCTGTATAACTACTTTAAAATTGTTAGAAAATAAATTAACTGTAATAACTCGTTAGATCCATCTTTAACAAAAAAAAAAAACATCTCTCCAAAACCCGCGCATGATAAAGTCCCTGAACTGGTTTAAATCGCCCTCGCAAACAAAGAAACTATGTTTTACCACGATTGGCACTAAAAGTAACATTTTGTTACTGGTTACAGTTTTAAAATTAAATATTTTCCATGCAATGAGGAAAACCCACAAACAGTGAAAAAAGTAATTTGCCCCTAATTGCTATATGAAATAGAAAAAATAGGCCTTTGATCCCGACTTTAACTTTTTAGCAGCCTGTGGCAATTGGCACCCATAGCAACGATTAAACAAAAATGAATGTATCATGCATGGCAAGCGCCATATTTTTAAAACGTCAATTTTATAAATGTTGTTTTTTTATTCGATACAAACACTAAAATTTCTTAATTAGAGGTGTGAAAAGCACATTTTCCACTCACTAATTTGCGGCACTTGCCTTTAGTTCGTGCCTCAAACTCACTCGTGGGAAATGTTAAACTTTCCTCACTTATTGCACAATATACTCTTTACCAGGCTTTGTCACTGTAAGAGTTGGCAACGGTAAAACCCAGCAGATCAATTTGGCGATGTTGGGTTGAACCTTGGGCACGTTCCATAACTGAATATGACCACGAGCGAACACCGTGTGTTAATATGTGTAATGTGTATCTCTATGGCATAGAGATCTCTGGCCAAGAAGGCTACCCTGGAAATGAGAGGGAAGACAGGCTAGTCAAAGAAGACAGGTAAAACCAGAACCATTCACGAAATTTTTAGTATTTTTAAAATATTCATCAAAAAGGGGGATAGGCCGAGAATTTCATACTGGTAATTTACTTTAAATCTATGAACCTCAACCGCAAGCAGTAACTTAGTAAGTCAACTCAAAGGGAGCAGGTTCTGTAAAAGAAAAAAACTACCACCTTAGCATATATGTTGCCATTGTAAGGCATTAGGCAGTCTTATATTTATTAGGCTTTGCGAGGAAAAATTGAAGCTGACAATTGAAATAGCTAAAAATATCTGTTAAGTTAAAATACAAAGAACTTATGTCCTTCTTCTTCATCTTCCCTTTATTCAAAAAAATATGCTAATATAATTTATTCCAACACTGTACTTTCTAATTTAGGTTCTTTCTTGTTTGAGCTAATATACTATCCAAATGACCCTATATTTAGATGTAAACTTAAACAACATATTCTTACATATACTTGACCTAGATCAAAGACTCTGTTACTATATCTGTAGTATTTTAGATAAATTAATCGGGTTATTACATTTAACATAAAACCTTATTGTTTGTCATATTTTTCAAGTGACACAAGTGACCTACTGATCGTAATAATTATATTCCTTTTAAACTTTTCTTTTTATTTTTTTTGTGAACACAAGCAAACTTAAAGGCGGTTTTACATTGCGCGAAACTGCCTTGCACATCATCCCCGCGAATCACGAAACAGAAGAGCCTGGGACTCTGATGCGCAAATCAACAAGATGCTAGGCGTTAGTTTATATAGCGAAACACTTATAATGCGGACCTAAAACCGACTAAATGTTGTCTTCCCTGTATCGTCCCCGCGCATGGAATCTCGTATTCGCGAAGTCCGCCTTAAAGGGTTTGCTGGCTGTCCATTTTTTTGTTTATAATTTTTTTTTTTTAAATTTTTTTAACAGCTTTTCTATAATTTAAATAACCAAATAATAGATATGTTAAGATATTAAATAAATATCAAATGATTTAACACAACACCGAACTTAAGTTTTAAAGCAATTTTTTTCCCAAGATGAAATCTTATGTTTTTAAAAATTTAAATTGTTTATAGGTAAATGAATATTTTTATAAAAACCCCGGCCCCAATATAAGAAATAACAACATAAATTTGTCCATTGGGAGCAAAAGGGTTTTATTTTTTTTACCAATAAAAGTATCTTGATTTTTAAAAGATATTTTTTTTACTGGCCATAATGGCTCTCCCAGAAATCTTTGCAATAAAATATTTTTAAATTTTTTTTTTAACTGGGCCTTTACACTACTGA